>CM053026.1:24365301-24466505 GCA_028564925.1 Lithobates sylvaticus
TGGAGGTGGCAAGCACAGACTGACACTCTGGAGACGCCAGTAGAACTCTGTGGGCACAATGGCCCCACCATCCGAGATCCGGCCATTCTTCCCCACGTCCACATACAAAAACTCGAATGTCACTGACACCACCACCACCGCCAACATCACTATACTATTAAACCCCTTGTAATTATAATAGTATGACCCCGAGTTGGGGGGTGGGACGATGCGGACGTGTTTCCCATCAATTGCACCTCCGCAGTTAGGAAAGTCCCAACGGCTGGCAAAGTGGGAAGCCACAGTCTGCCATTCCTGTGGCGTTGAATGAAACTGTGGAGTCAAACAAGAAAAAAAAAATTGTCAGTTTGCACATAAACATTGCAAGCAGATTAGACACTAACATCTTGGAACAAGATCAGACTTAAAATTTAACCAAGAAAGTATTTGCAAACCAAAGTACAAGGTCCCTTTAGCAGATTACTCCCCATCACTCCCCCCACTTTTGATGGGCCATTGACAAAAACTAGGGGTTGGGGGGGTGGACAGGTAACCCTCTCCTCTTCATTGAGAGCCAAATGGCTCAATAATGTGTGATAGTTTGGCCAGACCCTCCTTACTTAACACTATGCAAAACACAATACAAAAGAACTATGTAGGCCTTGTGTGCATATACACAGCCAAATGCTACTAAGGGATGCTTGAGGTAGAGATAGACACTGGTGAAGTATATGCAATTCAAAAAATGTGTGAATTTATTTTTAGAGACACATATCAATGCATATGATATAACATACAAAATGTTCAAATATCAAGACATACAAAATAGCATATAGTTTTTGGCACATGTCACAGCATGAACATATAATGTTGAGACAAGGGAAACTTGCGTTATGTGTATATTTTCAGGAGAAACGCCAACATGTTTCGGACTTTAGTCCTTTTTCAAGGCAGTTTAATATCCTTTTCTTTCACATCTATAATGTGTGAACAAATCAAGATTAGTACATAAAGTTACAACAATACTGTTTGTTTTTTTGCCATATAGAGCAGTGTGGTGCAGCAATGTTGTAGATATGGTACTCACATGCAGTTTAGTTGGAGGAGTGCCAAAAAAAGGTAGGAGGCCAAGACGTGGGCTTAAAAAATTGGTATATGCACTGGGGTATTCTCTGTGCAGAGTAAAATCAAAATAAGCCTTGCCATATAGCTGGGCGACAGGCTGTGAGAAGTACAGGCAGGTTGCAAGGTCCTGAACAAGGGACAGGCTGTGAGCCCGTATCTTGTAGACGTATAGCCAAGCAGTATATTGGACTAGAATAGAATAAGAGGTAAAAATTTGTAAGTAAATGGTAGCATGGCATGAGCGGCCATAGCCGCATGCGCTGTCTTCTGTTCCTACTAGGCATCTCCCATCTACATGCCTTCCTGTTTGCGATCCAGCTTGCAGCGCGAACGGACCGGCGGAGCTCCCTATCCGCGTCGGTGACGTCACAACGCTATACGCGACCCCTCCCACTCTGGGCGTGCTCGCGTCCAGCGCCGTTTTGTCAGGGGTCCTATGGGGAATACAATGCAGCGTGATTGGCTGCTTCCCTCTACCTCTTAGCCAATTCTAATTCAGCTATCCTGACGCACCATTAATGATGCGCACACACACAGCTGACAGCAATTACCTTACTGCATTTAAACTGCCCGCCATGGAGGGCCCACACATGCTGTCTACTCGTTGGCGTTCATTAACTACTCTTCCCAGACATCTTGAGACTCAGGTAATACACTCTTATACCATTCCCCCTACCTCTATGGCCGCTCATGCCATGCTACCATTTACTTACAAATTTTTACCTCTTATTCTATTCTAGTCCAATATACAGCTTGGCTATACGTCTACAAGATACGGGCTCACAGCCTGTCCCTTGTTCAGGACCTTGCAACCTGCCTGTACTTCTCACAGCCTGTCGCCCAGCTATATGGCAACGCTTATTTTGATTTTACTCTGCACAGAGACTACCTGTCATGGATCTTCCCATAGTAGACCCAGCTATGGTCACCCCGTGGGCGCGTTCACGTGCCCGCTCGCGTCGGTGCGTGTGAGCGCGCACGTGCGCGGCGTTTGGCGCCAACCGGCCTACTTAGCATCCTCATGCACTGTGCTCAGTGCTGTCCGATCTTCAGCTCCCAGTCCCCTCGCACCCGTTGCCTTACCTGAGTCTCCTGATTGCCCTCCTGACTACCCGGCTTGCCTTTGGATTATCCTGTCTTCTGCCTGTACCCGACCTCGGCTTGTCTTTGACCCTGCACCCGCCTGCTCCTTTGTACCACGTTGCCCGCCTGCTGCCTACCTTGCTTGTGACCCGGACTCTGTACCTGCCTGCCCCTTTGTACCACGTTGCCCGCCTGCTGCCAACCCTGCTAGTGACCTGGACTGTGAACTTGCCTGCTCCCCAGTATAGTGCCTGTGTGTGGACTTGTTGTTCAGCTCCTGCCCTGCATCCGCTGCCAGTCACCAGCTGCCTAGTAGACACCACTCCACCAGCACCTGAGCCGTTGGACCTCTTCACCTGCACTCACCCGCCAGGCTCTCATACCAGCTTGTGCTCCCGTGCCTCCTGTCTATACTACCAGGGGCCGCAAACCAGACGCGTAAGGGAGACCTTCCCCTGCTATATCGGGCTCACCTGTCAGGTACGTGAGCGTGACAGTATCGGACAGCCATGTCCGAGCCCGAGCAGGGAGCCTCCCCCATGGAGGAGCTGTGTAGACACCTGGTGGGTCTCACCCAAGCTGTAAAAAGCCTTCAGGAAGGCTATACAAGGTTGGAAGGTCAAGTTCAGATCCTGTCTTCTCCTGTACACCCTCAAGGTGCCTCCGCTCTGGGACCCCCTTCTGCACCCTCAGTGGTAATGTTACCACCCGAGCCCCGGGTACCTATACCCGAGAGATTCTCTGGAGACCGCAACAAATTCCGATCATTCCACAGTGCCTCCGAGCTTTACTTCGCTCTGCAGCCCCGTACATTTTCCTTGGAAGCAACTAAGGTGGGCTTTGTGATCTCTCTCCTATCCGACGAACCACAGACCTGGGCCCACCGTCTCATGAGGCAGAAATCTGCATTCCTCGATAATCTGGACACCTTCTTTGCTGCCATGTCTCAGCTGTATGAAGATCCCCAGCTGAAGGCGACCGCTGAGGCCGCCTTACATGCCCTACAACAGGGACGTAGGGCAGTGGAGGATTATGTGACAGAGTTCAGAAGGTGGAGTGCCGACACCGAGTGGAATGACGCGTCCTTGCTTCACCAATTCCGTTTGGGACTATCTGACTCCCTTAAGGATGAGCTGGCACGGGTCGGAATTCCTCAATCCCTGGAGGAGCTTATCAACCTGTCAATCCAAATTGACCGGCTCCTCAGGGAACGCCGCTCAGAGAGGTCCACCAGTCAGTTTCACCCCACCTGGATGCTTCCCAAGGTCCTTAGTGCCACCAGCTCTTTCGGACAGACCCCCCATGCACCTCCTTCTCCGGTTGTTGATTCCTCTGAACCTATGCAGCTTGGTCTCCTCCGACCATCCCTTACCCTGGAAGAACGGCAGCGCAGAAGAACCAATAACCTATGTATGTACTGTGGTGAACCCGGTCACTACGTGAGATCTTGTCCCAACAAGACACGTAAGTCTCGCTCAACATTTACACAGCTTGCATCTGCTTTACATAAACCTGCTTCTCATCTCGCTCTCTCTGTCATCCTACAGCTTCCCGAAAAGGACATCCAAGTCCCAGCTATAATTGACTCCGGAGCATGCAGCTGTTTTATTGACCTCACGTTTGCGGCCAACCACCGCATTCCCCTGCAACCCAAGCCACAGGAACTTGCTGTACACCTTGCTGACGGCTCTGCTCTCAGTTCCGGACCTGTCACGCAGGAGACCGCCCCCTTACTGGCCACCTTGGGCACTCACCACCAAGAACTTTTACGTTTGGATGCCATTCCCTCTCCCCTTTTTCCCATTATCCTGGGAATACCGTGGCTGCAGGCCCATAACCCCAGTATCAACTGGTCAACAGGGGAAGTCAAGTTCCTTTCCGGATATTGCCGGCAGCATTGCCTTCATGGAATTCCTGTAAAACGGGCTCAGCTCCTCTGTCTGGACATTGACTTGGAATCACAGCAGGCAATTCCGGCACCCTACCGGGACTTCCAGGATGTCTTCAGTAAGAAGGGAGCAGAGGTTCTCCCTCCTCACAGGTCCTACGACTGCCCGATAGAGCTTCTGCCAGGAACTGAGGTACCTTTCGGGAGGATCTTCCCATTAACAGGGCAGGAGCTTGAAACCCTAAAAGCCTACATTGATGAAAATCTACAGAAAGGTTTCATCCGCCCATCAACCTCCCCAGCCGGGGCTGGAATTTTCTTTGTCGAGAAAAAGGACCACTCCCTACGGCCCTGTATCGATTATAGGGAATTAAATAAAATAACAATCAAGAACCGCTACCCCTTGCCCCTTGTGCCTGAACTCTTCCAAAGGTTGGGATCTGCAGTCATCTTCACCAAATTGGATCTTCGCGGGGCCTACAACTTAATCCATATCCGAGAGGGTGACGAATGGAAAACGGCCTTTCGTACCCGATTTAGGCACTTTGAATATTTGGTCATGCCCTTCGGTTTGTGCAACGCACCGGCTACGTTTCAACACTTTGTTAATGATATCTTCCGTGACCTCCTGGACCTGTACGTCATAGTCTACCTGGACGACATCTTAATCTTTTCTGCCTCAGTCAGCGATCACCACAGGCACGTTCGGAACATCCTAACCCGGCTCAGGCAACATGGGCTCTACGCCAAATTGGAGCAATGTGAATTCGAGCTTCAGTGCATTCAATTCCTCTGCCTAATCATCTCTGTCAACGTCATTAAAATGGACCCCCAAAAGTTGTCCGCCATCCTGGATTGGCCCGCTCCCTCCGATAAGAAGGGAGTCCAACGCTTCATTGGCTTTGCCAATTTTTATCGAAAATTCATTAGGGGCTTCTCTACTATAGTTGCACCCATCACCGAGCTGACCAAGCAGGGAAGCCAATTCTGCTGGTCCCCTAAGGCACAATCCGCCTTTGAAAAACTCAAGGGACTTTTCACCTCGGCCACTATCCTAAAACACCCAGATCCTGCCCTGCCCTTCGTCCTTGAGGTGGACGCTTCGGAAATCGCGGTAGGAGCCGTGCTCTCCCAGCGGCAGGGCCCCAAGTCCCTTCTCTTCCCGGTGGCCTTTTTCTCACGCAAACTCTCCACAGCGGAGAAAAATTATGATGTCGGAGATCGGGAACTTCTGGCCATCAAGGCCGCCTTAGAAGAGTGGCGTTATCTGCTGGAAGGGGCTGCACACCCCATCCTGGTTTACACTGACCACAAAAATCTTGAGTATCTGAGGACGGCAAAAATATTGAAACCACGGCAGGCAAGGTAAGCCCTCTTTTTCTCTAGATTCCAGTTTAATATTACCTATAGACCTGGTTCTAAAAACACCAAAGCGGACGCCCTTTCCCGCATGTTTCTTGATTCTGAGAGATCCTTACCACCGGACACCATTCTCCCTGCTCGCAATTTCCTGTTACTTCAAGGGGATCTCCTATGCCGGTTAAGGCAAGCTTCGGTAGGATGGTTCCCATCCACTGAAAACGAGGTGAGGGCACAAGATGGCCTATTCTGGCACAAAGGCAGAATTGTGGTCCCTGAAGGTCTAAGGATGGCAGTGTTGGAGCTTTGCCATGACCACAAACTAACCGGACATTTTGGCACTCTAAAGACGGCAGAGCTGCTTCAGCGTACCTTCTGGTGGCCCCGACTGGTAAATGATTGCAAGAGGTACGTGGAGTCCTGCACCACCTGCGCCAGGAGCAAGAATAGCCGGGCGAAAGCTTTGGGTCTACTGAAACCCTTACCCTTCCCAGAGAGACCCTGGAAGATGATATCAATGGATTTCATCGTAGAGCTTCCCCAGTCGGAAGGGTTCTCGTCCATCTTCGTTGTGGTCGACAGACTGTCCAAGATGGCTCACTTTCTACCAATGAAAGGGACACTTTCGGCCAAGGAAACTTCACAGGTCTTTATCCGGGAGATAGTGAGGTTGCATGGGGTCCCATCAAGCATAGTCTCGGATCGTGGTGTTCAATTCACCTCCAGGTTCTGGAAGGCTCTCTGCGATTCCCTGGAGATCGAGTTGGCCTTCTCCTCTGCCTACCACCCCCAGACAAATGGGCAGACGGAGAGAACTAATCAGACTTTGGAGCAATACCTCCGCTGCTTTTCAACTTTCTCACAGGATGACTGGGCCACTCTACTACCCATTGCTGAGTTTGCCTATAACAACTCCTTACACTCTGCCATTAAGCAAACACCATTTTTTGCCAACTATGGCTTCCACCCGTCCTTCTTGCCCGGTTCCTTACCTGAATGTTCCATTCCTGCAGTTTCTGAGACTATGGACTTCTTCCTTGCAAACAACAAACTACTACAGGAAACCATGGCTAAAACCCAGGAGTACAACAAAAGGATGTTTGACAGAAAGAAGCGGGGTGAACTTGTCCTGGAACCTGGCAGCCAGGTTTGGTTGTCTACGGCTAACCTGAAATTGGCGTGCCCCTCAAAGAAATTGGGTCCCAAATTCACGGGTCCCTTCTCTGTTAAAAGAAAAATTAACGAGGTGACTTATGAGCTCAATCTACCCAGTGCGATGAAAATCCACCCGGTCTTCCATGTATCTCTGCTGAAACCCGTTAATCCCAACCCCTTTACTGGCCGAAACACTGGCCCCCCTGAACCAGTAATCATCGACAATGTGGAAGAATTTGAAGTGGAAGCAATCCTAGATTGCAGGAAAAGGCACAACCAGACCCAGTACCTTATTAAATGGAGGGGATACGGACCAGAGGATAATTCTTGGGAACCCGAAGGCAATTTGCATGCCAAAGAGCTGTTGGAGGCTTTTAAAAGGTTGCACGCCAATAGACTGGCCCACATGGGCATCCGGAGGCTGCCCTTGAGGAGGGGGCACTGTCATGGATCTTCCCATAGTAGACCCAGCGATGGGCACCCTGTGGAGAGCCGCTGTACGCCGGCCTGAGCTGGCGCCCGTGGGCGCGTTCACGTTACCCGCTCACGTCGGTGCGCACGTCAGCGCGCCCGCGCGGCGCGCGTGTGCGCGCGCGGCGTTTGGCGCCAACCGGCCTACTTAGCATCCTCATGCACTGTGCTCAGTGCTGTCCGATCTTCAGCTCCCAGTACCCCCGCACCCGTTACCTTACCTGAGTCTCCTGTTTGCCCTCCTGACTACCCGGCTTGCCTTTGGATTATCCTGTCTTCTGCCTGTACCCGACTTTGGCTTGTCTTTGACCCTGCACCCGCCTGCTCCTTTGTACCACGTTGCCCGCCTGCTGCCTACCTTGCTTGTGACCCGGACTCTGTACCTGCCTGCCCCTTTGTACCACGTTGCCCGCCTGCTGCCAACCCTGCTAGTGACCTGGACTGTGAACTTGCCTGCTCCCCAGTATAGTGCCTGTGTGTGGACTTGTTGTTCAGCTCCTGCCCTGCATCCGCTGCCAGTCACCAGCTGCCTAGTAGACGCCACTCCACCAGCACCTGAGCCGTTGGACCTCTTCACCTGCACTCACCCGCCAGGCTCTCATACCAGCTTGTGCTCCCATGCCTCCTGTCTATACTACCAGGGGCCGCGAACCAGGCGCGTAAGGGAGACCTTCCCCTGCTATATCGGGCTCACCTGTCAGGTACGTGAGCGTGACACTACCCCAGTGCATATACCAATTTTTTAAGCCCACATCTTGGCCTCCTACCTTTTTTCGGCACTCCTCCAACTACACTGCATGTGAGTACCATATCTACAATATTGCTGCACCACACCGCTCTATATGGCAAAAAAACAAACAGTATTGTTGTAAATTTATGTACTAATCTTGATTTGTTCACACATTATAGATGTGAAAGAAAAGGATATTAAACTGCCTTGAAAAAGGTCTAAAGTCCGAAACATGTTGGCGTTTCTCCTGAAAATATACACATAACGCAAGTTTCCCTTGTCTCAGCATTATATGTTCATGCTTTGACATGTGCCAAAAACTATATGCTATTTTGTATGTCTTGATATTTGAACATTTTGTATGTTATATCATATGCATTGATATGTGTCTCTAAAAATAAATTCACACATTTTTTGAATTGCATATACCGTATATACTCGAGTATAGGCCGTCCCGAGTATAAGCCGAGGCCCCTAAATCACCACAAAAAAATGGGGGAAACGTATTGACCCGTGTATAAGCCGAGGGGCAAAAATGCAGCAGCAACTGTAAGTGGAAAAAGGGTCAGCAATGCCCATCTGCGTGTCCCCTGTACCCCCCGTGTCCCCCATTGCAGCCCGTGTCCCCATTGCAGCCTACCTGTGCCGATCTGCCGATCCGTGGGTCCGGGGTCCTGGGTCCTGTGTCTGGGGTCCTCGGTCCTGTGTCCGGGGTCCAGGGTCCGGGGTCCTCGGTTCGGTCCCGCTCTGTCCTCCCCACATTACAGGCGTCATTAAAATGTAAAAGCCGCGCCTCCTCGTCCGTGATAGGAGGAACACTTTTTTCCCAGCAGTCAGTGTTCCGCCTATCACGGATAGCCTCTCATCCTCGTCCATGAGATGAGAATGACAGGCCATCCGTGATAGGCGGAACACTGTACTGCTGGGAAAATTAGTGTCCGCCTATCACGGACGGGCGGGAGGAGGCGGCGCGGCTTTTAAACACCGCCGTCTGTCTGCATGACAAGCTGTTCATGTAGGCAGACGGCGGTGACTCGAATATAAGCCGAGAGGTGGACTTTCAGACCTAAAAAAGGGTCTGAAAATCTCGGCTTATATTCGAGTATATACGGTACTTCACCAGTGACTATCTCTACCTCAAGCATCCCTTAGGGGTATTTGGCTGTGTATATGCACACAAGGCCTACATAGTTCTTTTGTATTCATGATATTGGGATACGATAGACCACTTATACTCTACCAAACTCTGCCCAACAATTCCCTTCTTACTTAACACTATTGGCAGCCCACCGGAAAGATAAAAGAAGATTCCTAATCCCCCCCAAAAAAAACAAAACAAAGGGAAGCACATTTTCACATTCTGCAATTACCTATCAAGCTAATAATAAGAGGAAAAACAAAAAACAAAAAACAAAAATAAAAAAACCTTGGAAAGTAATGAGCTAGCCCCTTGCACTACATACTTTGCTGAATTCATCCCTAAAGATGCCCACTATAAAGAGGTAGGTATATAGTGTGTATTGAGCTTGGCAAAGCCAGCAGATAGAGGATTGGTATCATCTGACAAAGCAGTTGGGGGAGGGGGGTTCATAATGAGTTTGGCACCCAAAAAAATAAAATAAACGGGACTCTGCATGAAGTAAAACACACAGAAAACATTTGTGCATATTTTAGGGGGTGTTTGGGGGAAACCAATACTATGGAGCAGACAAAATACATTGCTTAAGTGACTAGGCCATAGGTGTCTATTGGGCCAGAAGAGCATGCTGGGTAGGTAAGTGAAGGGAAAAATGCATGAAGGAGAAAAGGGGCACAGCATATTAGAGCATATTGCAATCATGGTAATTAGGGAAGGAGGTCAAAAATACAAGACATTAGCAAACAGAGCATACATAGAAGGGAATAGTAAAGGAGAAATGTTACCTTAATATAGTCCTCCTGCAGGACCTGGATTATAGCAGAACAGGTCTCTGGAATAATGATTCCCAGAGCCTGGGGAGAGATACCTGTGGATAACTTCAGATCCTTAAGGCTTCTCCCTGTCGCCAAGTACCTCAACGTGGCAACAAGCCTCTGCTCCGGAGTGATGGCTTGTCTCATGCAGGTATCCTGCCTGCTGATAAAAGGGATCAGCAAAGCCAAAAGATGGTGAAAAACGGGGTCCGTCATCCGGAGAAAGTTCCTGAAATCATCAGGATTATTCTTCCGGATCTCACGAAGCAAAGGCATGTGCGAGAATTGGTCACGCTGAAGCAACCAATTCTTGGTCCACGAACTCCTCCTCGTCCTGTTCATGGACTGGTCTTGGGTCAAAGCTAAAAGCCCAACACCAAGTCCCTGCACAGCACGAACTCTGCGACGAGTATGTACAGGAAACATAGCTCACAAACGGTCGGCTGGTCAGAACGGACAAACAGAAAGCACCGATAAACAGCAAGGCCTGAAAGAACAAAATTAATACCAGAAACGAGCAGACAATAAGCAGTGATAATCAAAGCGTCCTATATCAAGATATAGGCCGAAATGACCGACAAATGTGAACTGACTACACGCACCGATAAACAGATACGCACGACAAGCACAAACTGAAGAGCAGTAACGATCTGAGTCTGAAAACTGAAAAGCGCAAATCGTCTGTCACCAAACCTCTACTAACACGCGATAAACACAGAATCAGCAGAAGGAGCCCAACGGGTGCCAGACGTGGTGCTGAACTTCCCTTTTCTAGTCTCGTGGAAGACGGCTTACGTCACGGCGTTCTTGAAGACCGGAAATTCCGACAACGTTGTCCGACCGTGTGTAAGCAACACCAGCTTCGGACAAATTCCGACGGAAATGATCCGACAGAAATAGTCATCGGAAAATCTGAGCGGGTGTATGGGGCATTAGTGCAAGAACAGTGTGCACCTAACCCACCGTCCATCGTTCACCAAACCCCCTATCCTAACTGATAAGATAAAAGTTGTATCCTGTCCAGTATCCTAATTCCTGATGAGAATTTTAAAATTTGAAATCAGTATAGTTGAAGTGAGTACTGCTTAGACCTTGAAGAAGGGGACACACCCCGAAAGCTCGTCCATGAAAAATGATATGTTAGTGCAAATAAAAAAAGTATCACGGACAGTACTCAATTAAATCAGTATAGAAACCTTTCAATGTGAGGCAAGCCAAGGTCTCTATATTGATGTCTGACTTGTTGTGTCTTCTACTTTGACAATAAATCTGTGATCCAGCAGATGGTATTGTAGACCTGTTTTTTTTTTTTTTATTTGATGTGTAGTGGGACAAGACAAGGTCCAAAAGCTGAAATGTTCTGCTGCAGAGGCAGAACATGTATTAATAACAAAATAAAAAATATCTTCCTACACAGAATTGTCAGCCGTCCCTACAAATTCTGACACACATTGACAATATGGCTGCTGTAAGGCCACCCTTATATAAAAAGAGGTGTGGGTTATCCATTCCTTTAACATTATTGTCTCTTGTGACTCAGCTGACTAGGGGCAATAAGTATGCACTGCATTATAGGTTGCCCCTTATTTCTGTTGGTGAACCTGCAAACTTATCAGCCAAAAGTCTAAAATGTGCAAACTTTGTGAATGCCGGGAAATTGCTACAAATTCATTGTAGCGAGGTAGCCAAACTTTAGACCTATTAACCTGTAATGTCATCAAACCCTGCAGAAACACAGTTATATGGTCAAAAGATAAATAAATAGAATTAACCTTTTCACTACCAGGCCATGTGCTCCATTTTTACACTCAGAAAGCCAGACCTTTTTTGCAATTTTTCCATTGCTTTTTTATTTTTCCCTTACATCTTTCAGAGTTTGTAAAAGACCCCACAAATCATATATTTTCTGAAAGCATATAACCAGTAGAATACAAATAAGGTGCTACTGATTTTTAGGGCACAATAATATTTGTGCAAATGTTTATCAAAACAATATTTCACAAATAATACACAGAAATTATTATTAGAAGATAAAAACACTGGGCATTTTACAAAACCCCTACTAAATATAAAGGCTAACCTGTATTAAGTTAACAAATAACCAATATTTGTAAATTTTAGATTGTGCCTTTTTGCAAAATGGTGAATTATTGAACATACGCAAAGTTTGTTAAAGACCCCCCCAAACCATATATTTTCTGAAAGCATATGATCTGTAGAATAAAAAGAAATTGCTACTGATTTTAACGCCCTGTGATATTTGCGCAAATGTTTATCAAAACAGTATATTTGCAAAAAATTCTCTAAAATCATTAACGGATATAAACCCAGCACATTTTACAAAAAAAATGCCTGCTAAATTCCTACTAAATATAAAAGATAAACCTGTATTGAGTTAATAAATAACAAATATTAGTAAATTGAAAATGGGGCTTATGCAAAAATTTCTCTAAAAAATCGGGACGTTTTCCTCTTTCACTTAGAGCTTTCAGGGTTTGTAAAATACCCCCCAAACCATATATTTTCTGAAAGCACATGGCCAGTAGAATAAAAAGAGTGTGCTACTAATTTTTAAGGCACCACAATATTTGTGCAAATGTTTATCAAACAATATTTTCACTAAAAATACACTAAAATCTTTAATAGTGGATTCATACATGCCAAATTTTACAAAATTCCTTCTAAATATAAAAGTTAAAACTGTATTGAGTTAAGAAATGACTTATATTTGTACATTTAAAATTTCAAATTTTTGTGAAATGGTGAAAACTGAAGGTACACAAAACTGTAACTAAAAACAATTGACTCTGGAGGTTACAATTTTTCACTTACAGATTATAGAATTTGAAAATAACCCCGAGCCATACATTTTATGAAAGCACATGACCTGTAGAATAAAAAAAGTGCTACAGATTTTTTGGGCCCCGCAATAATTGCGCAAATGTTCATCAAATCACTATTTTCACAAAAAATACACTAAAATAATTAATAGCACACATAAACACAACATAACTTACATAATTCCTGCTAAATTACTACTAAAGCATCATTCATCAGTCCATTTTTACCTTCACAGGGATGCACAGGTGTTCCATGCATCCCCGTACAGGCAGTCCTATTTATGCCAATTGGGATGCAATGGCTGCACAAGCATAGCTGCTGTTCCTAATCTGACATCCGTGTGGGTACATGACCCAGAACGCCAACAGTATGAGCTCAGGGACATGAATCCGGACCTACATGGATGTCAAATTGAAAGAAACGGCTCTGTTTGCACAGTGACTACATCCCAAATGACATCAATGGGACTACCTGCACAGGGATGTACGGAAACCCCTTTGCATCCCTGTACAGGTAAACACGGCATTGCAGGGATGGTTGCTGTGTATGCCCTGTGTGAACAAGATCTTAGGCCCTTTCACAAATGTCCGTTTTTCAGGTGGGCCTAATCAGACCAGAGGCTGATAAAATCAACATGTGTCCGTTTATACCCACCTGCATCCGATCCGAGCCACTAAAAACAAATGGACAGGTATCCCATTCCCCATCCATCCAGCAGATCGGATCAGATAGAAATGGACAGGTGGTCCGTTACCATCCGGCCGCCCCATAGAAAACAGCGGGTTGTGTCAGTGTCCACTTTGCATAAGCACAGCGCACGTGGAGCTGTCATCCTCCTGCTCAGCGAGGATCAGTGGACAGATCCCCCCACTGATCAGGTGGATGTGCTTGACAGAGTCTGCTCCATGTTAAATGGGCCTTACTATGTTTTTTTTTTTACTTTTATTTTATTTTTGGTGAGATATCAGAGATCTAAACAGACCCCCATATCTCTTTTTTGAGACAGAGAAAGGCACTGAAAAAGTCCCTTTCTCTGCAGCACTTTACATAAATGAATAAGGAGTTTGTATAGAGATTCATTATACATTCATAAACTGACACACTCGATTTACTATGTTCAGCTGTCATTGGACACAGGAACAATCGGTAGTGATTGCTACCTGCGTCCACTGTACTAGAGGGAGGGGGCTGGTAAACACATGTTTACCAAGCCTCCCAAGCCCCAGCCTCACCCACTGCTGCGCCGCCCCCTCTGCGCACTCCAGTCGTTTTAGCTTGCCGGAGCGCCGTGTGGACAGAAGCTGCAGGTGGTGGGAGCAGAAGAAGGGATGCCATTGGAGCAGGGATGGATCGGAGGTACTGGGGCCAGTTTTGGGGTGAAAAAGTGATGGGGGACATACTGTGAACCCCTCTAAGCCCCTGCAGCACTTGAGTGCAGGTTAGAGTGGCAGAGGAGGGAAGCCATCTTCTGAGGGTAGCTGCAGGGATGAGGTTTTCAAGGGGGTTGAATTGGGTTTGGGGGGAGTTTATCAGTGCTGGGGGATAGGAAAGAAGAGGGGGGAATTTTCTGAAGAGTATGAACCAAGGGAGGAGGAGAGCCCGGGATTAGGAAAGCGGCGGCATGGGGGTCACATTTGAGGATAAGGCCTCATGTGCACTGCTGCTGCAAAACGGACGTTTAGGAGCAGTTGGGAATTTTTTTCAACTGCTCCTGAACTCTGCTCTATGTTATCTTATAAGTACATATACACAGGGTTGTTTATAGTCATTATTAGGCAGATGAGTTTAGAGGCTTTTTTTGGAATGCAAAAAATGGGTTCAGATGCTGAGTTTAGAGGCATTTCAATGTGGCTAAACATGCGTTACCATTTTGTTTACAGGCATTTTTCATTTTTGGCTATTTTGAAAAGATATATATATATATTTTTTTTTTTAATGCTTCTAAACGCGCAAACAAGGTCAAGAACCAAAAATGTTTAATGGACACAATGCAAATGAGGGTTTTTACAAGGCTACAGTCTTTTTCAAGATCTGCTATTTCAGAGAAGGCAGATTGTATGTCGAAAAATTATCTATTTCCAAAGACTGAAGGCCAAAAAATGAAAGATTTCCAGCACACTTTTTAAACCTTTCCTGGATAGGCCGAAACATCTGAAGGAGAGAGTAAGCATATTGCATCTGGAAATAAAAAAAAAAATATGTACTTTTTAGGAGACAGAAAAAAGGTACAGATTTGCACCACAGATATGAAGCCTGTATGGATAGCTTGCAATATTTAGATTATTAGATGAGAATATCATACATGGAAATACAAAAAAAAAGTGTTTTGATTCAGAGACTGACAAGGCAAACATTTTACAGTTATGCACCACAGCTATTATGCCTTTTTGACAGCCTGTCATTTCTAAGGGACTAAGCAGCCATATAATAGCTGGAAAGAAAAAAGTGTCTATACTCAAAGATTGGCAAGACAAACAATTTTCAGTTTTGCACCACAGTTATTAAATCTGTATGGACAAACTGCAATTTCTGAGGGAGAGAGCAGAAAATTTGGCTGTACGCTATGCGCACAGCCATATCTCCTGTGCTCCTAAGCACACATTCCGTCTAATGATATAATGTACCTTACCTATCATTCCATTTCCCGTATGTCCCCAAGAAACATACATCACCCCATAGCTTACGTTCTCAGCTTCATCAGCATCACTGCCTTTCTGAGCCGTGCATCTGCTTTTATTTACACATAAACAGGAAGTTCCAAACTGGAGGGTTTGCCTCCAACAGCCCATCGCCTCCTACACAGTTTGTGACCTCACAGGAAATTACCAAATAAGGACATGACCAAATAAGGATGTAACACAAGATATGAATGGCAACAGAGGAAATGACCAAATAAGGATGTAACACAGTATAAATGAATATATACAATAACCAATGAACAATGACTACAATTCCACTGATAGTAATCCTTATACTACCGTTCCTTGTGGATGGGAAGCTATCTGCAGGTGCACGCTATGAATCTCGACATGTGCTGATCAGACACAGCAGAGACAAAGGCGTACATCCGCCCATAACCGATAATGTCCTTGCAGAGCGAACATATCCCCTCAGATGATCGTCTTTGCAATGCACAGGGGCCCATTCGCTGGCGGACATACCCCCACTCTGCAACCATCTCTCTCCAATCCCAGAAAGTTTTCCACTACCTAATGGATCTCAACCAATGTCAGTCTGCTCCAGTCAGCTCTTTAGAGTAGGCTGGGGGAGAACGAACACTGGGAGACTCCTATGATAATACTTATTAAAATACATCTTCATAAATTTTCCACAACAGTATGCAGCCTGGCAGGTCAGCAAAGGGGGGACAAGGGAGTGCCCCCCTCCTGAACCATACCAGGGCACATGCTCTCAACATGGGGGGTGGGTGCTTTGGGGCAGGGGGGCTCTGCCTCCTCACCCCAAAGCACCTTGTTCCCATGTCGATAGGGACAAGGGCCTCATCCCCACAACCCTGGGCTGTGGTTGTGGGGGTATGCGGGCAGGGGGCTTATCAGAATCTGGAAGCCCCTTTTAACAAGGGGGTTCCCAGATCATGCCCACCCGTGCTTACAAAATAAAAACATTTTTAGCAAGGCAATATCAGCAATAAAAATATCAGCAATAAAAGTATTTTTTTTTTGCTCTAAGAGAAATGATAAATGTATCACTTTGCTATTACAACGTTATTGCTGAATCAATAGGTTGATAGAGAAATGTAAACGTTGCTCTGGTCCATAGGTGGGGTACAGGTGTGAGAGAGGAAGTGGTTAAAAAAAAAAGAAAGAGGTTTGGTCTTGGAAATGGAGCGAGTACAAAGAAGGGCAACAAAGCCTGGAGGATATCAGTTATGAGGAAAGTTTGTGATCACTGAACTTATTCTCTCTGGAGAAGAGACGCTTGAGAGGGAATACAATTTCAATGTATAAATACCGAACTGGTGACCCCACAATAGGGAGAAACGTTTTTCACGGAAGGGAGTTTAACAAGACACGTGGCCACTCATTACAATTAGAATAAAAGAGGTTTAACCTTAAAATACGTAGAGGGTTCTTTACTGTAAGAGCGGCAAGGATGTGGAATTCCCTTCCACAGGCGGTGGTCTCAGCGGGGAGCAACGATAGTTTAAAAAAACTATTAGATAAGCACCTGAATGACCGCAACATACAGGGATATACAATGTAATACTGACATATAATCACACACATAGGTTGGACTTGATGGACTTTTTTCAACCTCACCTACTATGTAAGCGTGTCGGGACCCCACAGGGCAAGGCCCGCGCTACACCACAGATGGACACCAGTGGCAAAAAGCACCCTGAGGAGATTCAGTTCGCATAGGCAGCGCTATAGAAGTCATTCATTCATGTAACTATGAAACATAAAATTTCTTCACAAATAATAATAATAATAATTATATTATTATTATTATTATTATTATTATTATTAATATTGAACAGCACATTGAATCTATAATTATAATATAAATTTTTCTTAATATTTTACATTCTAATACAAATGAAATTATTTTGTAATCTTCCATCTATATTTTAAATGTAATATATCCTGAATATCCAGCAAAAGTAACTATTAAACTTTATAACTTTTATTCCTCGGCATTGCTGATCCTGGAAAGCAGTTCTTTAGTAAAGTATTATTAGACATCTTCTTCAGGGAACAGCCGGAGTTTGTTCTATTGGATGAAAGTTTAGAGTCACATTTAGAATGTTGTGACAATATCTCACACATGGCAGCAGATTGTAGAGAATAGTAAAGCCGGTGACATCATTCTTCATTATTAGAGTGATTGTAAACCTTCTGTGTGCCGTTCTCCCGGGACTACTGACACCTGAGCTGAGCGCCCCCTAGAGGCACCACAAGACCGGCACATGATTACAGTGGTGGGACCGCTCCATTCACAATAGAACAAAAGTCACCAAAGAACAACAAACCCGATATTTTATTGGATGAAAGTTTCTGCCGGATTCCCCCAGGAAACAGACGCTGAATTTACCGATCACCATCTGCTTTCCAATACAGACTGTCATCATACAAGTCTTACTATGTCTCTTCACTTTAACTATTCATTCACCCATCTAGTTCAGGTGAATAGTAATAAAACACAAATAAAAAATGTAAATAATAATACGATAAATTTATTTAATTATAATTAAATAAAATAAATTAAAGTATAATTAAATTAATATAAATTATAATGAATAATGAAAATAAAATTTTAGTAACAACAACATTATTATTATTTATTTTTCTAGTAACTAGCACTATACAAATAATTGATGAATTGTACAGTGCTGTTTAGTGTGTACATTACAGCTCTAGTTTGTTATTATTTATAAATTCCAATTATTGATGCTTTTGGACATGATGCCCCTATAAGATGCAGTACATAATGCAGGTCAACATCTTTCTTTTAAGATTAATTCATCAATAAATAAATAAATAAATATAACAATGTGAGTGGCTTTCTCTGTAGTAAATTGTGCATGGACTAAGCTAAATGACATGTCAGGAAAAATCCTGTACACTATGCTGTCATAGAAAAAAAAATAAGAAACACAAACAAAAAAATGTATGAGTGTTTATCTTACATTGGCTACTGTGTAGCACAAATATTCATGCATGAGCGGTTCAAATGCTCCATGTATGGTTTACTAGGGTTTTTTTTTATTTATTTGTTACAGTCTCCTCTAGTAATTTCCTTTTGAGAAATTTGTCTGGCAAAAGTTATTTAACTTTCAGCATGATGACAAATATAACTAACTGTATACTTACTATGTTTGCAAATAAAAAAATGTAAATAATGATAATATTAAATAAATAATAAATTAAATGAATTAAAGTATAATTAAGTTAAATGAATTAAAGTATAATTAAACTAATATAAATTTTAAAAATACATTTTTAGGAACAACAACAGTATTTTTTTTTTTTTTAATAACTATCACTATGCAAATAATTTATCATTTTATTCAAATATTATTATTTATATGATTAATATTATTAAATGTATTAAATAAGTATACAGTGCTGTTTAGTGGGTACATTGCAGCTCTAGTTTTCTATTAATGTTGAAATTCTAATTATTGATGCTTTTGGACATTTTGCCCCTATAAGATGCAGTACATAATGCAGATCAACATTTTAGTTAAGATTAATTCATCAATAAATAAATAAATATAACAATGTGAGTGGCTTTCTGTGTAGTGCATCCACTAAGCTAAATGACATGTCAGAAAAAATGCTGTACACTATGATGTCATAAAATAGAAGAAAAACAAAAAAACAAAAAACAAATGTATGAGTGTTTTTCTTACATTGGCTACTTTATAGCACACATATTCAAGCATTAGCGGTTCAAAATGTTCCATGTATGGTTTACTATTTTTTTTTACTAATTACATTTTTTACAGTCTCCTCTACTAATAGACAGGCTTCCTTTTGAGAAATTTGCCTGGCAAAAGTTATTTAATTTTCATCATGATCAAACAAATATAACAAACTGTATACTTACTATGTGTGCAAATAAAACATGTAAATAATAATAATATTACTAATAAATTAAATACATTAAAGTATAGTTAAGTTAAATTAATTAAAGTATAATTCAACTAATATACTGGTATATTATAAAAATAAAAATATAGTAACAACAGCAATATTATTATTATTTTAAATAACTAGCACAAATTTACCAGTTTTTACATTTTTACATTTTAATCTCTGCATTTTCAAACTTAAAAATTTAAGAATTCTTTAATTTAGAATTGACGACTTTTAAGAATTTTCGAATTTTTGGGTTTCCGAATTTCTGAGTTCTGAATTTTTGAATTTCCAAAATTTCACATTTTCGAATTTCCAAAACTTGTAAATTCGAAATATGAAAATTTTAAAATGTGAAAATTGGTAAATTTGTAAATTCATAATTTTAAGATTAAAAAATTCATAATTTGTAATATAAAAAATTTGTAAATTTGAAAATTCATAAATTCGTAAATTTGAAAATTCGTAAATCCAAAATTGGAAATTCCAAAAATCTGGAAAATTTGGGATATTCAAATTTCAAATGACACAAAAATGAAAACAAACACATTTTTGGGCAGTGCTAATATGTATCAATCTACCTCCAGAAGAAGCATATTTATTGGCATGAAACTAGTTCCAAAAAAAGAATGAAACAAAAAAAATGCATGAAAAATTAACCATTTTTTTGTCAGTGCACATGTATAGTTTTCTGCCTCCTGACAGCAATGATGTTGTTCTAATATGTATTAGACATGTGCAATTTGTTTAGTTCCGAATTTGTTTAACACATTTTGACAATTTAATTAATTTGCAAATATCCAAATTAACAAAAACCCATTTAACACATTTTTGAATGAATTATATATTTGAATATTAAAAAAAAATTGTAAATTTATAAATTTCAAAATTTGTAATTGGAAATTCAAAAATTCAAAAGTTCTTAAATTGGAAAT
Organism: Lithobates sylvaticus; assembly: GCA_028564925.1. Lineage (NCBI taxonomy): Eukaryota > Metazoa > Chordata > Amphibia > Anura > Ranidae > Lithobates > Lithobates sylvaticus. The sequence goes on from CM053026.1 coordinate 24,385,423, forward strand.
TAGAAAATTCATAAATTTGTCAATTCAAAAATTAAATAATTTGTAAATTTGTAAATTGGAAATTCTAAAATTGGTAAATTTGAAAATTCCAAAAGTCCAGAAATTTGGAAATTCGTAAATTCCTAAATTTGAAATATGAAAATTCGTAAATTAAAATTTTTTAAAATTAGTAAATTAAAAAATAGAAAATGTGTAAATTGAAAATTAATAAAATTCATAAATGTTTCCAGTTAAAAAATGAGTAAATTCATAAATTTTAAAATTGGTAAATTTGAAAATATGTACAATTGTAAATTTGGAATCCAAAAAATGGTAAATATTTAAATAAGATTTGAATATTCATAAATTTGAAAATTTGTAAATTAAAAAGCATGGAAATTTGAAATTCAGAAATTAGAAAATTTAGAAATTCCAAAAAATCCATTTGGAAAATCAAAATTTAGAAAATCCAGAAATTTGGAAATTCATGAATTCATAAATTTGAAATATGAAAATTCGTAAATGAAAAAAATTGTAAATTCAAAATGTAGAAAATTCGTAAATTGGAAATTTGAAAATCCGTAAAATTCATCAACTTAAAAATTCGTACATTTATAAATTTGAAATCCCAAAATTGGTTTAAAATTAGCTTGAAATCCCCAAATTTTCCAAAAATTTGAAAAATCTAAATTTACAAATTCCGAAAATCCAAAAATCCTGAAATTTTTCAATTTGTAAATTCATAAATTTGAAATATGAAAATTCGTAAATTTAAAAATTTGAAAATTCGTAAATTAAAAAAATAAAAAATTAGTAAAAAAATAAATTAGAAAATTCATAAATTGGTAATTTTAATATTCATATATTTGTCAAATAATACATTTGTAAATTCGAACATTCAGAAATTGGTAAATTTATAAATTAGAAAATTCATATATTCATAAATTTTAAATCCAAAAATTAGTAAATTTGTAAATCCGGAAATACAAGATTTGAACATTTTCATAATCCATAAATTAGAAAATTTGTAAATTAAAAAATGTGGAAATTTGGAAATTCAAAAATCCGGAAATTAGAAAATTTGAAAATGTGGAAAATCAAAATTCAGAAATTCAGAAACTCCAGAAATTTGGAAATTCATAAATTTGAAATATGAAAATTTGTAAATTAAACGATTAAAAAAAGTAGAAAATGTGTAAATTGGAAATTTTAGAAAATTCGTAAAATTCAAAAATTAGTAAATTCGTCAATTGGAAATTCGAAAATTGGTAAATTGGTAAATTTGAAAATTCGTACAATGGTAAATTTGAAAATTCGTACAATCGTAAATTTGAAATCCAAAAATTGGTAAATATGTAAGTTCAAGATTCAAATATTAATAAATTAGAATATTTGTAAATTTAAAAAGGTGGAAGTTTGAAATGAAAAAATTTGGAAATTCGAAAATGTAAAAAATCCAAAAATTTGAAAAGAAAAACGAAAATATGGAAAGTTTCGGATTTTCAAAAATTCTAATTTTGAATGACACAAAAATGAAAACAAACACATTTTCCGGCAGTCCTCATGTCTAATATGAATGGATCGATCTCCAGAAGAAGCTCATTTATTGGTGTGAAGTCGATCGATCTACGTATATCTTTACAATCAGTTATGACATCATCTGAGGTGACTTCTGTGACCATTTCTGACTCCCTCTAGGAATTGACCCGTCTCGGTCACCATTTATACTATTATCTTTGGGGTATTTGCTGTACTCAGAATCTCCTCGGCCCCCCATTGTACCCCTGAAGTCGAGGTTTCTGGATGGATGGTGGACCAGGGAGAGGCTTTCATCACTTTTCCATGTATTTTATCTCATGTGTGTCTCATATCTTCTTCTTATAATTCTAATAATATATTTTCTTATACATTTTTGTGTATAAAGTCCATTCTCTCCCAGCCCCGGTATATGTTATCACTGCTCATATCAGGCCCATTCATACTATCTCTAGTACAGAATAATATAATACTATGTACTCAGCTACTACAATCATTTTGGGCCTCTAATATTTATTTCTAGAATATAAAATCAATGCCGGGGGTCGTGTTCAGAACTCGGGCCGAGTGCAGATCATTTATTGCTGAGCAGATAAAGGAACGACGATCTTTTGTAGTTCTTGTTGGAGAATAAATGACGGTGTAGTGAGGATCTTGTCGCTGTGTGTTGGGGGTCCTGTATATATCGGGACGTAGTGCACATAGTGTTATAGAGAACACAGAGGGGCCGCAATAAATTGTGTTTCTGATATTTTTTGTGAATAAATGAAACTATAATGTTGGTTGTTAGATATTGCCGTACATACACGTCGGCAGAATTGCACGGCTGGGCAAAGTAACGTACCTGTATGTCACTTTGTATCTCCTGCCATGCGCCTGTCGCCAGCTCCGTGACCGCGCCTGCGGGACCCGCGGACTCCATGTCCCCTGGGTGCCCGCCATCGTGTCACGGACCTGAAGAACGGGGAGAGATGAAAGTGTAAACACAGCATCTCCCCGATCTGCTTAGTGACAGGACACCGATCGTCTGCTCCCTCTCATCAGGAACAGCGATCAATGTCGTGTCACTGCTAGCCCATCCCCCACACACCGTCCTTGGCCGTCCTGTGGATATTACCTGTATGCTGCAACAAGTCACTTTTGGAATTCCCTTCACCATCTCAGCATCTTCTATCCTAGCCAAAACCATCATGGTCTTCATTGCTTTCAAAGCCACCAGACCTGGAAGCTCTTGTAGAAAATGGGTGGGAGTCAAACTTCCCAATACAGTCATGTTATTCTGCTCATCCATTCAGGTTATGAATTGCATTCTCTGGTTGTCCATCTCTCCACCATTTCAGGAGTATGACATGGACTCCTATCCTGGGAAGATCATCATTCAGTGTAATGAAGGGTCAGTTATCGGGTTCTACTCTATGTTGGGTTATATGGGGTTTCTGGCAGCTGTGAGTTTTGTTCTGGCTTTCATGGTGAGGACATTACCGGACAGTTTTAATGAGGCCAAATACATCACCTTCAGCATGCTGGTGTTCTGCAGTGTCTGGATTGCCATGATCCCGGCCTATCTGAGCACCAGAGGGAAATACATGGTGGCTGTGGAGATATTCGCCATACTGACCTCCAGTGCTGGAATATTATTGTGTATGTTTTCTCCAAAACTCTACATTTTACTTTTAAAACCTGAACTGAACACAAGAGGGACAATGCTGGGGAAAAGAATGTTGTAAATGTAACACATTGATTCAATGTATAATACTGTAGATCAGATTAAACAAGATTAGTCAGATTGTTACCATCATCATCATCATCATTATGAATGACATTATCATCATCATTATGATTTTTTGGGTACATTGACGGCCTTCTGTCTCCTATTGTACATAAGTGGATGGAAGGTGGATGTTACCGGATTGGATGCTATATTAGAGCTTCAATCTATTCTTGCTCTTACACGCCCCCCTAGCATGCACAAGCAAAGTACTGTCACTGTACTGTCCATTGGACAGTGCTGAGCACAAAAAAATGCTGTGACCAATCAAAGCATCACACAATGCAACCAACACCTGAAGTTAGTAGCTTGCCCCCACTTTGCCCCCACTTTGCCCCCACTTTGCCCTCACACACTGATTGGAGTGTGATAGAAAATAAAGATTCAAGATCACCAGCCGGTACAAGTGCCATCCAGTACCAGCAGTACCAGAAACAGCTTCAGTCTTCCTTCTATTATCATTCATCCCTCTACAGCACAGATATCACACACAAGGCCCACGGGCTGAATACGGCTCGCCAGGCCTTGACATGTGATCCTCCAACCCAGTTTTGCAGCCTGAATGAGGAACTCCATTCTAGATCTCACCCTCCGCTCCTCACTGTCACTTCTATGATTACAAGGGACATCTTTGCTCTCAGTGGTTCCCTGAACTGACAGATCCCTGTACACTCTTGAGAAGAGGAGAATAAGGGGGGATATGATCAACATGTACAAATATATAAGGGGTTCATATAGTGAACTTGGTGTTGAGTTATTCACTTTACGGTCAACACAGAGGACAAGGGGGCACTCTTTACGTCTAGAGGAAAAGAGATTTCATCTCCAAATACGGAAAGGTTTCTTCACAGTAAGAGCTGTGAAAATATGGAATAGACTCCCTCCAGAGGTGGTTCTGGCTAACTCAGTAGATTGCTTTAAGAAAGGACTGGATACTTTCCTAAATGTACATAATATAACTGGGTACTGACATTTATAGGTAAAGTTGATCCAGGGAAAATCTAATTGCCTCTCCGGGGATCAGGAAGGGATTTTTTTCCCCTGCTGTAGCAGATTGGAACATGCTCTTGTGGGGTTTTTTTTGCCTTCCTCTGGATCAACTGTGGGTATAGAATGGGGTTTATTGGATTGTACAATATATTTTATTTTTATTTATTATTTCTTTTATTTTTATGGTTGAACTGGATGGACTTGTGTCTTTTTTCGGCCTAGCTAACTATGTATCACTCACAGGGGGGCACAGCGGGGACAGATCTCCAGAATCCGAGAGAGAATATGATCTCCCTGCAGGGTGAGGCAGAGCCACCTACACAGGGAGGTACCAGAGTCAGGCCAGGTAGGAGAGAGAGATGTGAGGAAGCTTTGGAGAGGGGGGAGGTTGCACACTGTGCATAGTGTTCCCCTGAACCCTGCGCTCTGTACATAGTGTTCCCCTGAACCCTGCGCTCTGTACATAGTGTTCCCCTGAACCCTGCGCTCTGTACATAGTGTTCCCCTGAACCCTGCGCTCTGTACATGGTGCACTCCTGAATTCTACACTCTGTACATTGTGTAATCCTGAACTCTGAATTCTCTATGTAACACACTCTTTAACCCTGAACTCTGTACGTAGCACACCCCAGATACAACTGGACCTTCAGAGACAACCATACTGCTGATTCGGCCCACAATGAGATTGAGTTTGACACCCCTGCTCTACAGTATATGTAGGCCATTGTTTTCTTTTATCCTTCTCTGTTCCAACATGACTGTCCCCCTGGGCACAAATCAATCCAGCCCCATAAAGACATGGATTGATAAGTTTGGTGTGGAGGAACTCAAAGGTCATCAACATAGTCCTGACCTCAGCCTGATTGTGAGTCAGGTCTTCTCATCCAACATCACTACCTGACCTCACTAAGGTTCTTTTGGTTGAATGGCCACAAATCCCCACAGATGTATTCCAAGATCTTGTGACCAGTCTTCCCAGAGGAGTGGAGACAGTTATAGGCACAGAGGTGGGGGAGGGGGACTCAATATTCATTATCATATTTTTGAAATGGGATTCCCAATCAGCCCATATAGGTGTGAAGGTCAGGTGACTACACATATTTGGCCATTAACCACTTCAGCTCTGGAAGGTTTACCCCCCTTCCAGACCAGGCCATTTTTTGCGATACTGCACTGCGTTGCTTTAACTGACAATTGTGCGGTTGTGTGATGCGGCACCCAAATAAAATTGTTTTGCTTTTTTTTTCCACAAATAGATTTTGGTGGTATTTTTTCACCTCTTTTTTTTATTTTTTGCGCTAAAAACAAACAAAACAATAATTTGGAATAAAACATATTTTTTACATTCTGCTATAAAACACAAACAATTAAACAATGTAAAAAATCTAATTTATTTATCAATTTAGGCCAATATGTTTTCTGTTACATATTTTTGGTAATAAAATCCCAATAAGTGTATATTGATTGGTTTACACAAAAGTTACAGTGTCTACAAACTATGGGATAGATATATGCAATTTTTTTTCACTAGTAATGGCGGCAATTTTTTGTGGGACATTGCGGCAGACAAATCTGACACTTATTGACACATATTGGGGACCAGTGACACCAGTATAGTGATCAGGCCTAAAAAATATACTGAAGGAGTTAACATCAGGGGTGATCGAAGGGTTAAATGTGTTCCCTGGGAGTGTTTTTTTACTGTGTGGGGGATGGTTTAACTGTACAAAGACAGAGATCTGTGTCTCTCACAAAATCTATGTCTTCCTTACTAGCAGAACTGTAGTCTGCCTTGTTTACATAGCAGAATACCGTTCTGCCTCTCTCATTGTGTTAAAGGGTCGCCCTGCCACAGTATATGTACGCGGGGCGGTCCGCAGTATATGTAGGTGGGGCCGTCCGCAGTATATGTAGGCGGGGCGGTCCGCAGTATATGTACGCGGGACGGTCCGCAGTATATGTAGGCAGGGCCGTCCGCAGTATATGTAGGCGGGGCGGTCCGCAGTATATGTAGGTGGGGCCGTCCGCAGTATATGTAGGCGGGGCGGTCCGCAGTATATGTACGCGGGACGGTCCGCAGTATATGTAGGCGGGACGGTCCGCAGTATATGTACGCGGGACGGTCCGCAGTATATGTAGGCAGGGCCGTCCGCAGTATATGTAGGCGGGGCGGTCCGCAGTATATGTAGGCGGGGCGGTCCGCAGTATATGTAGGCGGGGCGGTACGCAGTATATGTAGGCGGGGCGGGGCGGTACGCAGTATATGTACGCGGGGCGGTACGCAGTATATGTATGTGGGGCGGTCCTTTATCAGTTAATCATATCTGTTAAATGTAATTTCCTGATGAATTTGCATTTCTGAATATTATTTCTTTAAACATTTCTATCTATATCTCATTGTGCGGATTGATTCCTTCCTTGTCTCTTTCACAAAGTTCGATTGATAATTTCTGAATGTTGATCGGTATGTCAGGTGACCCATACCTGCTTATATCTAGTGACTGGGCTCAGGATGATCAGATGAGCTCCTAGTCATCTCTGGAGGTGCAGACACTGTGGAGTAATTAATCATCAATGTTTCCAACAGACTTCTAATGAATTTTTTTTTGTGTTTGCTTCTCGGGCATTCATTATAATAGCAATTCGTAAATAATAACATGAATACATTCATGAATTAGAAAGTTAGAAAGTTAGAAAATTTGAAAATCTGGAAATGAGTAAATTAGAAACTTTGAAAATTAGTAAATTTGAACATTTGAAAATTCATAAATAAGAAAATAAGAAAATTTATAAATTTAGAAAATGATAAAATTCATAATTCAGAAAATTCATAAATTAGAAAATTAAAAAAATCCTAAATTAGAAAATTCATAAATTAGCAAATTAGAAAATTCATAAATTAAAAATTCAAAAACTCATAAATTCATAAATTTGAAAATTAGAAAATTCATAAATTAGAAAATTCATAAATTAGAAAATTCATAAATTAGAAAATTCATAAATTAGAAAATTCATAAATTATTAAATTTGAAAATTCATGAATTAGAAAATTGAAAAACTCATAAATTAGAAAATTATTAAATTAGAAAATTATTAAATTAATAAACTCGAAAATCTATGAATTAGAAAATTCATAAATTTATAAACTCGAAAATCTATGAATTAGAAAATTCATACATTTCTATTTTATGAAATTGGAACATTCGAAAATTCATAAATTAAAAATAAATTTAATTAGAAAATTCATAAATTAAAAATTCAAAAACTTGAAAATTCTAAAACTTGAAAATTCATAAATTAGAAAATTAGAAAATTCATAAATTAGAAAATTCATAAATTAGAAAATTCATAAATTAGAAAATTCATAAATTAGAAAATTAGAAAATTCATAAATTAGAAAATTCATAAATTAGAAAATTCAAAAACTCATAAATTTGAAAATTTGAAAATTCGAAAATTCATAAATTAATAAACTCGAAAATCTATGAATTAGAAAATTCAAACATTCATAAATTTCTATTTTATGATATTGGAAAATTAGAAAATGCTTAAATTAGAAAATTCTTTCCAAATTTCTGAATTTTCAAATTTAAAATTTCTGAATTTTTGAAATTTCGAATTTCTGAATTTTTGAAATTTAGAATTTCTGAATTTCCAAAATTTAGAATTTCTGAATTTCCAAAATTTAGAATTTCTGAATTTCCAAAATTTCGTATTTCTGAATTTCCAAAATTTCGAATTTCCAAACTTTCAAATTTTGAATTTCCAAACTTTCAAATTTCGAATTTCCAAATATCCGAGTTTCGAGTTTTCGAATTCCGAATTTCTGAATTTTCGAATTCCGGATTGCTGAATTTTCGGAAAATTCGAAAATCTGAAAAAGAAAGAAAATCTGTAAAATCTGAAATAATAACTAACTAATAAGAACTAACTATTAAATTATAGGTATTGATATTTCCTTTCAAATTTGGCTGTTTGTGAATGTAATGAATACAAATTTATCTGAAGTTACAAATTATCTGAAATAAGGAAAATCTAAACAAATTGAATGGAACAAATTAATAATACATAATAATAAAAAGGTTTTATTATTATTATTATTATTGTTATTTATTTTTATTAGATTGTTATGTTCCATTTATTTAGATGTGGCATTTGTTATTTCAAATAATTGTAACTTTGGATACTTGTATTCATTACATCATTCTAACAGACAAATTTGAAAGGAAATGCCAATACCTAAATTTTCAAATTTCCAAATTTTAGAATTTTCAAATTTCCAAATTTTAGAATTGTCAAATTTCCAAATTTTAGAATTTTCAAAGTTCCAAATCTTAGAATTTTCAAATTTCCAAATCTTAGAATTTTCAAATTTCCATTTTTCAAATTTCCAAAATTTCTAATTTCCGAATTTCTGAATTTTTGCGAAATTCTGAAATTTAGAATTCTCAAAAATTTTGAAATTTGAAATTTGGAAATTTGCAATTCAAATTCAGGAAATTCGTAATTTCGGAAATGTAAACATTTGAAAATTCGGAAATGAATGAATTTGTCAAAATTCATTAATAAACAAATTCAGAACTAAACAAATGTCACATGTCTTCTCTCCATTGGTAACAAATATTCAATGTAAAATGATGGTGAAAGGCGGTGATTTTACCCCCCGGAATGGAATGGAATATCTAACACACCTTTCCTCACATCTCATCCATCCACTTACATGTCCAAGAAATTTTTTCTATGTTTGAGACCCGAATCCCCCACCATAGATATTCCATGAGAACCAATCCCCTTCTCTGCCAGTATCCGGGATTTTGTAGAACTTGGACATTCAGAGTTTGATCTTCGATTTATATCCCTGGATGATGTCCCCACACACGGGGGAGGGGGGATATATCCCTGGATGATGTCCCCACACACGGGGGAGGGGGATATATCCCTGGATGATGTCCCCACACACGGGGAGGGGGATATATCCCTGGATGATGTCCCCACACACGGGGAGGGGGATATATCCCTGGATGATGTCCCCACACACGGGGGAGGGGGGATATATCCCTGGATGATGTCCCCACACATGGGGGAGGGGGATATATCTCTGGATGATGTCCCCACACACGGGGGAGGGGGATATATCTCTGGATGATGTCCCCACACACGGGGGAGGGGGGATATATCCCTGGATTATGTCCCCACACACGGGGGAGGGGGATATATCCCTGGATGATGTCCCCACACACGGGGGAGGGGGGATATATCCCTGGATGATGTCCCCACACACGGGGGAGGGGGATATATCCCTGGATGATGTCCCCACACACACGGGGAGGGGGATATATCCCTGGATGATGTCCCCACACACGGGGGAGGGGGGATATATCCCTGGATGATGTCCCCACACACGGGGGAGGGGGATATATCCCTGGATGATGTCCCCACACACAGGGGAGGGGGATGTATCCCTGGATGATGTCCCCACACACGGGGGAGGGGGATATATTCCTGGATGATGTCCCCACACACGGGGGAGGGGGTCATTACACCGGAGGGGTCCTCACTGGGATTCTGAGCTCTGTTTATGTCTTTTTATTTTCAGGTTCACCAGACAGAATAGTGCTGAGTGACTCAAACATAGATAAGATGGTCTCTCCAGGACCCCTTGTACGCCCCCTACAGTCTCCTGTGGGTAGGAGAGAGTCTCTTCTTCATGGAGGAATTGGTGGATACTGTATGGAATATTCTACATATGATAATAATGTGTCTCCAGTCTGTAAATCATTTCTATGACATTGTTATGTCAGTATTTCTAGAATATTGGAGGCTCCTCCCCCTCCCCCGATATCTCCTGATGAAGAAGATCTATGAACTGAGAATCTGCTGCAGAAATCATCATCAGATGAATGTTAGAAATCATTCTGTATTTCTCTGTAGAGACCCCTTAGACTGCTGTGCGGGGGAGGGGCAGGTGACGGGACATATGGAAGAGATGGATTGGAAGATTTAATACATAAAATAATATTACAATGTGGTCCAAACTCCTCCTCTAAATGTGGCCACCTTCAATTCCCATCCCCCACCTATGTCCTCCCACAAATCCCTTTCTAGTGGCCACACCCTCTATGGTAAGTGGTTTTTAGACATCCGACCAATCAGAGTTTACCGGACATCTCATTTCATATGATCATTAATACAGAGCCCCTCCCCCTCTTTGCACTCTCTACTCTTCTGAAAAGACGGTCACATGATTCTGTGATGTTTGTGTGAAATTAGGAGACCCCTTTATGACCCCTCCCCCCAATGTCACACAATAAAGTCATTGATGGGGACAATTGTTTTGTAGATTTGAACTTTTATTGTATTTTTGGAATTTGTCTCTTTGTGGTGACCATTTCATCCTCCAGACCTTTTCTACCAAATCCCAAAACTTTCCACAATGTCTCAACTCCGTACATTAAATCTTCCGATATTTGTCCTCCCGATTGGATTATACAATCATTTTATGGGACAGAGAAAATCGGGATACACGTCTTTTATTCCTTGTTTTTTTATTATTTTTTACAGGGAATAAATATTAAAAGAAGTAGAAAAGGTGATTTATTTTCTGTAATTTTCCCAAAGCAACATTTATAATATTTGTGCACCCTCATAAATATTCCCCACAAAATAATCATCAGGTTCTGATAATTAAAATGATATCACAGCAGTGTGACTTTTATATGACATATCGGAATAATAAAGATCAAAGTGAAGAGCCGCGCTTTACTTTCAGAGAGCGATATTCTCCTTCCGGTGATACGATGCACGCCGGGGAAGGAAATGGGTGGTGGAAATTGTTGGTGTAACTGTAGGATATCATTAAGTCAGGATAATGAGGACACAAGTTACATGATGGGGACTTCTTTACAGGATGGTAATTGGTGAAAACTGGAATGACATTGTGTTCTTTTATGTGAGTATTTGATGATTGTACAGAGAATGTCATCCAAATCATCGGACCTTGTTTGACCCTCCATTTTGGAAGGGTTTAGATTATATATATATATATATATATATATATATATATATATATATATATATATATATATATATATATATATATATATATATATATATATATATATATATATATATATATACATATATCAAAAGAGCTGGGTGTATAAATAAACGGCCTACAATACACCACTCAGTGCCACAGATAGATAATGATGTTCCCAAAATACCTAGAAGGTAACAAAAAAATAAATAAGTGTATAATTATACAAATGTAAAATTACCTCTCAGTCACTAAGTGAGTGAGAGTACTCCTATCTAAGCAGCTGTTTAAAAGAATAAAAATGCATAAAATAGTATACAAAAACCACAAGCAGTCCAAATACTGTATCAGTCAGATACTAAAACAATTCTAATGTTGAGCAATCAGTAATGTGTGGCCAAATTCACAACTGAGTCTTTATAAACAGTGATGGTGATCAATATTATTCAAAGCAACCGTGGATGATCCTAAATGACCTTCACCCATGACCGTGGGTGATCCTAAACGATTGTCACAGTGTGCACCTTCCACCGAACTTTCAATTTCCACCACGTGAAGCACACTCCCCCAGGGGGTTAAACTCACCAGGGAGTTAAAAATAACCAGCATTTAAGAGGAGCGTTCTTTTGAATATCAGACTTAAATCACCACCGTCTCGGGAGATTGGTTGATGGTTTTGGCTCCAATTATGATCATAAAACAAAAGAGAGTGCACATAGCGTAATCCCATTTATTACAACAAATGAGCCGTTTACAAAGAAAACCCCCCTCATAAATATCTACGTACAAAAAACAGCGGTCAATGAAGCATTGAAAATGAATCAGCGATGAGCACTTCACCGTTAAGCCTTCAGGTCATCGAGCCTGTGTGTCCTCACAGCGACCATAATCACCGTACTCACTTCCTGGTTCGAAGCCGGCTAGAGGTGGAGCGCACACGTCACTTCCGGTACATTGTGTGGGTCACGCTCTTACGCATTTCATCATATCCGACTTCAACAGACACCCTCTGTTGAAGTTGGATATGATATGAGTTCACCAGAGCTTTACAGGTTGCCACTGGAGTCCTCTTCCACACCTTCATGGCGACATCACGGAGCTGGTAGATGTTAGAGACATTGCACTCCTCCACCTTCCATTTGAGGATGCCCTACAGATGCTCAATAGGGTTTAGGCCTGTAGACATGCTTGGCCAGTCCATCACCTTTACCCAGTAGTCGTCTTGGAGGTGTGTTTGGGGTCGTTGTCATGTTGGAATACTGCCCTGTGGCCCAGTCTCTGAAGGGAGGGGATCATGCTCTGCTTCAGTATGTCACAGTACATGTTGGCATTCATGGTTCCCTCAATTAACTGTAGCTCCCCAGTGCCGGCAGCACTCATGCAGCCCCAGACCATGACACTCCCACCACCATGCTTGACTGTAGGCAAGACACACTTGTCTTTGTACTCCTCACTTGGTTGCCACCACACACGCTTGACGCCATCTGAACCAAATAAGTTACCCTCAGCTTCTTTCTCCTCTTAAACCGCTGCATGGTCTTATAGCCTATGACAGCTTTATGTAGAGCAACAATTCTTTTTTTCAGATCCTCTGAGAGTTCTTTGCCATGAGGTGCCATGTTGAACTTCCAGTGACCAGTATTAGAGCGTGAGAGCGATAACACCAAATTTAACACAGCTGCTCCCCATTCACACCTGAGACCTTGTAACACTAATGAGTCACATGACACCGGGGAGGGAAAATGGCTAATTGGGCCCAATTTGGACATTTTCACTTAGGGGTGTACTCACTTTTGTTGCCAGCGGTTTAGACATTAATGGCTGTGTGTTGAGTTATTTTGATGGGACAGCAAATTTACACCATTATACCACCTGTACACTCACTACTTTACATTGTAGCAAAGTGTCATTTCTTAACCGCTTCAGCACCGGGCGATTTTACCCCCTTCCTTACCAGAGCACTTTTTGCGATTCGGCACTGCGTCGCTTTAAATAACAATTGCGCGGTTGTGTGACGTTACACCCAAACAAAATTGACGTCCTTTTTTTCCCACAAATAGAGCTTTCTTTTGGTGGTATTTGATCACCTCTGCGTTTTTATTTTTTGCGCTATAAACAAAAAAAGAGCGACAATTTTGAAAAAAAAAACACAATATTTTTAACTTTTTGCTATAATAATTATCCCATTTTTTAAAAAAATAAACATTTTTTTACTCAGTTTAGGCCGATACGTATTCTTCTACATATTTTTGGTAAAAAAAATTGCAATAAGCGTATATTGATCGGTTTGCGCAAAAGTTATAGCGTCTACAAAATAGGGGATAGATTTATTGCATTTTTTTTTTTTTTTACTAGTAATGGCGGCGATCTGCGATTTTTTTCGTGACTGCGACATTGCGGCGGACACTTCGGACACTTTTGACACATTTTTGGGACCATTCACATTTACACAGCGATTGTTGCTATAAAATTGCAGTGATTACTGTGTAAATGTGACTGTCAGGGAAGGGGTTAACACTAGGGGGCGCTGCAGGGGTTAATATGTTCCCTAAGGTAGTGATTCTAACTGTGGGGGGAGGGGACTCACAAAGGGAGGAGACCGATCGGTGTTCCTCCGTTCTGGGAACACATGATCGGTCTCCTCGCCACTGACAGGACGTGGAGCTGTGTGTTTACACACACAGCTCCACGGTCCCGCACGGTCCCGCTGTTTTCACGGGCAATCGCGGGTGCCCAGCGGACATCGCGTCCGCCGGGCACGCGCATCGGGTCCTGAGCGACGCCACGGGCGCATGCGCGCCCCCTAGGTGGCCGGGAATGGGAGGACGTCATATGACGCCCACCTAGGATGGGAGATCCACCTTGTGGGCATCATATGACTATGGGCGGGTAATGAAGAGGTTAATTGTTGTCACATGAAAAGATATAATAAAAGATTTACAAAAATGTGAGGGGTGTACTCACTTTTGTGAGATACTGTATGTTTCCTAATATAGATCTGAAAAACATATTGGTTCTTTGGAGAAGACATACAGTTCCTACTGACTTTTGTATGATTACTTATTCAGGGTTCAGGGCCCCACTAGGTATTAGGGGGTTAGCTTTTCAAATATAGAATAATAAAAGTGATATGAGTGTATTTAATAATGCAGAGTTGTGATTTATAATTTTCTTAGTGGTCGGATTTGGGTTTAAATTAATTTAGAATAATGTCTCTGCTCTCATTTAGTGTCCTGGGATTAGAATCCAAGGCTGACATATAATAATCAGATGTATTGTTTATGTACAGAAGCCCTTGATTGAATAAGAGTTGGAAGAATTCTAGAAATGTCTTTAAGGAGACATCGGGGTCTTTTAGACTCTTATGCCCCATACACACGGTCGGAAAATCCGACCACAAAATCCATCGGATTTTGTCCGACGGATTTAGTCCGACACTGGTGTTGCATACACACGGTCGGACAAAGTTGTCGGAAAATCCGATCATTCTGAACGTGGTGACGTTTGTTGCGTACGACGGGACTACGTAGAGGCTAGTAGCCAATAGCTTTGGTCTTGTAATGTGATCTGAGCATGCGTGGCACTTTGTCCGTCGGAATTCACTGCACGCGATCGGAATTCGTGTGATCGGACTTTGTTGTCGGAAAATTTCTAGAGCAGGAGATACAACTTTGTCCGTCGGACAATCCGATGGAAAATGTCCGATGGTGCCTACACATGGTCGGAATTTCCGACAACATTGTCCGATAGGACAGAATCCATCGGAAAATCCGACTGTGTGTATGGGGCTTTAGGCTTGGTTCACACCTAAACCAACCGCAGATCGCACAGCAATGCTGTCCATCCCTGTTCTCTGTTTCAGGGACGAATCAGGGCAGAATCTTTGCCTGAATTTGGCCATGAAATGGAGGCAAAGACGCACAGCTGTGCAGTGCACTCCACAACCGCCCCGGAGACATGTGAACTGGCTCCATTAAGAGCCGGTCACATTCTCCTGCGATGCGAATTGGATGCAAGGAAATCCGCATCCAATTCACATAGGTGTGGACTCAGCCTTAATGTAACCTCTGCACTCTGTTAGGAACAAAGCACAATCATGCTCAAATATCTTCTTCCTTGGCCATGGAGATCGGGGAATGACAACACTTAACCCAGAAGGGATCAGAGCACATCACTTTTGGGTCTATTCTTCCTGCTGATCTCATACCTGACACTCACCTTGGAGATCCTGGGCAGCCAGGTGGGACTGGTAGTCCCTAGACACAGTGTTGGAGGAGGGCAGAAGAGACGGTAAGCATTTTACAGTATGAAGGGAAATGATTGGACAGCTTGACAGTCACTCAAACCACTTCCATATGAAAGCTGGCAAGAAAATGTTAACAAACTCCCAGGTGCTATAATGGTCAGGAGTCTGTTTACAGGTCAGTGCTGTCACCAACATAAACCGTATGTTGGTGTAACAAAATGGGGGTAAACCAATTTCCTACTGACCTCTGTAGCCAAAGGCACCATGGATCAATTCATCCTAAAATTCTTGAATGTACAGTAGCCATTTTTCAGGGCTACGCACTCTGCTCTCCCCTCCTCCTGTGTACCTGATCTGTGTATACATTAGAGATTGAAAGTCTTGCCGGCTGTCAACTAACTCCTGGAAGGTGGATCAGAATGAAAGTACTTCTGCTGGAAACTTTGAATAGTATTTACTTCACAGTGTCTGCACCTACAGAGATGAGTAGGAGTTTATCTGAACAGACTCTAGACTTAAGCGGGTATGGGCCACCTGGCATACTGTTCAACATTGAAAAATTATGAATTCAACTTTTTGAAAGAGACAAGGAAGGAATCCAGCAGCACAATGAGATATAAGTAGAAATGTTTGCAGAAACAATATTCAGAAATGCAAGTTTATCAGGAGATTGTATTCCACACATAGGATATATGGCCAAACATCTGTAGTCACCTGACCATCACACCTATATAGACTGGCTGGGAATCTCATTTCAAAATTACGATCATTAAAGTGGAGTTGCCCCTCCCACCTTTGTGCCTATAACTGTCTCAACTTTTCATTGGATTTTGAAACCTATTTGTGGGAATGTGTGCCCATTCAACCAATACAACTAATGCTGCGTACACACGAAGGGACTTTGTCCGCCGGACCTAGTCCAGCGGACAATCCGCCGGACTTTCCAGCTGGTTTTCGGCGGACTTGAAAGCGAACGGACTTGACCACACACGATAACGCTAAAAGTCCGGCGGTTCACGCGATGACGTACAGCACGTACGACGGGACTAGAAAAAGAAAAATACTAGAAAAATACTTGCTACTGAGCATGCATCCTTTTTGGTCCGCCGGACCATACTACAGACGACCGTATTGTCCGCCGGACTGCCAAGTCCAGCGGATAATTTTAAAACAAAACTTAAAACCTAGTCCGCCGGACTTTTGGAAAAAAAAGTCCGTTGAAGGCCCACACACGAGGGGATTGTCCGGCGGACTCGAGTCCAGCGGACAATCCCGCGGGATAGTCCCTTCGTGTGTACGCGGCATAAGGTTGGATGAGAAGACCTGACTCACACATCAGGTTTAGGTCAGGACTGTGTTCATGACATTTGAGTTCCTCCACATCAAACATATTAATCCATGCCTTTATGGAGCTGGATGTGTGCTCAGGGGACAGTCATGCTGGAACAGAAAATATTGAAAGAAAACAATTACCTACATATACTGTAGAATGGTAAATGTTCTTGGACCTCTCCTATTTTCAATCTACATCTCCTCCTTGGGTCAGTTGCTTGTCTCCCAATACCACTAATATGCCCGTGACACCAAAATCTATCTCTCTACCTCAGCTCACTCCATCACTCTCCTCACTTTTCACCAACTTACTAACAAACAGAGATATCAGCCTCTATGTCACACCACTTCCTCAAACTTAATCTATCCAAAACCGAGCTCATAATATTTCCTCCCCTTGTGCCTCTTCCCCTCATTTCTCTGTCAAAATCAACAGCTCAACTATCAACCTGTCCCCCCATGCCAAAGTCCTAGGTGTAGTCCTGGACTCTGAACTCTCCTTTCGACCCCACATCCAATCACTGTCCATAGCTTTCTGCCTCAACCTCTGAAACATCCCCTAGATATGCCCCTTCCTAACCAATGACACCACAAAGCTTCTAATTCACTCGCTGGTCATCTCTCACCTTCACTATTGCAACTCCCTCCTCATTGACTTACCTTTAAATAGGCTATCCCCCCTTCAGTCCATCATGAATGCTGCTGCCAGGCTCATCCACCCAATGAACCGCTCAGCGTCTGCTACCCCTCTCTACCAATTCCTCCACTGGTTTCCACTCACCCAACTAATTAAATTCAAGATACTAACAATAACCTACAAAGCATCCACAATTTGGCCCCCAGCTACATCACTAATCTAGTAAAAAAAAAACTAAATTATTCTCTTTGTTCCTTCAAAGACCTCCTGCTCTCTAGTTCCCTTGTCGCCTCAACCCACACTCACCTCCATGACTTCTCCAGAGCCTCTCCTATCCTTTGGAACTATCTACCCCAATCTGTCCGATTATCTCCTACTCTGTCCACTTTCAGATGTTCCCTGAAAACTCATCTCTTCATAAAAACCTATTTGGCCCTCACTTAACAACTGTACAACTTATTTTGTCCATCAGCCCATCCCTCACAATTATTACCTCTTGTATCTCTTGACCCATCCTCTTAGAGTGTAAGCTCTAATGAGCAGGGCCCTCTGATTCATCCTGTATTAAATTGTATTGTAATTGTACTATCTGAACTTACAGTGTGTTGTAAAGTGCTTTGTAAACTGTTGGCGCCATAACATTCCTGTATAATAATAATAATAATAATAATAGGGGGGGGTGGTTGAAGCTGTTTCTGCTACTGGATTGCACTTGTACTGAATTAAGCTTATACTGGATGGTGATCTTGAAGCTTTCTTTCCTCTGAAATACTGATCAATGTGTGAGTGTAAAATGGTATCAAGCTGCTAACTGCAGGTGTTGGTTACATTGTGTGATGCTTTGATTGGTCACAGCATATTTTTGTGATTGGCACCATCCAATGGACAGTGCAGTCACAGTACGTTGCTTGTGCAGGCTAGGGGGCATGTAAGAGCAAGACAAACATTAAGCTGTAATATAATTGCCCACCCTGTAACATCCACCTTCCATTCACTTATATACAATAGGCAGACAGAAGGCAGTTAATATAAACAAAAAATCATAATGATGATAATAAAGTCATTCATAATGATGATGATGATTTAACAATATGGCTGAATTTATTTAATCTGGTCTACAGCATTATACATTGAATCAATGTGTTACATTTACAACATTCTTTTTCCCAGCATTGTTTTCTGTGTATTCAGTTCAGGTTTTAAAAGCAAAATGTAGAGTTTTGGAGAAAACATACACAATAATATTCCAGCACTGGAGGTCAGTATGGCGAATATCTCCACAGCCACCATGTATTTCCCTCTGGTGCTCAGATAGGCCGGAATCATGGCAATCCAGACACTGCAGAACACCAGCATGCTGAAGGTGATGTATTTGGCCTCATTAAAACTGTCTGGTAATGTCCTCACCATGTAAGCCAGAACAAAACTCACAGCTGCCAGAAACCCCATATAACCCAACATAGAGTAGAACCCGATAACTGACCCTTCATTACACTGAATGATGATCTTCCCAGGATAGGAGTCCATGTCATACTCCTGAAATGGTGGAGAGATGGACAACCAGAGAATGCAATTCATAACCTGAATGGATGAGCAGAATAACATGACTGTATTGGGAAGTTTGACTCCCACCCATTTTCTACAAGAGCTTCCAGGTCTGGTGGCTTTAAAAGCAATGAAGACCATGATGGTTTTGGCTAGGATAGAAGATGCTGAGATGGTGAAGGGAATTCCAAAAGTGACTTGTTGCAGCATACAGGTAATATCCACAGGACGGCCAAGGAACAGGAATACAGAAAGGAAGCTCAGTATGAGGGAGAGGAGCAGAATGAAGCTGAGGTTCCGGTTATTGGCTTTGACTATGGGAGTGCTCCGAAACCAAAAAAACTGTCCAAGTATAAAGAGAGATGTTGTAGCAAATATGAGTGAAGTTATAGAAAAAAATAGAACTAGAATGTCCTCCTTGTATGATAAATACTCATTGACCTTGTCAATACAAATAGTTTTAGCTTTGTTGGGCCATTCATTTTCAGGACACTTCTTGCAGAGTTCACTGTCTGTAGAGTAAAAATAAGTGAAAATAACATTAAGCATAGTATACCGAGAATGCAAATATTTTACAGTTTTGGCCTCTTCAGTGTAATAATTTTCCTGACCATTACTTTTAGATAAATGTTGGAGGTTTTCTCAGAGAGACAGTAGGAGGAAGATATAGAAAGTATAAAACAGCTCCGGCAGCCTATATTATACAATAAACATCCTAGTGATTAGTGTCATATAAAAAATAACTAATAGGGGCGCATGCGCGGCGCGATGCGGGACGGACGTGAGTGACTGCAGCTCCGTCAGACCCGGTGAAGGCAGGCAAAATCCCCAGGGCCAATACACCCATCAACGGCCGAAAACACCCACCACCCCTGGGGGAACATCTAGTGCATGCCTGGGAGCAAAAATCGGCGCTCCAGCCGCCAGCACCACAATTTAACAAACTTTCTTCTCATCAGCAGAGACAAGCAACGCAGGATGTCTCAAAATGGCGCCGGACCCGGGCCCCACGCGGAGGCCGGGAAACCCACACAGAACTTTAACTCTCCTCAGGACCGCAGTGAGTACATGTCTCCCTTATCTAAAGCGGACCTAGATGCTAGCTTGACCAATATGTTTGAGAAGCTTGTGGAGAAGATAGAACATGAAGTTCACAAATCTACCATAGCCCTATCACAGGAAATCGCAAATATTGGGCGCACGGATGTATTAGAAACAAAACATGACGAACTTTCACTGGCTCATAATGACCTGAGAAAAGACTATGAGAATTTAGCAGACAGCTTTGCATTTATGCAGGCCCAAGTCGAAGACCTCGACAACAGAAATCGCCGCCATAATATCAGGGTACGCGGGGTCCCAGAGACAGTCACAGAATTAATGCCAGCCATCAGTAAAATTTTCCATGACCTCCTCCCTGACATACCCCTGTCTGCATTTATGTGTGATAGAATTCACAGGGCTCTTCGCCCCAAACCCACACCAGATAAACCCCCCAGGGACATCATCATGTGCATGAGGGATTTCCTGGTTAAGGAAGAAATCATGAGGGCCTCAAGAAACACGCACAGTATTGAATATGAAGGCAAGAGATTGCAGATTTTCCCAGACATATCCCCAGCCACCCTGGACAGGAGACGCAGGATGAAAGAAGTAACCACCATCCTTCAGAGT
Source organism: Lithobates sylvaticus (assembly GCA_028564925.1). Taxonomy (NCBI): domain Eukaryota; kingdom Metazoa; phylum Chordata; class Amphibia; order Anura; family Ranidae; genus Lithobates; species Lithobates sylvaticus. Next base: position 24,406,166 of record CM053026.1, read on the forward strand.
GCAAGAATCAGATATCGATGGGGATTCCCCTTTAAGCTCACAGTCCCTCACAATGGCTCAACATACACGGTATATAATGTGATTGAAGGAAAAGAACTGTTGGTCAAACTGGGTCTGCTAGACCCTGAACCCCCTGTCCATCCTCCAGCCACCCCCAGACCTTCTCCAATCTGGTCCACACCCTCTACTTGCCGCAACAACAGTAACCAGAGGCGCCTAAGACAGGCTTTCCAAGATCTTATTCCATGACCACCCATCAACTCAATATCTCCTCTAATACTCCTGCAGCCCAGGAGAAAAACCTTACCACTCCTACACACATACATTTGTTTTATATGCCACGTTTTGGCCTATTGAAGCATAAAGAAGTGGAAGGTAGATGTTTGATATAAAGAAAGAGGAAGACAAGGGAAGAAGAACAGAGACACCTCTGCAAAATGACTTTCAAGTGGAGTTTTTTCAGAAGAAGGAAGAAAAGAGATAAGAAAATCCCCTTCTCAGTACTTAATAACCCCCCTCCTTTTTTTTTTTTTTTTTTTTTTTTTTTTTAGGGGGTTTTGTTTTAATAGAACTCATTTCTTTTTTTATACCTAATGCCAAATCATAGAAATATTACTAATGTAGTAACTGTTCAAAACAATAATGATCAATATTGGTATCAGGTATCTAATAACATAGTGCACTGTACACTTACTTTTGCACTATTATTTTATCCCTCTGGGATATTGACCCCCTCCAGCAGTCCACTCTTCCCAAAGGGACTGTGGGACTGGGATCAAAACATCTTATTTAGAGGAACTCTGATACAGTTACAAAATGTCTCTGATAGATTATTGCTGTTTTCCTTTTTGCCTCCTTCGAGTTGTTGATATCATAAGCTCCTCAATAAGAAAGGACTGTCGGTCCCCCCAAATATATTAACAATATTCCATCAGTATAATTATATAATAGGAAGTTTATATTCCTACTCCCAGGAATTCCACACACGTTTATACTACATAAAATTCTATTATAAGATTTTTTACCTGCCAAATCCGCCGTCGCTAGATTGACCCCCATCCTGTGTATGTGGCCAACCGCATCCCCAGACACTGTTTGGGCTCTACACCTGGCCATATATATAGGAATAGGACTCAGAAGTCCTATAAAATTACTAGCTTCTTTTTTTGACAGTTTTTTTTCTGTCCCAATGACCAATTATTATGCACTTTTAATGCACACCAAAGTTGCCTTTTTGGCTCTAGTTATATTTTTGAAAAAATACGGAAGTAAAATCCACCAAAAACAAATATACAATGTTATTAGTGATTTTAGTATTGTAACTCAATATACAATGTCTAACTTATATGATGCACTTTTTCTCTTACCACTACATGTGACACAAACTATCTTATTTGGATGGTTGGACGGGGAAAAAACACCAGGCATCTCCACAAACTCTCTGTACCGAGACACATGCCACTCCACGGACCCACGTCAGTCAGATAGAATCCCCCCCTTGTGGGGGCTAGACACCAATGGGCCTTAAGATGATCTCGCACAATGTGCAAGGTTTCAACTCCCCCCACAAAATAAAAACAGCTTTTCAATTCTACAAAATAATCGGAGCGGATATAGTACTGATGCAGGAGACACATTTTTCCTCTTCCAACCATCCTAAATATTTTAATAGAACATATAACCAATCCTATTTCACCACTTTTGATAACAAATCCCGTGGAGTTGCGATATTTGTTCGTAACTCCATTGTACTAGAAGTCCAGAACATCTACAGAGACCCCGAAAGTCGCTTCCTGCTTGTTAGATGTATAATTAACAGACGGGAAGTCACTATAGCCTCTGTTTATGCTCCAAATGACGCTCAATCTACTTTTTTCACCAAATTCTTTAAAACCCTAGATAAATATAACTCCCCACATATAATCCTTGGCGGAGACTTTAACCTAACTGCACATCCCGCACTAGACAGAAGTAAAGTCGTTCCATCTGCCAAAGCCTTCCCTAAAAACTTGAACCGCTACCTCAACAAACTCCAGCTAATAGACACCTGGAGGGCACACAATGTAGGCATAAAAGCCTACACACATTATTCACATCCGCATGATGTCTACACCAGACTGGATTACATTTTCTGTACTCCCATTCTGGTCGCAAACTCTACAAAAGCAGATATACACCCATGCCCCTGGTCAGATCATGAAATCAATGCATTCGAGACATCCCATATAGGTATCACATCTTCTCCCTTCAACTGGAGACTAAATGACTCACTACTATCTGACCCCACTATCTTCCAAGCAATCTTTGCACATATTGAAAACTACTTTAAGGAAAATGTAAACGAAGACACCCCCCCAACAACACTGTGGGTCGCCCACAAAGCAGTCATCAGAGGTCACTTTATTAGTCTAGCCACCAAACGGAACAAAGAAAAACTAGTTGACATAAACAGGTTGACTAAAGAACTAAATGCCCTCCACAACAAACTACAGCATAACCCTTCCCAAGAGATTACTACCCTAATCCAAAAAAAGCTCCAGGAGCTAAATCATATTCTATCAGCAAACACTGAAAAATCACTCAGATTCTCAAAGGCTAAATTTCTGCTTCAGGGCAATTCCCCCTCGGCTATGTTCGCCAAAAAATTAAATCAAGATCATAAACCCCCTCATACATATAAAATTAGAAATCAAGCAGGTAACCTCGTCACACACCCTGTAGAGGTTCTGAATATTTTTTCAGACTTCTATAAGGACCTTCTTTCAAATCCCCAATCCCTGCCAAAGCTATCCTCTATAGACTGGTTGAACGAAACAATACTACCATCCCTTGATCCAAATCAATCTAAATCCCTTAATATCCCCTGCACAGATACGGAAATTCTTACAATCATCAAATCCCTTAAATCCACCACAGCCCCAGGACCAGATGGCTTCTCTTCAACTTAATACAAAAAGTATGCCCCTCTTCTTGTCCCACACTTGAAGAAACTTTTTAACAATATCCTCAAAGGTAATCACTTTCCAGATGAGATGTTACTAGCTAATCTATCTTTAATACCCAAACCAGGTAAAGACCACTCACTCCCACAAAATTTCCGCCCAATTTCTGTACTAAATAATGACCTTAAAATCTTTGGCAGACTGCTTGCGGACAAATTGGCCTCAGTGATCACGGATTTAATTCACATAGATCAATCTGGCTTCACCTCAGGCCGTCAAATAGTAGACAATATTAGATTGGTTACCAATATAATACAAGATGCCAATTTACACTCTCGAAAGTTATGTCTTCTAAGTCTGGACATTCATAAGGCCTTCGATAGTGTTGGCTGGTACTACCTAAACCAGCTTCTGCCAAAATATGGCATAAATGGTAACTTTCTACACGGATTTAATGCATTATATCACTCACCACAGACCAGAATTAGAATCCCCTTAGCAGAGGAACAAGACAGGGCTTCCCTTTATCCCCCCTATTATTTGCTCTAGCAATTGAACCCCTGGCACATAGAATTAGAAACAACTCAAACATTCAAGGTTACACCAAATCTGATGAAGAATTTAAAATCAGCTTATATGCTGATGATGCCCTCATTTTTCTTACAAACCCCTTGATTTCCACCCCCTCACTTCTTAAAGAACTTAATATATTCCATGACATCTCTGGTCTAAAAATTAACCTAAATAAGTGTTCTGCCTTACCGATCAATTATCTCTAACAAGAACAAGACCAACTCAAAGGAAATTTCCCATTTATATGGAGCTCTAACTCACTGAAATATTTAGGAATCTTGATAACACCCTCATACAAAACACTTTACAAAACTAACTACATCCCACTCTTTTCCCATATCTCCACTTTTCTGAGTTCATGGTCCAACTTCCACATTTCATTCCTTGGTAGGATATGCGCCTTCAAAATGACCATACTTCCCAAACTTTTATACTATTTTCAAGCACTCCCAGTAAACATCTCTAAATCCAAACTTACCTCTCTTCAGAGAGAAATAAACAAATTTATATGGGCAGGAAAAAAACCTAGATGCAGCTACACCCATATGCACAGATCTCAAACACTAGGGGGACTTGGCCTCCCCAACATCTGGTTATATTTCCTCTCAGCTAGATTAATGCACATTTCCCAATGGTTCTCTACCACGCTAAACATCCCCTGGAAGAAATTTGAAACTCTCTCAATTGCCCCACTAGACCTTCATAGTATTCTATGGAGCAAAACCAATATATACAATAAACTCATAAAATCCAACACTATGATAGCCCACCTTTACCAACTATGGCTCAAGATTAGAAACCCTTTCAAACTATCCCCAGATTTCTCCATCCTCACCTCATTCTTAGGGGATCCTAGGTTCTCGTTAGCTCATGATAACATAGCACAGTTCTCACATTGGACTTCCAGAGGTCTAACATCTCTACACTCTCTACTGACTGACGGAGATTTTACCCCATTTATATTACTTCGTGCAAGATGGGATATCCCTTCGTCTGAGTCACAAAACTACCTACATATCCAAAAGTATTTCTCAGACTATTTCCCCATACCCCTTTATACACGCGCCACAGTATTTGAGAAAATTTGTATTTCCCTTGCAGACGAAAGAGGACTCATATCCAAATTATATAATTATTTAAATAACCTAGACACACCAGACAAATCTGGACCTATGCTCCACTGGCAATCAGATTTAGCCTGCACTTTTTCCATGGAAGTCTGGCTAGAAATGACAAACAATCTACGTAAAAGTAACAAAGCTATAGCCTTTAGAGAAACCCCCACCAAAATCTTCTCACGATGGTACCTGACCCCTGCAAAACTCAACACATTTTTCCCCTCAATTTCTCCGAATTGTTTTAGGGGATGTCAAACACCAGGTACCGTCCTCCACATATTCTGGAGCTGCCAACACTTAGATAATATCTGGACCAAAGCAATAGACAGAATAGAAAACTCCTCTAAACAAAAAATTGCTCCTACACCCCAAAATTGTCTTTTATATGCAAACATACCAGATATCCCCTCCCCATGTATGACACTATTTCACTCTCTTTGTAGCTCGATTCAATGGATGATTGCCTTTAACTGGAAATCAGACAATCTCCCTTGGTCTCAAGTGCTATCCAGAATGGAGAATGTTAGACTATCTGAAAGAATATACCACACTTTACATGACTCAATGAATATTTACTACCAAAAATGGTCATACTGGAACCTACCTGACACTTAACTCTGCTTCTTTAGATATGAAAATATCTCACAATAAGTATACAAAGTTATAATCTTCTTCCTAGATGTCACATGGACTTATTCATATACTGTATATTGTATTGTCATTATAAGTTAAAATCACTGTCTTTATTCCTTTGTTCATTTTTCTACATTCAGTTTGGAAATGTTTGTATACATTTGTATTTCCAAATAAAACTATTGTAAACAAAAAAAAAATAACTAATAACTATACCGTGCTAAATGCTATATGCAATACATTGCTACATACAGAAAAATAATTGTAAAATGCTGAAAACAATCAATAAATAAATAAATAAATAAAACAGTCCCCAGTGAAAAGTACTGGTGCTTGTGGAACAATGATGAAAAACTCATATACAGTGCTGTGACTTCCTGGCACCCGGAGTGAACAGCAGGTAAAAATATCATCTGTGAAATCTGCCTGATCAGTTCATGCAGCGAAGGACCCAACTTACAGGTATGGGCGTCAAGTGGGGTCACCGAAGAGAAAGTCACCTCACATTTTGCAACGTTTTGGAGCACCATTGCACTTTTGTAGAAGCACCAAGCACTTTACAGATGTGTGCATATATTATTATATATCATTTTGTTGTATTTTGATTTGTATGTCACAAACAGATTAATGTATATGGCACTAATCACTAGGATGTGAATTGTATAATATAGGCTGTAAGCGCTGTTTTATACTTTTTATCACTTTTAAGGTTGTAGCACCTTTGCACAGCGGCTGCAGTCTAATGCCCCGTACACACGGTCGGATTTTCCGATGGAAAATGTCCTATCGGACAATGTTGTCGGAAAGTCCATCGGACTTTTTCCGTCGGATTTTCCGACGGACAAAGTTTTATCTCCTGCTCTCAAATTTTCCGACAACAAAGTCCTATCGGACTTTTTCCGATCGTGTGTAGCGAGTTCCGACTGACAAAGTGCCACGCATGCTCAGATCACATTACAAGACCAAAGCTATTGGCTACTAGCCTCTACATAGTCCCGTTGTAGGCAACAAACGTCACCACGTCCAGAATGATCGGATTTTCCGACAACTTTGTCCGACCGTGTGTATGCAACACCAGTGTCGGACAAAATCCGTTGGAAAAAATCTGATGGATTTTGTGGTCGGATTTTCCGACCGTGTGTACGGGGCATTAGTTTCATTTTCATTTTCATTTTTAGTTGGATTTAGTATTTCAGTGCAAGTTTTGAATAGATATATAGTAGGAGGAAGCTGGTTCTCGTTGCTTACTGCAAAGTGTAAAGTGGTTACAGAATCACTTTAAAGGACTTTAAAAGTTTTCATTTTCTAATCCAATATCAGAGTTTCTATTAAAAAAAAAAATCAAGCTTACCAGAATGGTTTGATATTTCTCCTTCTGAACATGGAGCACAATTATAACAACATGGGTGAGATCCTTCTCTTATAGATGTTCTGAACCCTGGAAGACATTCCTCAGAGCATCGACCCCTTGGGACCTGAGATAATATAGAACAATTCAAGAGCAAAACTAAAGATATAATAGTGTAAGTAAGCCAAGCTTATGGTGTGTACAATGATGTAGAATGCATACCTTGGTGGAAAAATATGGACCATTCCAGAAGGTGGCCCTTCATTAGTCTGGATACCACAGCATATGCTCAGAACCAGAAGACAGAAATAAATATCTAGGAGTACTAGCAGAATCCTTGCAGTAGAAAGGTTACAACAACACAACTATCAGTACAAGCATAAACGCTGCCTTAAAAGTCCAAATAAAAAATCTCCTACAATACAAAGAGAAGAAAACAAATAGCCGTGTACCTCGAATAACCATATACAATCCAGCACTAGAAGGGATGAGAGAGATAATGAAATAGATGAAACCTATCATAACAGAGGACCGAACCCTGAAAGGCATATTCCAACAACCCCCAGTGCTGACCTTCAGGCAACCACCCAACCTCATTCATAGATTAATCATCAGGAAGCTTCATTCTGAGGACAGAGACTCAAAAAAGGGAACAAAACCTTGCAACACCAAATGCTGCAAACTGTGCATCTACATAAATGTATTAAACATTGTCACACAAACAAAAGGAACCTTCAGTATTACAGGATCATACAGCTTGGCCTCCAGTAATGGGATATACTTCATTCAATGCAGCAAGTGCAAGCATGGATCATACATTGGTGAGACAGGACAGAAGTTACAAAAACAGAATGAATGTTTATAGACACTGTAACACAATATTCCCCCACACTCTGCTTGAGTGCTTCCATCATATACCACTTCCTCCAGTCTGAAGATAGATATCAGATATTATAGCTGCATTTTGCAACCAAGAACAAGGTAGGACTTGTTTGGCTGCAAAGCTGGAACACGTTTATTTGAACAAACTAACACATAATATATACCCCACAGAAGGACACCCCCCTCCTGATCATATTACCCTAACAAAATACAAACTGTACACAGGAATATAATTAGAACAACAGATATATACTATAAACATTATGTTAATTAGCCACCTGGATGACTCAGAGGTTTCATTCTAGGTCAGACTTGTTGCCTTCTACAATACTGAATACAGTGCACTGGACAATACACATTATTACAAGTATAAACACAACCCACAATGGTTTGCTTATCAGACAGACAAAAGTTGAGTTTATTAGCACAGTTAACAATGGGTGAAAACCCCTTAGGATGCACACTAGACCTACTTGTATTATAGCAGGCAATCCCCAGACAGGTGGCTTGCTGATGACATTAACATCTTCTATGAGTCCCATAGTGTGGAGCAGTCCTTGATGGAAATGTGGCATCTAGGCCCTTAACATGGACCCCGGGCTTAGAGTCCCAGAGTCTGTGTGTCTTGGGGAGACATGGACTTAAATCCAAATTAACAAGACCACTCCACAGATCCTCCAGACATACACCTTCCATAGAGTAATGTTACCTTAAATGCCAGGGCCCATAGTCAGTGGGTAAGAGGCCTGCTCCCAGTCTTTTCCAAAAGCCCCTGTCCTGGCAAGGTCTGTCACAGACACAATAAAAGAACATAAAGAAGAGGATTACTGTGCAGCTGTGGAACATAATTTCCCACAACCAGACCATTCTATGGAAGACCTTGAAGTTTTGGTTACTAAAGGACTTTTTAAAAAATACTCAGGAAATAAAAACCTTTAAACTGTGAATAATAATTCCGTATGAGCCAAACTACAAAACTACTGGAATAACATATTCCAGCTTATCACGAATATTTCCAAACACTCAACCCCTCCATCACGGGCACTTGCAATCCTTAATCTAACTGTTGAAGACCTTCCCTACCCCTCAAGATACACGACAACACACATTCTTCTTGCTGCCAGACTTAACATTGCCAGACACTGGAAATCTAATGCCACGCTGACATTATCTCAAGTCGTTGACTTGTTAACCCTGCATCACAGCTACGAAACAGTGACGGCATCCAACAACACTCAATCCACCAAAACAGCCCTCCACTGGCAACCCTGGACTAACTGGACATCAGCTGCTACTAGTACTTAATGACCTCAATACATAGACTGACAATTTCCTCTTGACCAAGCAACACTGCTGGACCCTCCCTACCCTTACTTTCACCTAGACAAATTACATACACCCAATTACTAGTGAATTTTTGTATCCGCACTCGCACCTGTCCACTCCTGTGGCACTAATGAACCCATTTGGGGTGCCACTCGAGTGTTCAGGTTGTTATACTAGAAACTATTTCTCACTGTTCGACCTTTCTACATGTTAATTGTTACTACTGCATACTGTTTAATATATGCTACTGAACATGTGTTTGATTGTTCAACCCAACCTTCATGATACCATAAACGTTGTTGCGCGACGTACAACGTTTAATTGTACACTGTATTATTCTGAAAAATCAATAAAGTTTATTGAAGAAAAAAAATAATTCCGTATGAGGAAAAGGTAATTATCTGATATGTGAAGCACAGTATTTTAAATCACTACCACACAGTTTTATGACAATTCTCATCTTTGTGATTTTTCCACTGCTCCTCTGTACTGCTTGGATATTAGAAGAAGGGAGGGATTCCCCCAATAGCTTGAGAATGTAACTGTGTTGTTGCAAGTGCACTAATATGGCTACAATGTCCTTCACCTTCTCTTCCCATAAAACACTTTTCAAGCCCTTCCTGCACCTCCCTCTCTATCCCTCTCCTCGTTTGAAGCTCACTGTATTCCTCTATTTTCTCCAGTTTCTCTGCACTGTGATTTATCTGCCTCTGCAACTGGTGTCACTCTTCCTTGATGAATTTTCTGCCCAGCTACCTTCTTTTCTTTTCTTTGAAATACCCAATATTATTCTTGGTGACTTTAACATCCCTAATAATGTTCATACCCCAGCTACCTCCCAACTCCTTAGCCTGACCTCTGCCTTTAGACTAATGCAATAGACACAGACTTCTGCACTCCATGCAACTTCCCAAACACCCATTTACCTCTCTCTGGCCATAATCTTATCAGTTTATTACTCTCCATATCTTTACCCCCCCTATCCCTCCTAGAAGCAAACCTGCAGAAATCTTCACCACTTTAGCCCTTCTCTTATCTACAATGCAACAGACCACTTTTATAACCCAAATTGGACTTATCAATCCAGAGAGTGCTGGAAGTCAGTCCTCTCTAGCCAGATTACCCTGGAACATTTCACCCAACATGGATGAGAACCCCTGAATACTTAACAATGTCTTCAAACTGTCCCTTTTAGAGGGACCACAACTCAAATACTGGGGGAATATACCTGCCATCCATGACACATTCCTGGTGTCCTGTACACCCCCCCCCATCCCTACTACCAGCAAACCCATAAAAATCTTCACCACTTTAGCCCTTCTCTTATCTACTCTGCAACCAAATACCCTTTATTACCAAAGCTTACCCCTATCCTGCCCTGACCTTGCCAATTCTGTCTACAACAGCTCAGTCTCATCATCCCTGGAACAGAATGGGAGGAGGGGGTTAGGTTTTGTCTGGAGATGGGCTTTAGGGTCAAAACTAGTATGTTTCTTGTATAAGTTCTGGATCAGCTTGCCCAGTCTAACTCACCTTGTCTCCTTTCCATGATATTAGCTTTGGTTCTAGTGTAAGTTGCTGACCCTCTGAAAGAGACCCATCAAAGTGGCCCACATGCATCCAGTCAGTGATATTTCTATCATTAATTCTTGTAATCCAATTTATAATGTGCAATGGGATAGGCAGTTCTCCTTTATCATTAAAAATCATGACCTTGCCATTTGGATCCTTGTACTGGACTTCTTTTACATAGTGGGACAGCTTAAAAATGACAGAAATTATTAGAGGTAACAAGTATATCCACTTACAGGCCGGACGATTTGCCCCCTTAATAACCAGGCCATTTTTTTGCAATACAGCACTGCATCAATTTAACTGACAATTGCGCGGTCATGCAATGTTGTACACAAACAAAATTGACATCCTTTCAGACCCCCAAAGCACCCTCCCAATGTTGAGGGCATGTGGACTGGTACGGTTCAGGAGGGAGGGGGGGCGCTCTCGTCCCCCCTCTTTTCCTGCAGCCTGCCAGGTTGCGTGCTCGGATAAGGGTCTGGTATGGATTTTGAGGGGGACCCCACACCATTTTTTTTTTTGGCTGGGGTTCCCCTTAAAATCCATCCCAGACCTCAAGGGTCTGGGATGGATTTTGAGGGGGACCCCACGCCATTTTTTTTGGCTGGGGTTCCCCTTAATATCCATAGCAGACCTGAAGGGCCTGGTTATTGAATTTGGGGGGACCCCCACGCTTTTTTTTAATTTTTTTTTATTTTTTATCAATTACTTTTTTTTATCAATGACTTTTAATGAATGACTGTTCTCTGTGTTACGGGAGCCGTCAATTCATTAGCCGCAAGTGATTTTAAATAGCTTTTTTTCCTGCAAAAATGACACTTTGACAGTTCTAAGCACGGGAAACATGCGCCCCTTCACATGCATACTATAGACACCCCCAAGTACGAAATTTAACGGAATATTACACTTTTATTGTTTCACTTTAAGCATTATTAAAATCACTGTTCCTGAAAAAACGTCCGTTTTAAAAAAAAAAAATGGCATTGATACATGTCCCCTGGGGCAGGACCCAGGTCCCCAAACACTTTTTATGACAATAACATGCATATTAGCTTTTAAAATTAGCACTTTTGATTTTGAACGTTTGCATCCATTGTAACTAATAGGGTTCTTATGCTCGCATGGACTTTAGGTCCGTTCGTGGGTTCTGGGGCGAACCAAACCCGGGGGTGTTCGGCTCATCCCTAATCCAGAGGCAGGCCAAAAAAAAACCAGCAGCGCATGCTCCAATCTGCTACAGCAAGGGAAAAAATACAATCCTGATCCCCCAAGAGGCAATCGGATTTTCCCTGGATCAACTTTACCTATAAATGTTAGTACCCAGTTATATTATGTACATTTAGGAAAGTATCCAGGCCTTTCTTAAAACAATCTACTGAGCTGGCCAGAATCACCTCTGGAGGGAGTCTATTCCACATTTTCACAGCTCTTACTGTGAAGAAACCTTTCCGTATTTGGAGATGAAATCTCTTTTCCTCCAGGCGTAAAGAGTGCCCCCTTGTCCTCTGTGTTGACCGCAAAATGAACAACTCAACACCATGTTCACTATATGGACCCCTTATATATTTATACATGTTGATCATATCCCCCCTTATTCTCCTCTACTCAAGAGTGAATAAATTCAGTTCCTCTAATCTTTCCTCATAGCTGAGCTCCTCCATGCCTCTTATCAGTTTGGTTGCCCTTCTCAGCACTTTCTCCAGTTCCCCGATATCCTTTTTGAGAACTGGTGCCCGAAACTGAACTGAATATTCCAGATGAGGTCTTACTAATGATTTGAAAAGGGGCAAAATGATATCTCTCTCTCTGGAGTCCATACCTCTCTTAATACAAGAAAGGACTTTGCTCGCTTTGGAAACCGCAGCTTGGCATTGCATGCTATTATTGAGTTTATGATCTACCAAAACCCCCAGATCCTTCTCCACTATGGATCCCCCCAGTTGTACTCCCCCTAGCATGTCTGATGCATGCATATTCTTAGCCCCCAAGTGCATAACTTTACATTTATCAACATTAAACCTCATCTGCCACATAGTCGCCCAATTAGACAGAGCATTGAGGTTGGCTTGTAAATTGGAGACATCCTGTAAGGATGTTATTCCACTGCATAGCTTGGTGTCATCTGCAAAGACAGAAATGTTACTAGTGATCCCAGACCCAATATCATTTATAAAGATATTAAAAAGTAAGGGTCCCAGCACTGAACCTTGGGGTACACCACTGATGACCTTAGACCATTCAGAGTAAGAATCATTAACCACTACTCTCTGAATTCTGTCATTTAGCCAGTTTTCTATCCATTTACAAACTGATATTTCCAAGCCTGTAGACCTTACCTTACACATGAGCCGTGTGTGGGGAACTGTATCGAACGCTTTTGCAAAATCCAAGTATACCACGTCCACAGCCACGCCTCTGTCCAAGGTTTTACTTACCTCCTCATAAAAAGAATTCAGGTTTGTCTGACAACTTCTGTCTTTGATGAATCCATGCTGTCTGTTGCTTAAAATGTTTTTTTTCAGCAAGAACTCATCTATGTGGTCTTTTATTAATCTCTCCAGTATCTTCCCTAACTATAGAAGTTAAACTAACAGGTCTATAGTTACTTGGTAAAGACTTTGTTCCCTTTTTAAATATAGGTACCACGTTCGCCCTGCGCCAATCAAGTGGTACTATTCCTGTCATTAATGAGTCCCTACAAATTAAATACAATGGCTTTGAAATTACAGAGCTCAATTCTTTTAGGATCCGTGGGTGGATGCCATCAGGTTCAGGTGCTTTATCCACCTTTATTCTGTCTAAATATTTCTGGACCATATCACTTTTGAACCATTGTGGATCATTCGGGGCTGTGTCAATACCGACCCCATTATGGACATGAGAGCCCCATACTCTTTTGTATACACAGGTATACAGTATTTAATAAATTAGCCTTCTCTTTGTCCCCAGTCACCCACTCTAGATTATTTTGCAAAGGGCCTACATGTTGACCTTTTTACTATTAATATATTTGAAGAATTTTTTGGGGTTTGTCCTACTATATTTTGCAATCTGTCGTTCGTTTTGAATTTTTGCAACCTTGATTTACTTTTTACATATTCTGTTAAATTCTTTGTAACATTTAAACAACACTAGTGTTCCTTCATTTTTATATTTTTTAAAAGCTCTTTTCTTATTGTCTATAGCTTTTTTAACTTTGACCGTGAGCCACTTAGATTTTATTTTAAGCCTTTTAAACATATTGCCCATGGGAATATACTTTGCAGTGAGGTCCCAAACAGTCTTTTTGAAGAATTCCCATTTCTGTTCTGTGCTCATTGATGCCAATATCCCCTCCCAGTCTAAGTCCTGGAGAGCAGCCCTCATCCTTGGAAAATGTTCTCTCTTGAAGCTGAGCATTTTTATCTTTCCCATATGTATTTCTTGCTTACAGCTAACATCAAATGAAATCATGTTATGGTCACGCTACCCAGGTGTTCCTTTATCTGAACATTAGTAATAAGCTCTGCATGGTTTGAGGTACAGATCTTTCTATCACTCAGCAAAGTATCTCTGGCTCCATAACTAATCTAAAGTTTGTCACCATTTCAGAGATGCCGGCAATTTTAGGGCTTGACATACTGATTATCTATTTATTCAGTGCAACCTAATTTTTTATATTTTACCAAATAAGTGGGTAAAATATTACATTTGTATGCCCTAAAATGAACTTAGTGTATCTTTTACTGAAAACAAAAGATTACATTTGGTAAACCATTGCACTAATATCATGTGACAGAAAAAGATGATACAGCAAGCATTGCTTCTCCAGGGTCTCTGCTTTCAGAAAATATATTGTATACTGTTTAGGGGTTTTATATAATCTTCAGGCCTAAAATGATTTTTTTATCATGGGTGCAAACCTAAAAAAACAGCTCCAGAAGTGAAAGGGTTAAACACCTCTAAACTAAACTTGAACCTAAACTGGGCGTAATTTTTGTCTGGGCACATTGTGTTCCAGTACTGAACTGACCGAGTATAAAAAGATACAAGTAAACTTTCATTGGACGCTCTCACCTTATACTTTAGTGTGTGTGGATTTATTTCAGATTTTTTGTTATTTATTTTAAAAGAGAAATCCATGTCATGTAATGATTGAGACAAAATGTAGACTGAGATATACACTTTATAGGATGTTTTCTCATCAGGAAAATATAAACTGAGTGGACGTGTCTCCAAACTGCAGTCCCTAAGAGGATGTCCAGTTGTGAGTGGAATAAGGACATTTTTCATTTGGTTTTTTGAAAAGCATCTACATTCAGATATGAGAATATCCTCCATCAGGGGGTCATTTGGGAAGCTGGATGGATAAATACTATAAAAATATTCCAGCAATTCATTTATGTAGAGATGGGGGAATGTAAACACCAAGCTGCAGTTACTGAGAGCTAAAAACATTTCACTCATTGACCAAGAATCTGGTAGAATAAATGTTTTCTCTGTGTAATAAGGGACATTGATCAATAAAAACTTGTAATAAGTCAGACTAACTGAGCCACAAATAATAAGAACTTCCGTAGTTGAGGTCTGCAGTTCTGGAGGAATTTTATTATAATTCTTTATAGACACCAGAATCTTGAATTCAATACAAATTCCATGATTAGATAAATGTTTGCTGAGTTGTCGGATCTCCCTCTCTCCGTATTCATCATCAGATGTAAGGATCCCGACCCAGTTCCACTTCAACCTTTGCAGTAACTTTGCTATGGCCACATATTGCATCTCATCATCCGGAACTGTCCGGAAAAAGTTTGGATACATCTTTCTATCACTCAGCAAAGTATCTCTGGCTCCATAACTAATCTAGAAAGAAATAAAACCATCTGTATAATTAATCTGGAACTCTTAATGAACAGAAGAAAACCTTAGAAAATGTTTTAATGTTTTTTTTTTTTTTTTTTTTTTTTAAGAGCAACAAACATGTCATGTGAGCTGTGTACAAGAGATCTATAAGCAGATTTTAGTGGTGCTTTTATTTCACCGGACCAATCAGATAAAGATACAAGAATAAATGTATTATTTCATAAATGATTACAGCCATCAGTGAAAGCTGATAATATTATATTAATGAGGAATTTATCAAAACTAGATTAGCCAGAATCTGGACCAACTAATCAGCCTCTATCTTCAGCTTGTTTAGTTAAAGCGGTTCTGCACTCATTTCATTTAGTAAATCTCTTTGCCTTCCAAAGCCCCATACACACGGTCGGATTTTCGCATGGATTCTGTCCTATTGGACAATGTTGTCGAAAAATCCGACTGTGTGTAGGCACCATCGGACAGTGTACGTCGGATTGTCCGACGGACAAAGTCCTATCTCCTGTTGGATAGATTTTTTGACAACAAGGTCCGATCACACCAAATCCGATCGTGTGTAGCGTAGTCCGACGGACAAAGTGCTACGCATGCTCAGAAGAAATTCTGTGACGGAAGCGCTCGGTCAGGTAAAACTACCTTTCCTAATCGACACAGCACATTCGTCACGCTGCAATGTTAAAATGTCTTTAATGCAGCGCATTCTCTTTTTCTTTACAATGCAAGAAGAATGACATGTTTTAGCTGCTCATATTCACCCGCACTTCTCCCAAACTTAGTTCTTTATTCGTTTTCACGATTTCTAGACTACATGTTTATTTTTACTCAGATCGTAAAAGAATCTTTGTTATATTTTTTGGATGATTTCTCATTTTAGTATTTTTTTTGGAATACATATTTTAAGGAGAATTCTTTTTTTTTTGGAGGGGGGTTGTGTGTCTCAACTTAGCAAAACAACATTATTAACATTTCTATTTGTTGCTTAAATTTACTAGGAGTTTGTTGGTTGTTGGTGCCCCTTGTTAATTATACTTTATGATTAGTGAAATGTACCTGCCTACTCAAAGAAAAACTGTCATTGTAGAAAAGTAAAACACAATAGGCAAGGATTTTTTCAAATCAAAAATACCTTTATTTAGGTCTCAGCAACAAACCAAAGAGGAACGCAGCGATGAAGAAACTTGGGGAATTTGCAAAGCCTTGGACCCCCACGGCAACCATCATTTTTGAAGCTTCGAAAATTGGGGGCCTGAGGAGTACCTATCTAAATAATAAGGGAGTGCAATCTGGTCCTGAAGTCCAAAACGTCCGGAACTGCAGCAGATGCCATCTAGGTCCCCAGGCTCTGGTCCTACGAGAGGCTCCATCTTCTCTCAGACCAGACTGAATCCAGGTCGTCACTCTCAGGTCTTCCTTGTACGCTTCCTTCCACGCTGTGGTGCTGGTGGGGTGGCAGAAGGAGGAGGCGGAGCAAGGTCACTATCGCAAACATGTGTGAGGGGAGTCATCCCCCCAGCCATCCCCTCATTTAGGACTTTGAGGATAACATCCTCACACATGCTGCGTTGCCCCGCCTCCATACCCATCATTTTATTGGCAACCAAGAAGCCAAAGGCCTCCTCGTAGGTGGGTGTGGCATATAGGGAGGCTGAAGCATCTCGGATCAGCTGGAGCGCTGACTCTCCCACCTCCCCCATCCTTCTCGCCCTTCTGTAGGGAAGGCGGAGGGGAGGGACTTGGGAGACAGTCAGGCTCCTACGCCTACCCCCCTGTTGGCTGCCACTACCCACCTCTTGGCTGCCACTAACCCCTGCCTCCTCCTGACTGCCACATTCCACAGCCACCTCCTGGCTGAGGTCTTCCTGTGTATGAAAAAGGGACATAGTTTCAGTTATTTGTTCATGAAACACACACAATTCTCATCTAGTGACTGTTGCAAAAGGTTTACAAATAGAAAACCATACAATTCTCTGCCCTGCAGTTTAGATTCTGGCCCCAAATGTCTCCAACACTACTGTCAGTTGATATGTCAATCACGTTAGGAACTAAGCAATTGGGGATCCTGAATTAAGTGAACATCATTCATTATTCACAAAAATGGTTACAAAACTACTATACCTGGCACAAGCTGGGCTCCTCCACATCTTCCAGACTGGAAGGCCCAGGTCGCTCCTCGGAAGCCTCATCAGGGGTGGCGTGCATGGAAGGACGCGTGCAAGGAAGAGTCGAGAGTGACTTCCTGACATTAGCCTGGTCTTTGAGAAAGTGGAGCCTCTCATAGTACCAGAGCGTGGGGACATAGACCTCTGCTGCTCCAGCTCCAGATGCTTGGGACTTCCGGACCTTATTGCGCTCCCTGAAATAGGTACTCCTCAGGTTGGCAATTTTTATTCTTAAGGTCTCCACGGTTGCCGTGGGGAACCTTGACTTTACAAATGCCACAAGTTTCTTCATGGCTGCGTACCTCTTTGGTCTGTTGCTATAGTCTCGGTGTTTTGCCTGCCATAATAGGGGCATTTCCCTATATTTATCAATGAAGAGGGGGAGAAAACTCACATGGTTGAAGCCGTCCATAATCTCTGCAAGACACAACACCACACAAAACACTATAAATAATGTCAGGCAAAACTCTCCTAATCTTCTCCATAAAGAAGCCTCAAGGTCTAATCAGTCTAGGCTAGTTATGTACCAACGTCAAATTGTACCTTCGTTATAGCGATCGTCTCGTGCGTGAGCTTTCTCTCCCCTCGTCTCACAGATCGTGGCAACGACACAGGCGTGTGACGTTTTATATACAGTGCGCATGTGTCAAACTCCGCCCGCCCCTGACGATCTTTCTCGTCTATTCCCCACCCCTTCTCTTTACGGCGCAGTGGGGAGAGCACATGGCGGGGACACAGCAGGTGCGCCCGAAATATCCCAGCAACGAGGAGGAGGACGAGGAAAGGCCGGAGGCAGAAACGTCCCGATCCCGGAGCCTGAAATTCAAGGCCTCCAATATGTCATTTGGAGAAATGTTGGAGATGGTGGACATATTAAAGAGTAACGACTATGATGGGAAGTATGGGCCTTACCTCAACCCCAATGTCCGCAAGGCCAAGATCATGTCTAAAGTTGTGAGGAGGCTGTACAATCATTTTGGGGTACAACGATCCAAGGAGCAACTGAGGAAACACTGGTCAGACCTGAAACTGAGGGAGCCCGATCAATACAGAAAGATCAAGCGAGTTCTTCAAAAAAGTAAGTAGTTGTGTTTTGTGTTTTGATTTCTTGCTTGCATACTGCTCCATGTGTTTGTCTTTTTACAAAGTTGTACATTAGAAAATGGCCACTTTCATGTTCGTCTGTGCATTTGATCGTACTCAACCTCGATCTTTCTGCCACTGTCATGTTCGTGTGTGTGTGACCATTCGATCATACTCAACCTCGATCGTTCGGGCACTTATAATACGAGGTTTGGTGTTTTTTTTGGAGCAAGGAAGTTTGTTCTCACTAGAAATGTCATCAAGAATGTAAAGCCAATTTATTTGATGTAAAGGAGAGGTCACCCAGTAGCTGATTACCCATCTGGACTCTAGAGCACTAGTGCTGGGACACCCAAACCCACTTTTTATTATGCTTTTCTACACATGTGCTCCAGTGGATACTAGAGGGGGGTCTCCATCAAACAAACTTCTACCAAAAAGCTACTAAGTTTAGCACCTTTAAAAAGTGACTACATTCATGTTGTTGTCATTTGTAACTGGCCCAACAAAAATATTGTCCCTCACTTTCAAGCAATGTTTGACATTTCCTATTTATGCCCTCAATAGATTGTGTTGCTAAATCTTCCTTTTGTACCTTCTCATAGGGGAGCGAAAACTCGTGACGTCAGAGGAAACCACCAAACCAACACCTCCCAAAGAAGGGGAAAGACCAGAAGCAGAGGAGGGAGAGGAGGAAGGAGAGATCATAGAAATTGGAGAACTTGTCACCACAACAGGTGAGTGTGGGAGAACACAGCTACTGGTAAGCTAATCAATGTATGCCTGCCTCATTTCCAAGACATTTTTTTTTTGGTTGTTTTTAGGTGACGTGGATGTTGTGGAAGAAGAATCGCACTTTACCACAGAGCGTGCCCACGTACTCATCGGGGAGATAATGGTCTGCAATAGAGATCTAGATGACATAAAGCAAAACATCAATGATGTTCAACAAAAATTGAAGAACATCATTGATGTTTTAGGAAAAATATGAAAACGCACCAAGTAATTAACACACATTTGTGGCTGCTTCTGAACACATTTGCAACTTAAGAACTGTGTGAAATTCGGAACATGCACACATTGTGTCCACATGTGCTAGCTAGCATCATGGTGGATGGTGGATGAATGACAACTTTTTTTGGGGGTGCAACCACTTTACGAACTACTAAAGTGGTTGTGGTGAAGGGGTTGCACCCCCAAAAAACGTCCATTCATCCCCATGATGGAAAATGGCACTTTTGAAGATTCTAGGCATGTGTTTTACCATCTAATGACCATTTTCAGACCCAAATTGTGTGCATGTTCTAAATTTCCAGTTTCCAGGGGTGACCCCACATTTGATGAAGGCAAGATCAAACACACTTTGAACATATAGTCATGTCTGATCTTGTCTTCACTTTAGAAAGTTGATCTTTCCGAGTTCCTATGTTCTGTTTTGCTCCATGCCTGGTTTTACCAAATGCGGAATGTTTGTAAACAATGTTGTAAATAACCCAGATCTTGTCAGTTTTGGCAAGAAGTTTGTAAACGCACTTGTGAATGTGTTGCAAGTAAACTTTTTTAATTTTCTAAATGTGTGGCTTCCTTATTTAAATACAAAAAAGCATTATGTATGTCAAATGTAAAGGATTTGGGGGGCAATGGGTGTTATTTACTAAAGGCAAGTCCAGTTTGCACTGCAAGTTTCTTTTCCAGGGCACTTTTGCACTGCACTTGTAGAGCATAGTGGATTTGACTTATGTAAATGACACCCACAGTGATTTGTTTGAAAACACGGAGCACACCATTTTTGTGAATACACACATTTCTGTCATGGTGATGACAAGGAGTATTTTGGGTGTCAGTTATGCACTACAAACCTTCTCTAGACCAAAGATTAGGTATCAAACACACAACATGAGAAGAATCTTTTTGGGAAGAAGAGACTGTTACATCCTTTTGCCCAGAAAGTGCATTCCCACTGTCGAAGCTAAAGGGAAAAAATTTCAAGGTCAAATAAGCAATAATACGGAAATGACAAGAAATCCTAGGTTGGTTTAAAAAATATATTTATTAAAAAATGCCTCTCACACATCGTCAGGCAGAGCAATGGCCCCCCTACCCACAAAGTAGTCCATATATTGCTCGCGGACCGCGCGGTCATTTAGAGGGGGCAAGCCTGGACGTGCCGCTTGAAGGGCTGTGAGGTCAGCATTTGGAGGGCCCTCCACATCTGGGCCAACGGGCACCACGTAGTTGCTGTTGTGTCGTTTTAAAAAGTTGTGCAATATGCAACAGGCAAGAACTATGTGGTTAAGTTTGTATTCTGCCAAGTTAATAGCCGTCAAGAACAGGCGGAAGCGGCTGGCCAGGATGCCAAAGGTGTTCTCCACCATTCTTCTGGCTCTGGACAGCCTGTAGTTGAAGACCCTCTGGTCTGGGGTGAGGGTCCTCATCGGGAAGGGCCTCATCAGATGGGGAGTCAACGCAAACGCTTCATCTGCGACAAAGACGAAGGGGAGTCCTTCAGCATTCTCCTCTGGAGGTGGCAAGCACAGACTGCCACTTTGGAGACGCCAGTCGAACTCTGTGTGCGCAATGGCACCACCATCCGAGATCCGGCCGTTCATCCCCACGTCCACATACATAAACTCGTATGTCGCCGACACCACCGCCAACATCACTACACTATTAAACCCCTTATAATTATAATAGTAGGACCCCGAGTTGGGCGGTGGGACGATGCGGACGTGTTTCCCATCAATTGCCCCTCCGCAGTTAGGAAAGTCCCAACGGCTGGAAAAGTGGGAGGCCACAGTCTGCCATTCCTGTGGCGTGGAAGGGAACTGTGGAGTGAAACAATAACAAAAAATTAGTCACTTTGCACATAAACATTGCAAGCAGATTAGACAATCAACATCTTGGAACAAGAGCATACTTTAACATTTTAGGCTGGAAAGTATTTGCACAGAAAAGTAGAGGGTCCACTTTGCAGATTACTCACCCCCATCAATCCCCCCACTTCTGATGGGCCATTGGCAATAACTAGGGTTTTGGGGGGGGGGGGTTGGACAGGTAACCCTCTGCACTTCATTGATTGCCAAATGGCTCAATAATGTGTGCTAGTTTGGCCAGACCCTCTGTACTTAACACTATTGGCAGCCCACAGGAAAGATAAAATAACATTTCAAACCCCCCCCCCCCCCAAAAAAAAAAAAAGGAAAGCACATTGTGACATTCTGAAATTACCAAGCAAGCTAATAGGAGGGAAAGAACACAAAAAAAGAGGAAATGGAAAGTATGGAGGCAGCCCCTTGCACTACATGCTTTGCTGAATTCATCACTAAAGATGCCCACTATAAAGAGGTAGGTATATAGTGTGTATTGACCCTGTGAAAGCCAGCAGATAGAGGATTGGTACCATCTGACAGAGCAGTTGGGGGAGGGGGTTCCTAATGAGTTTGGCACCCCCCCCAAAAACAAAAAAAAAAAAAAGGGGCTATACATGAAGTAAAACACACAGCAAACATTTGGGCATATTTTAGGGGGTGTTTGGGGGAAAACAATACTATGCAGCACACAAAATACATTGCTTAAGTGACTAGGCCATAGGTGTCTATTGGGGCAGAAGAGCATGCTGGGGAGGTAAGTGAAGGGAAAAATGCATGAAGGAGAAAAGGGGCACAGCATATTAGAGCATATTGCAATCATGGTAATTAGGGAAGGAGGTCAAAAATACAAGACATTAGCAAACAGAGCATACATAGAAGGGAATAGTAAAGGAGAAATGTTACCTTAATATAGTCCTCCTGCAGGACCTGGATGATGGCAGAACAGGTCTCTGGAATAATGATTCCCAGGGCCTGGGGAGAGATACCTGAAGAGAACTTCAAATCCTGAAGGCTTCTCCCTGTCGCCAAGTACCTCAACGTAGCAACAAGCCTCTGCTCCGGAGTGATGGCTTGTCTCATGCAGGTATCCTGCCAGCTGATAAAAGGGGTCAGCAAAGCCAAAAGACGGTGAAAATCGGGGTCCGTCATCCGGAGAAAGTTCCTGAAATCAGCAGGATTATTCTCCCGGATCTCACGAAGCAAAGGCATGTGCGAGAACTGATCACGCTGAAGCAACCAATTCTTGGTCCACATACTCCTCGTCACTCTGTTCATGGACGGGTCTTGGGTCAAAGCTAAAAGCCTGACACCAATTCCGCGTACAGCACGAACTCGGCGACGAGTACGTACGGGAAACATCGCTCACAAACGGTCGGCTGGTCAGAACGGACAAACAGAAAGCACCGATAAACAACAAGGCCTGAAAGAACGAAATGAATACCAGAAACGAGCAGACAATAAGCAGTGCAAATCAAAGCGTCCCATATCAAGATATAGGCCGCAATGACCAACAAATGCGAACTGACTACACGCACTAATAAACAGATACGCACGACAAGCACAAACTAAAGAGCAGTAACGATCTGAGTCAGAAAACTGAGAAGCGCGAATCGTAAGTCCCCAAACTTCGACTAACTCGCGATAAACACGGGATCAGCAGAAGGAGCCCAACGGGTGCCTGACGTGGTGCTGAACTTCCCTTTTCTAGTCTCGTGGAAGACGACTTACGTCACAACGTTCTTGCAGACCGGAAATTCCGACAACGTTGTCCGACCGTGTGTACGCAACACCAACATCGGACAAAGTACGACAGACAGGATCCGACCGACCTGGTCCTCGGATAATCCGCGCGTGTGTATGGGGCTTAAGAGTTCTTCCTCCTGTAATCCCACCTAGGGGTCTCCTGATCATCAGTTTTCATGCCAGACACTCCCACTGCAAGACTGATTTTGGCTTTAGCTGGAGGTGGACAACCGAGTATAAACACAAATGCCAGCTCAGCTCCTGAACCTGCATATCCTTTATATATATATATATATATATATATATATATATATATATATATATATATATATATATCTGTCTTTTCAATACCTTCCTTGCACTGTGTACACACAGTGGGGCTCATCTACGAACGGTTTGCGCCATGAGTTGTGGCGCACGGCGATGCGCAATGGCTGTTTTCGTATTTACAAAACATTTGCGCCTGTAACACAGCGCTATTTCCCATTTACTATTATCTTGCCGGCGCGCGGGAGGCGGCGATCGGTGCGCCGCTATAGACATGGCGCACGGCATCTTCAACTCTGGATTAAAAGAAGCTGGAAGGGCCAATATTATGGGGGTGATGTGGGGTGATGTGAGGAAGTATAGATATAGCTATCCAAGTAACAAATATGCCCAAAATAGACTAATAAAGTAACTTTCCCTGAACATGCCTGCTGCACCAGCAGGTACACTTAGAACTGCGTGAGGTCAACTATTGTACTGCGCATGCGTAAGCAGCATTTGCACGTGTTCAAGTGCTCTGCTTCACTGCGACGGCAAAATCTTGTCAAATGTCAAGCCACGTAAATTAATTTGCATAAGTTGAACGGGCGCACCTCTTTTTTTATGCTGGTTCACTTCTATGTGTTTTTTAAGGATATTTGCACATAGGTCATGTTAAAATTAGAAAAAAAAATGCGTGGGAGTCCCCCAAAATTCCATTACCAGGCCCTTTAGGTCTGGTATGGATCTTAAGAGGAACTCCGCGCCAAAAAAAAAATGGCATGGGGGTCCCCCTCAAAACCCATACCAGACCCTTATCTGAGCATGCAACCTGGCAGGCCACAGGAAAATAGGGGGGATGTGAGAGCGCCCCCCCTCCTAAATCATACCAGGCCACATGCCCTCAACATTGGGAGTGTTCTTTGGGGTCCCCCCCAAAGCACCTTGTCCCCGTGTTAATGAGGACAAGGGCCTCATCCCCACAACCCTGGTTGTGGGGGTCTGCGGGCGGGGGGCTTAGCGGAATCTGGAAGCCCCCTTTAACAAGGGGACCCCCAGATCCCGCCCCCCCTGTGTGAAATGGTAATGGGGTACAAAAGTACCCCTACCATTTCACCAAAAAAGGTGACAAAAGTGTTAAAAATGACAAGAGACGGTTTTTGACAAATCCTTTATTAAAGTCTTCTTCTTTCCATCTTCTTCCTTCTTCTTTCCTTCATCCTTCGGTTTCTTCCTCCACCTTCTACTTCCTCCATCTTCTTCTTCCTCTGATCCTCTGCTTCTTCCTCCGGTGTTCTCGTCCAGCATCTTCCTCCATCTCTTCTTCCCCGCTTCGTTCTCGGGCCACTCCGCGCAATGGGAGGCTCCCGCTGTGTGACACTTCTCTTAGTCTCCCGCTGTGTGACGCTTCTCTTCGACAGCGGGAGCCTCCCATTGCGCGGAGCGGCCCGAAAACGAAGCGGGGAAGAAGAGACGCAATGCCGGACGGGAACACCGAAGCAAGAAGCAGAGGATCGGAGGAAGAAGAAGATGGAGGAAGAAGAAGATGGAGGAAGAAACTGAAGGATGAAGGGAAGAAGAAGGAACAAGATGGAAAGAAGAAGACTTTAATAAAGGAATTGTCAAAAAATGTCTCTTTGCATTTTTAACACTTTTGTCACCTTTTTTGGTGAAATGGTACTGGTACTTTTGTACCCCATTACCATAGGGGGGCCGGGATCTGGGGGTCCCCTTGTTAAAGGGGGCTTCCAGATTCTGATAAGCCCCCGACTGCATACCCCCACAACCACTGGCCAGGGTTGTGGGGATGAGGCCCTTGTCTCATCAACATGGGGACAAGGTGCTTTGGGGGGACCCCAAAGCACCCTCCCAATATGAGGGCATGTGGCCTGGTACGATTTGGGGGGCACTCTCTCATCCCCCCTCTTTTCCTGCGGCCTGGCAGGTTGCTTGCTCGGATAAGGGTCTGGTATGGATTTTGAGGGTGACCCCCACGCCATTTTATTTTTTTTTGGTGCGGGGTTCCCCTTAATATCCATAACAGACCTGAAGGGCCTGGCATGCTCTTGGAGGGGAACCCATGCCAGTTTTTGTTTTAAAATTAAAGTCACCTGGCCTGGGGGTGACTTAAAGTTGTGTTGTAAGTCGCCCCAAGTCATGTTGTAAGTCGCCCCAAGTCGTGTTGTAAAGTCACCCCAAGTCGTGTTGTAAGTCGCCCCAAGTCGTGTTGTAAAGTCGCCCAAGTCACGTTGTAATTCGCCCCAAGTCACGTTGTAAAGTCGCCCCAAGTCATGTTGAAAGTCGCCCCAAGTCGCCCTGGAAGTCGTGTTGCCCCTGTGTGAATGGACTGTTAATGATAATGATGTGTGCTATTATCAATGGCATATTATTATCGTGTTGCGCCGGCATATTATGTGTTGCGCTTATTCGTGCGCCGGTTCATACGCTCAATTAATAATTTATCTGGCACACCAATTAAGGTCTGAACCGGCGCAGCGCATTCATCTTAGTAAATGACCCCCATTGCATCAATCTCCAAAAGTAACTACAGCACATATAAGATTCAGACCTACAAGGCTTGATACTCTATATACTGTATACAGTATACATATTAGAATTATGCAGTGCTTCCACATCTCCAATATATCCATACCACCACCATGTGCTCAGTAATCTCCCCGACTGCCGAATGAAATATGAAATACAATAATTCAATACCAAAACAAACTTCTGTTAAAAGTCCTCTTTCAATTATATGTGGGATCCAAGATCCACCTATAGATAGTCTTTCCCCCCACAACCCTGGCCCGGTGGTTGTGGGGGTCTGCAGGCGGTAGGCTTATTGGAAGCTGGAAGCCTTTTTAAAAATAAGGAGGCATCCAGAAAGTAAGTGAAAATATCAAAATTGGGCCCAATTAGCCATTTTCCTCCCTGGTGTCATGCAAATAATTAGTGTTACAAGGTCTCAGGTGTGAATAGGGAGCAGGTGTGTTAAATTTGGTGTTATCACTCTCACTCTTTCATACTGGTCACTGGAAGTTCAACAAGGCACCTCATGGCAAATAACTCTCTGAGGATCTGAAACAAAGAATTGCTGCTCTAAATAAAGATGCCCTAGGCTATAAGAAGATTACCAAGACCCTGAAACTGAGCTGCAGCACGATGGCCAAGACCATACAGCGGTTTAACAGACAGGCCTCACCATGGTCGAACAAAGAAGAAAGTGGGGTCCCCCAGGGTTCTGTCCTTGGGACCAATCCTATTTCATTTATTCATAAATGACCTGGAGGAAGGGATAAACAGTTTAATATCTGTATATGCGGACAATACTTAGCTAAGCAAGGCAATAACTTATACTTATGCACAAATACAAATGGAATCTACTCCCTGAGGGGAGAACCTCTGGGGGAATCTTGGATGGAAAAGGACCTGGGGGTCCTAGTAGATTATAGGCTCAGCAATGCAAGCAAAGCAAACAGAATATTGGCATGCATTAAAAAGGGGATTAACTCCAGAGATACAACAATAATTCTCCCACTTTATAAGACAATGGTCCGGCCGCACCTGGACTATGCCATCTAGTTCTGGGCTTTAGGAAGAATGTGGTGGAAATGGAGCAAGTCCAGAGAAGGGCAACAAAACAAATTAAGGGATAGGAGGACCTTAGTTATACTTTTCCGCAAAAGGGAATTTAATAAGACACTAAAATTAGAAGAGAAGCGGTTTAACCTTAAACTGTGTAAAGGATTCTTTACTGTAAAGCCCCATACACACGGTCGGACAGAGTGGTTAGGATGTGGAATTATTTTCCACAGGCAGTGGTCTCATCGGGGAGCATCGATAATTAAAAAAAAAAAAATTTGTCCGTCGGACAATCCGACGTACACTGTCCGATGGTGCATACATGACCACAACATACAGGGATATACAATGTAATACTGACATAAAATCACACACATAGGTTGGACTTAATGGACTTGTGTCTTTTTTCAACCTTGCCTACTATGTAACTATGTAACTATGTAAGTTGAATGCACGTGCTCAGCGTCATATCCAGAGGGTAGCTTTGGAAAATAGACGTGTAAGTGCTGCCAGCATTGCTACAGAGGTTGAAGGGGTGGGGGGTCAGCCTGTCGGTGCTCAGACCATACGCCACACACTGCATCAAATTGGTCTGCATGGCTGTTGTCCCAGAAGGAAGCCTCTTCTAAAGATGATGCTCAAGAAATCCCACACACAGTTTGCTGAAGACAAGCTGACTAAGGACATGGATTACTGGAACCATGTTCTGTGGTCTGATGAGAGCAAGATAGACATATTTGGTTCAGATGGTGACAAGCGTGTGGTGGCAACCAGGTGAGGAGTACAAAGACAAGTATGTCTTGCCTACAGTCAAGCATGGTGGTGGTAGTGTCATAGTCTGGGGCTGCATGAGTGCTGCTGGCACTGGGGAGCTACAGTTCATTGAGGGAACCATGAATGCCAACATGTACTGTGACATACTGAAGCAGAGCATGATCCCCTCCCTTCGGAAATTGGGCCGCAGGGCAGTATTCTAACATGATAACGACCCCAAACACACCTCTAAGACGACCACTGCCTTGCTAAAGAAGCTGAGGGTAAAGGTGATAAACTGGTCAAGCATGTCTCTAGACCTAAACCACATTGAGCATCTGTGGGGCATCCTCAAATGGAAGGTGGAGGAGCGCAAGGTCTCTAACATCCACCAGCTCTGTGACATTGTCAGTGTGCACATACCATCAGACAAGTTCGCCCCTCTAGAAGTACTCTAAAGTGCAGAAGAACACTTATTCCCTTTGCTTGTAAGAAATGGGCATTGGCGCATAGCACACCCACGCGCACCCCTGATTGACGCTATAGTCCAGGAGTCTCCAAACTATGGCCGTAGTTTGGAGACCCCTGCTATAGTCTATTTAAACCAGCCAGCGCTGCTTCGTCTTCAGCTCCCGTGTACCCTGTTACCTGTGAATCCTGTGTCCTGATCTCTGTGTAACCCCGGCTTGTCTTGACCATCCCTTGAACCCACCTGCATTGACCTCGGCTTCTCCTATGACCTCTCTTCTGCCTTCTCCCTTGGCTCCTGTTTGCACTCATCTTGTTCCAGACCTAGCTTGCCTCCTGACTACATTCCTGCCTGCACCCTCCATCTGACCGCCTTGCCGTGTATGACCTAGCCTGCTTGACCTTGCTATCTGTTGCTGTCAGCTGCACCAGCTGCATACCTGCCAAGACCTTCCGGTATCTTCTCCAGCCATCTGGGACATCTGCCCAACTGCCTGCATGATTCCTTGGCACTCTTGCGACTCTGTACTCTGGCGCCTTCTGTTCACATTATCAGAGGCCCCGAGTCAGAGGTGTAAGGGAGACCTTCCTCGTCCAAACAGGCTCTACTATCAGGTACGTGATAGATGTTGCCATGGAGGAGTGGAAGAGGACTCCAGTGGCAACCTTTGAAGCTCTGGTGAACTCCATGCCCAAGAGGGTTAAGGCAGTGCTGGAAAATAATAGTAGCCACACAAAATATTGACACTTTGGGCCCAATTTGGACATTTTCACTTAGGGGTGTACTCACTTTTGTTGCCAGCGGTTTAGGCTAGACATGTGCGATTCGTTTCGTACAAATTAAAAATTCGTACACATTAAAAATTTATACAAATTTCCGAAAATTCTTACATTCGGAAGCATCCGAAATAGGAATTACTATGCTTCCGAATTTTATACGAAAAAACGTGACTAGTGTTTTGTTAACCAATCAGAGGTTTTCTTCTGCTGCTGAGTGAGGGTTGGGAAAATTACCTTTTTTAATATGGGGGTGGGAGACTGGTAATGGTAGTCGATGGGAGATTCAGAATCGGACAAAATTAAGTTAAAAACCCAGGAAGTCAGCACAGCACAGGGATGGTGGGAGCCCCTAATAATGAGCACAGCAGGGGTACAGCAAACTTCCTCCTGGGGCTGTACCCCTGCTGTTCTCACTATGAGGGGCTCCCACCATCCTGTGCTGTGCTGACTTCCTCCTAGGGCTGTACCCCTGCTTTTCTCATTATGAGGGGTTCCCACCATCATTATGAGAGGCTCCCACCATCCCTGTGCTCTGCTGACTTCCTCCTAGGGCTGTACCCCTGCTTTGCTCATTATGAGGGGCTCCCACCACATCCCTGTGCTGTGCTGACTTCCTGGGTTTGTACCCCTGCTGTGCTCATTATGATCGGCTCCCAAAGCACAGGGATGGTGGGACCCCCCTCATAATGAGCACAGCAGGGGTACAAACCAAGGAAGTCAGCACAGCACAGACATGGTGGGAGCCCCTCATAATGAGCACAGCAGGGGTACAAACCCATATTGAGAAAGGTATTTTTTGCTTTTTAAATTCATCATAACGAACGTTTGTAATTGTTATGAAATATTTAACGAAAATTCGTATTTCGTCCGAATCCAAATTGGATTTTGGATACGAATTACGAAATACGAATTAACGGCTAATACAAAACGGAAAGAAACAAAACGTATTTATTGACGGCACACATGTCTAGTTTAGACATTAATGGCTGTGTGTTGAGTTATTTTGAGGGGACAACAAATTGACACTGTTATACAAGCTGTACACTCACTACTTTACATTGTAGTAAAGGGGGTTATTCACGAAAGGCAATTCCACTTTGCACTACAAGTTGGAAGTGAAGTCGCTCTAAATCGAAGGGGTAAATCTGAAATGAGGGGAAGCGCTGCTGATTTTATCATCCAATCATGTGCAAGCTAAAATGCTGTTTTTTTATTTTCCTTGCATGTCCCCCTCGGATCTACAGAGACTGCACTTCCAAGTACACTTGTAGTGCAAAGTAGATTTGCCTTTAGTAAATAACCCCCAAAGATTCAGATTTCAGTGTCACATGAAAAGATAAAATAAAATATTTACAAAAATATGAGGGGTGTACTTACCTTTGTGAGATACTGGATATATGATCATCAGGGGACTGAATGGGCAACAGATCACGCACTCCAAATGCCACAACAGTCTGGACTGAACATTTGCCCATCCCTACACAGCGCTGCCTTTATTTTTTAGAGCAATGTTATACTTTACAGCGCTTTATACAAAGGATTATTTGTACACTTTTGACCCCCCTCACCATAAGACGACTAGCTGTCCTAACCTTATGTAATATAGGAAATTCTGCTTTTCCTACCTGGGTGTAACCATATAGATTCAGCAGCTGGGCCATTTGGAGAGTGGTGTCAGAATTGAGATCTCCAATGAAACCAGCCAGGGCACCCCGCTCCGTACAGGAATAATTTGGAGCTTCCTTTGTATGTCCAGACAATATCTGTAGAACGTCTTTTATAGCTTTATTCACATGTCCACAAGAATCATACACATGGTATCCCAGAGTTATGTTGGGAAGAATATCTGGACTGCGGTTTATCTCATCAATAGCAAATATAAAAGCCAATAGATGTCTGTATTCTCTCCGGTAAACCCTGTAGAAAATGGATAGTTTTTTTATTGGTCTACAGTACAAGGATTTGAGCAGAAATTCTTTATGGCAAAATGTATAACACATTTTAACTAGAGATCTATGGTGGGATTGGTGGCCGTGTGTATTGCTCCATGAAACATATAATGACATTCAATCATTCCTGCACTTATATGAGTTATAGCAGTGGTTGGCTGTTTACAAGGCATAGAGGACCTCATCTGTAGCCCCTGATATCACCAAGTAGCCACACATAATATTCAGTATATGTAATGCTACAGAAGAAGGTCAGAGAATGCAGACTTACTAGAGGAAAGGGTCAGAGACTACAAACTTGCTACAGGACTGGTTGGAGCCTCCAGACATTCCATAGGAGACAGTCAGGACCAGAGATAAGACAATCTTCCTGGGTTTAGTTTGTGAAAAGTTTCCCAAATCTTGCTTAAATTCTGAGGTTTGTGAACTGTCAGCAAACCCCCTGAAGTCTATGGGGGAGAATCTTGTTTTTTAGTTCTGTCCATTTCTAGAGCTAATAGGCAAACTATTGTCAAACAAAAAGACATGAGAACTGGCCACTGCCATGATGGGGGGGGGGGATGTACCAATACTATAAATAGTGTCTCTCCCTACACAGTATTTTCAGCTCTCCACACATTAACAATATGGCTGATGTAAGCCCAACTTTTTTCAGAGAGTGAGTTGGGTCATTAATGTTCTTATATTATTGGCTCTTGTGACTGGGGAAATGACTAGTGATGAGGTTTTGGTTTGGTTCTGAACCCAGGTTTGGACAACATTTTGCTTGTGTGGAGATTAGGCAAATGACTGAACAATTTTTGAGTGTGGCCCGGTCAAACCTCCGGCACCAACTGAAAGCGATACATTTGGCATCAGTATTACTACTGCTGATAAATGTGACCGCTTCCCTTCTGACTGGTTCTTAGGAAACCGGCAACCGCCAACATAATCTCCTCCGTCATTCATTTGTATTGGTGGGTTGGATCAGGAATGTTGGACAAACTGATTGATGATGAATTTATGCTGTGTTTTTTTTTTTTTTTGTACTAAAAAAAGGACTTGTCAAAAACTGTGGTGTGTTTATTTTTCACCTATTCTATGAATGAGTATGGCTACTGTGTATCTCCTACTCATTCACATAGGCGGGAAGGCCTGTATCTGGGGTTTCCAGTTTCCAATAAGCCCGCCAGCATTCAGACCCCCACAACCACCAGACCAGGGTTGTGGGAAAGAGGCTCTTGTCCTCATCATTCTGGTGCTTTGCCAGTGGCCTCCTGGCAATTTACCCCCCATGCTGAGGGTATGTGGTCTGTTATTGTTCAGGTGGGGAGGCTGAATTCTCACTTTTCCTGGCCTGACAGGGGCCATGATCATATATAGTAAATGCCACATGTGGATTTTGAGTGAAAATTTTGCCTGACATTTCCACTTAAAATCTATATCAGACCTTACCGGTCTGGTATGAATATTTATGGGGGGCATATGCCTTTTTTTGGTTACCCGTTGACATCCTTATCAGAACCTCATGAATGTAAATGGTCATTTATTTATCCTTAGGGATAATTGTACACATGTTTGTTTTGTGTGTGGTCCACCATTAACACCTATACCAGATCCCCTCACCTGGGATAAGAGTCTGCTATAGATTAGGTGAACCCTCAGCTGTTTGGTAGGTGGCTGAAGCTGTAATTTTGTTTTTTATTTAAACTGAAAACAAATACAATGCCACATCCCCAAGGTGTGTTAGTTATCTTTTTTCCCTCTTTTTTAACTCTGCCTATGTTACCTCAAA
Source organism: Lithobates sylvaticus (assembly GCA_028564925.1). Taxonomy (NCBI): domain Eukaryota; kingdom Metazoa; phylum Chordata; class Amphibia; order Anura; family Ranidae; genus Lithobates; species Lithobates sylvaticus. Next base: position 24,438,827 of record CM053026.1, read on the forward strand.
GAGTCTCAGTTTTTTTTTTTTATCTGAGAAGAGGAATGGGAATTTTTCTGTGACTGCTTTGTCTTTAATCCTTTGATCTGTGCTTCCACTCATACGCAGACGACACTCAACTGTATTTCCGGAACATGGCAGGGCTGACAGCATTCCTTGTTATTTCATTTAACAAATAGAACAGTATTGTCAGTCCACAACAAGAACAGATCGATGGGAATTTTTCTGTGACTGCTTTGCCTTTAATCCTTTCACTGCCAGAGCCGCATTTGTGTGAAATATTAAAATGCCTGATGATTAGTTAAAATCCCCCAAACATTATATATTTTATGAAAGCAATGACCCTGTGATATTAGTGGAGCTGTTTATCAAACACATATTTTCAGTAAAAAATACACTAAAAGTAATGTTACTGCACACAACTGAAATGTGGTAGTCAACTTGTTGGTAAAATATAAAATATGAGGTTTTTCCAAGTAAATAGAAACCCAACATGTAAAGCCTTAAAATTGTGCATGCCGGTGAAAAGGTAAATGCAATGCCGGCCATCAGAAACAGGAATACTATATAATGTTATTGTGGTGCCTTAAAATTCATGTCCAACCAAAACCTTTTTTCTTTTGGACAGCCACTGTCCAGGGCTCCATTAGAGAGATTTTTCCTCACTTCCTGTCCTGCAGATAACAGTTTTACCAGACAGGAAGAGAGGAAAAATCTACAATAGGGACACGGACAGAAATACAAGGCTGACAGGGATTCCAGCCTTCCAGTACTTTAATAAAAAATTGTGTTTATTTCTGTGCTGCTATTGGAGAGATTTCCTCACTTTTTATGGTAAAAAGTTATCTGCAGGACAGGAAATGAGGGGAATCTCTCGAATGGAGCCCCAGATAGCAATAAAAAACCTGACAGGGATTCTTTATCCTTCCCCACTATATTTGAAAGTTAAAAAAAAAACAAGATATGGAGTCAATAAGGGCCAAAGTAATTCAATTCCCATTTATACTTGTGCATTGTGGTAACACATAACAATCCATGGCAAAGCACCTTCTCTATGGACAGTGCAATGCGGTGTCATTCATTGTGAATTGCCCCCCAATGCATTGTACAGTAGATCCCAACACACAACACACCTCTAGGCACCATAATACACATACCATGCTCTGTGGTGTACTGCCTTATTAAAAAAAAGGAATTGTGTGTTTTTTCATCCATTGGGGTGCATTGGAAGCTATTCAATATGAATGAATGTGACCATTAATACCCGGCAATGGAACACCTAAATGTGAATGGGCCCTACATGATTTTCACTGACACATTCAAGGATATACTTTGCTTGTATATAAATGCAGAGTAACAGACTGAATGAGTCCTGCACATTATCACACATATCTCCTAAAGACACAGCTCTGTAGATCAGATTGGAAGATTTACACTTCATATTTCACTTACGCTGAACACATGAGATTTTTAATAAGACTTCCCTTCTGACTCCACCGTGTCACTGCAGAATGTACAGAGAATATCCCTCCTATAATGATGTCTCCATCCTGAGAATACTTGTACTCAAATGTATAATTCCTCATAGTCATATCACAGCGGTGATCAGAGTTCTGGGTGTCAGATGTGCAGGGGGTCACACACAAAGACAACATCCACAATATTCTAAGTAGATATCTGAAGACAACATGGCCGAGTCTCTGATAGACTCCAATGACTTCTTTCTCTTCTCCCACCTCATTATCACTGACATCAGCCCAGGATTCTGACACTGAGTTCATGGCTCAGCTGAAGGCTGTGAGAGTGTCAGGTTTATAAAGAATAATTCTGTTATTTATTACTGATAGACTGGAATATGAATCTGCTTATAGAGTAGGAAAAAAAAGACAAAACCTAAAATACACAGAATACATCTTTGTCAGCACTGTAGAAAGTGAAGGTTAAAAAAAAAACACAATATGAAGCAGTAAAAAATGAGAAGTTTGATGGCCAAGAGTGTCATGTGTATTATTATTATTATGATTTATTATTATTAATAATATTATTATTCATAACATTAAGTTAACCACTTCAATACTGGGCACTTATACACCTTCCTGCCCAGACCAATTTTCAGCTTTCAGCACTGTCGCACTTTGAATGACAATTGCGCGGTCATGCTAGACTGTACCCAAACTACATTTTTATAATTTTGTTCTTTTGGTGGTATTTGATCACCTCTCAGATTTTTATTTTCTGCTAAACAAATAAAAAAAGACCATTTTTTTTAACTTGCTTACTGGGCACTTAAACCCCCTTCCTGCCCAATTTTCAGCTTTCGGTGCTCTCACACTTTGAATGACAATTACTCAATCATGCAACACTGTACCCAAATTAATTTTTGTCCCTTTTTTCCCCACAAATAGAGCTTTCTTTTGGTGGTATTTGATCACCTCTGGGTTTTTTATTTTTTGTGCTATAAGACCGATTTTTTTTTTTTTTTTAAATGGATTTTTCTTTGTTTCTGTGATAAAATTTAGCAAATTATTAATTTTTCTTCATAAATTTTGGCCACAATTTACACTGCTACATATCTTTGGTAAAAATAACCCCAATTAGTGGATATTATTTGGTCTTTGTACAAGTTAGAGAGTCTACAAACTGTGGTGCAAATCATACAAAATTGATCACATCTGATGTACTGGTGGCCTATCTCATTTCTTGTGACCCGAACAAGCCAGGAAAGAACAAATACCCCCCAAATGACGATGGCACTGATGACAGATGGCGATTATATATGGCACTGGGGACAGGTAGTACTGGGGACAAATGGCACTGGAGACAGATGGCACTGGGGACATATGGCACTGGGGACAGGTGGCACTGATGACAGATGGCACTGGGGACATATGGCAGTGGGGACAGGTGGCACTGACACAGATGGCACTGGGGACATATGGCAGTGGGGACAGGTGGCAGTGGGGACAGATGGCAATGGGGACAGATGGCAGCGGGGATAGATGGCACATTTATTTTTATTTTTTTAACTTACGGCCGCTGCAGCCGTTCATCTCTCCCTCCTCACACGCTGTCTCTTTGTGAGGAGGGAGAGCGGCGCTGAGAGATGATCTCATATAAGATCATCTCTCATTGGACACGCCAATCGCGCTGTAAACGGCCGCTGTGATTGGCCGTTTACAGCGATCTGTGACTGGCTGTGTCCGAGGGACACGGCCAGCACAGAACTTCCCTGATGCGTGCTCTCAGGAGCGCGCATTGCGGAAGTAAACAGGAGGACGTCCAGGGACATCCTCCCGGCAGGGAGAGTCTGCGCTGAAGCCGTCTTTCGGCTATAGCATGGGCGCCAAGTGGTTAAAAAAATATTATTTTAATTTCTGTTACAAAACTTTGTAAATAAGTAAGTTTTCTATTTTAACTGATGGGCACTGATGGGGCTGCACTGACGGGTACTGATGGGCACCTATAAGGTGGCACTGATGAGGCGGCACTGATGAGCATTGATGATGGGCACTAATATGCGGCACTGATAGGCGAAAATTGGTGGACACTGATAGGTGGCACTGATATGCAGAACTGATGGTCACTGAAAGGTGGCACAGATGGGCACTGATAGGTGGCATGTATGGGCACTGATAGGGGGCACAGGTGGGCATTGATAGGCAGCACTGATGGGCACTGATAGGTGGCACAGATGGGCACTGATAGGTAGCACTGTACACTAATAAATGGTACTGATGGATGCCAATCAGTGCCAGACAATAATGCTTTCCAATCAGTGATGCCCATTGTGGGCACTGATTGACATCCATTGTGGACACTAATTGGCATCCCTGGTGGTCTAGGGTGGCATACCCGGTGTTGACTAGTGATGGCATCCCTGGTGATCCTGGTGGCATCCTTGGTAGTCCAGTGTGGGCATCCTTGGGGGGCTGTGCTGATAATCGATCAGTACAGACCCCCCTGTCAGAGGATCAGCCGATCGGCTCTCCTCTACTCGTGTATGACAGACGCAAGTGAGGAAAAGCCGATCACCAGCACTTTCTGTTTACACTGTGATCAGCCGTGATTGGACATGACTGATCACGTGGTAAACAGTCTCTGTCAGAGACTCTTTACCTAGATCGGAGTTGCGGTGTGTCAGACTGACACACCACAACAACGATCATTGCTATGCGCACACCCCCAGGGGCACGCAGTGGCTTGATATCCTGCTGGACGTCATATGATGTCCGTTCAGAATATTGAAACCACTTTGCCGCCTTCATTTTGCTATATGGCGGGCGGCAAGTGGTTAATATAAATATAGGTGTAGGGATGAGTTTCAGCAGTTACCATAGATTTGGGGTGAACCTCTGGGATTCAAAACATTTGGGAATCACAAAAAAATTTCCAGGTTCACCACAAAAATAGAGAACAACCTCTATTGTGGTGCACAAGGAATGAATGAGGGAATGGATGACCTATTGATGAAAAGGTGGGGTCACAACAGTCTTATTATCAGTGTTTTTAGGAACATGTCCCTACATGGCAGTGCATAAATCAGAACATTAGAATGTTACTGACAAGCTGCCCTTTAAGCTGCCTTTTGTTTGAAGTATGCCACGGGATTGTTTAAAAGACTAAGTGCAAAAACAGTGTGCCCCTAAATCATCACCCATCATTCACCAAACCCCCTATCCCAACTGATAAGATAAAAGTTAGGCATACACCAGTTAGGCCTATTATCCCTGATTAAAACTATCCTGTTGCTGGACAATTTTACATTGCTGTTTGTTGTGCAATATCCTAATTTCTAATGATAATTTGAAATCAGTATAGAAACCTTTCCATGTGAGGCAAGCCAAGGTCTCTATATTGATGTCTGACTGTTTGTGACTTCTACTATGACAATAAATCTGTGATCCAGCAGATGGTATTGTAGACCTGTTTTTTTTATTTGATGTGTAGTGGGACAAGGCAAGGTCCACAAGCTGAAATTTTCTGCTGGCAGAAAAATGTATTAATGACAAAACAAAAAACCTCTCCCTACACAGAATTGTCAGCCGCCCCTACAAATTCCGACACACACTGACAATATGGCTGCTGTAAGGCTGCTTATATAAGAAGAGGTCTGGATTATACATTCCTTTACATTATTGGCTCTTGTAACTCAGCTGACTGGAGGCAATAAGTTTGCACTGCATTATAGGTTGCCCCTTATTTCTGTTGGTGAACCTGCAAACTTATCAGCCAAAATTCTAAAATGTGCAAACTTTGTAAATGCCGGGGAACTGCTGCAAATTCATTGTAGCAAGGTAGCTAAACTTTATACCTTTTAACCTGTAATGTTAGGAAACCCTGAAGAAATACAGGTATATGGGCAAAAGATAAATACATATAATTAACCTTTTCGCTGCCAGGCCCTGCACTTTTAAACTCAGCTGGCCAGACTATTTTTGACATGTTTCCATTGTTTTTTTTATTTTTCTCTTACAGCTTTTAGTGTAAGTAAAAGACCCCCAACCATATATTTTCTGAAAGCACATAACCAGTAGAATACAGATAAGGTGCTACTGATATTTATGGCACAATGATATTTGCCCAAATGTTTATCAAAACAATATTGTTCAAAAAAAATTCACAAAAATCTTTATTATCAGGTTAAAACAAAACACATTTTACAAAATTTGTACTAAATATAAAAGCTAACTTGTATTGAGGTAATAACTAAACCAATATTTGTAAATTTTAGATTGTGACTTTTTGCGAAATGGTGAAAATCAAACATACGAAAAAATGTAAATATCCAAATTTCTCTTTAAAAATGTAGAGGTTTAGGAGTGTGCGGGACTCCCGGGAGGACACTGCAGCCGAGAGCTCCGCACCGCTCTGGCCCTTCTCAGCCCAAAGCCATCTGATCAAGCGGGACCCACCTCACACAGACCCTCACACCTCCCGGAAGACCCATGGCACAGTATTACATGCCGGGTGACCCCCCAAGAAGGACGTTAGCCGGCAGCTGGACTTTGGCCTGGCAGCCCCTGCACCGTCGAAAATGGCGGTCGCGGGGCACACACGAGGAGGCCTGGAGGACCAGGAATCCATAGCGGACCCTCATCCACCACTCCGGCAGCCTCCCTCCTTGCTGGTAACTCCTGTGGAGTAGCATGATCCCGCAAGGGATCTCCCCAGAATCCACGGAATCCCTGCTGAGCAGGACAATGGGCAATCTCCTCCACACCCCCATGATGAACTCCCCCCTTGGCCTCACAGGCTCACAACAGACTTCTCCCTTCTGCCTGGATACCCCCTGACATGTCACAGCTGGTACACAGCTTCTCTGAGATGCTGGCTGCATGCCTAGCTCAAAATGCTACACAAATCACAGCTACCATTAAGGCTGATTTGCAGAGCCTAGCAGCCCGCATGGATGCCATTGAGCAGGCAGTAGACAATACAGCTGCACGCACCAACCAAAACAGCACCTGTATCCAAACGCTACAAGATCAACTTGAATCTGCGTTAGCCAAATTGGATGACTTAGAAAATAGAAGCAGGAGATATAATTTATATATATTTTTATAAATACGGGGGATCCCGCGAACGGACCTAAAGTTCGAGCTTTAGAACCCTATTAGTTACCAAGCACCGTTAAGCTTTTCATTAAGGACATTATACCTGACATCCAGGGCCACAGACTTGAGCTGGACAGAGCACATAGAGCCTTGCAACCCACCCGACAAGATGGACTCCCGAGAGATATTGTGGTTAAACCCTATGTGAGGCTCCGCTCCATCTGACAGGTCTTTTAAAACGGAGGGCACCTGGTGACCCCGCCCCCCTCTGACGTCATGAGGAAAGCCATCATGGAATTCCCCATGACGTCCCTGTGCGTCAGAGGGGGCGGGGTCACCAGGTGCCCTCCATTATAAAAGACCTGTCAGACGGAGCGGAGCCTCACACAGCGGGAGCCTCCCATTGTGCGGAGCGGCCCAAGAAGAGACAGAGACACCGACACCGACACCGATGCCGACGGAAGAAGATGCCGGACGAGAAGGACGAGAAGACCAGTGCAAGAAGAAGCGGATCGGAGGAAGAAGAAAATGGAAGAAGAAGAAAGTCCGTGCGAGCTTTAGAACCCTATTAGTTATAATGGATGCAAACGTTCGAAATTAAAAGTGCTAATTTTAAAGGCTAATATGCATGTTAATGTCATAAAAAGTGTTTGGGGACCTGGGTCCTGCCCCAGCGGACATGTATCAATGCAATTTTTTTTTTTAAAAACGTCCGTTTTTTCAGGAGCAGTGATTTTAATAATGCTTAAATTTAAACAATAAAAGTGTAATATTCCTTTAAATTTCGTACCTGGGGGGTGTCTATAGTATGCCTGTGAAGGGGCGCATGTTTCCCGTGTTTAGAACTGTCTCTGCGCAAAGTGTCATTTTTGAAAGTAAAAAAGCTATTTAAAATCACTCGCGGCTAATGTTAATTCACGGCTCCCGTAATACAGAGAACAGTCATTCATTGAAACTCATCCATAAAAAAAAAGTCATTGATAAAAAATAAAAAAAAAAAAAAAAAAAAAAAAAGCGTAGGGGTCCCCCCAAATTCAATAACCAGGCCCTTCAGGTCTGGGATGGATATTAAGGGGAACCCCAGCCAAAAAAAAAAAAATAAATGGCGTAGGGTCCCCCTCAAAATCCATACCAGACCCTTGAGGTCTGGTATGGATTTTAAGGGGAACCTTAGCCAAAAAAAAATGGCGTGGGGTCCCCCTCAAAATCCATACCAGACCCTTATCCGAGCACGCAACCTGGCAGGCCGCAGGAAAAGAGGGGGGCCGCTCTCGTCCTCCCGCCTGAACCGTACCAGGCCACATGCCCTCAACATTGGGAGGATGCTTTGGGGGTCTAAGACCCCCAAAGCACCTTGTCCCCATGTTGATGAGGACAAGGGCCTCTTCCCCACAACCCTGGCCATTGGTTGTGGGGGTCTGCGGGCGGGGGGCTTATCGGAATCTGGAAGCCCCCTTTAACAAGGGGACCCCCAGATCCCGCCCCCCCCCTGTGTGAAATGGTAAGGGGGTACAAAAGTACCCCTACCATTTCACCAAAAAAGTGGCAAAAATGGTAAAAATGACAGGAGACAGTCTTTGACAATTCCTTTATTAAAATCTTCTTTCTTCTTTCTTCATCCTTCGGTTTCTTCATCTTCTCCTTCCGTCATCTTCTTCCATCTTCTTCTTCCATCTTCTTCTTCCTCCGATCCGCTTCTTCTTGCGCTGGTCTTCTCGTCCTTCTCGTCCGGCATCTTCTTCCGTCGGCGTCGGTGTCGGTGTCTTCTTGGGCCGCTCCGCGCAATGGGAGGCTCCCGCTATGTGAGGCTCCGCTCCATCTGACAGGTCTTTTAAAACGGAGGGCACCTGGTGACCCCGCCCCCCTCTCACGTCATGAGGAAAGCCATCATGGAATTCCCCATGACGTCCCTGTGCGTCAGGGGGGCGGGGTCACCAGGTGCCCTCCATTATAAAAGACCTGTCAGACGGAGCGGAGCCTCACACAGCGGGAGCCTCCCATTGTGCGGAGCGGCCCAAGAAGAGACAGAGACACCGACACCGACGCCGACGGAAGAAGATGCCGGACGAGAAGGACGAGAAGACCAGCGCAAGAAGAAGCGGATCGGAGGAAGAAGAAAATGGAAGAAGAAGATGGAAGAAGATGACGGAAGGAGAAGATGAAGAAAACGAAGGATGAAGAAAGAAGAAAGAAGATTTTAATAAAGGAATTGTCAAAGACTGTCTCCTGTCATTTTTACCATTTTTGCCACTTTTTTGGTGAAATGGTAGGGGTACTTTTGTACCCCCTTACCATTTCACACAGGGGGGGGGGGGAGCGGGATCTGGGGGTCCCCTTGTTAAAGGGGGCTTCCAGATTCCGATAAGCCCCCCACCCGCAGACCCCCACAACCAATGGCCAGGGTTGTGGGGAAGAGGCCCTTGTCCTCATCAACATGGGGACAAGGTGCTTTGGGGGTCTTTGACCCCCAAAGCATCCTCCCAATGTTGAGGGCATGTGGCCTGGTACGGTTCAGGCGGGAGGGGGGGGGCGCTCTCGTCCCCCCCTCTTTTCCTGCGGCCTGCCAGGTTGCGTGCTCGGATAAGGGTCTGGTATGGATTTTGAGGGGGACCCTACGCCATTTTTTTTTTTTTTTTTTGGCTGGGGTTCCCCTTAATATCCATCCCAGACCTGAAGGGCCTGGTTATTGAATTTGGGGGGACCCCTACGCTTTTTTTTTTTGTTTTTTATTAATGAATGACAGTTCTCTGTGTTACAGGAGCCATCAATTCATTAGCCGCGAGTGTTTTTTAAATAGCTTTTTTCCTGCAAAAATTACACTTTTTTGCAGGGAAAGTTCTAAGCACAGGAAACCTGCCCCCCTTCACAGGCCACCTATAGACACCCCCCAGATGTGATACTGCAATGCTGTTCTAACAGCACGCACACACATATCCCCAGAAATAGAGCACATATTGTCAGCAGCACACTGACACGCTGACACTGACTGAAACATAATATGCGAGGCCACCGGCGCGGCGGCCTCTTATACCGTGGGGTGTGTACTAAAGCCCCTGAGTTATAATTGGCTACAGGCATCCTGCCTGTAGCCAATTATGGCTCTCCTCGCTGCCGGCGCTGTGATTGGCCAAGCATGCGGGGTCACAGTGCATACTTGGCCAATCATCAGCCAGCATTGCACTGCGCGGGCCACAATGCATTGCGGGGCCGCTCGCATCACATGAATTTGATGCGAGCGGCCCCAATAGTTCTGGGCTCGCCGAGCGAGCGAACGCCCGGTGCTCGATTCGAACATGGGTTCAAATCGAACACCGGGCCCATCCTTGCCCACTATTATGGAGTAAAAGAAGCCATAATGATAAGAACCTGCAATCTGGAAAACATCTCCTTCCAGGGAAACAAAATTCTAATTTCCGCTGATATCTCCCCCACCACTATCCAAAAATGGAGATCCCTTAAGCCTCTCCTTGAAATTTTGACTCAAAAATTCATCAAACACCGCTAATCATTCCCTTTCCGCCTCCAGTTTCAATTTAGAGACAAATGATACGGATTCACCAACTTTCAAAACAGTGAACGTTTACTATTGCAACTAGGATTCAATGCTCAAGAATTGCAACCTCAGCAATCTGTAGCCAAACCAGGATCATCCAAGCGACCCCCTCCGTACAGCCCCCTGACCCCGCTGTGGAACAAGCAACTCTCAAAGAGGCACTGAGAGGCTCACCCCCCCTAAGATGAGCAGCTTCACTCTATATCCCTGACGGGATGTTTTACCCTCACTTCTGTAGCCGGACGGCTGCCCTATACTTTTGTGTAGTGGTCTACCTTACACACATTTGGTGACTGGTTGTGTAGTTGGACCTGTGGTCCCCTTAGGTGGGATCCTGTTAGCCTTCTTAGTGGCTAATTGGGATAAGTTCCTCTCCTCCAGTCCCGTACCTGGGCAAGCCACATTGCCCACTTGCCAATGACTTTTTGCACATTTTTATGATCCCGCCAGTTGTCCTCTCACGGATGTATTTTGTCCTCCTCCCTTCCCCCCCACCATCCCTTTCCCTTCCCCCCTTCCTGGCAGAGTCCCCCATATCTTACCGTTAACGAGAGACTTATTTTACTGATGTTTTTTGTTATTCTGAACTTGATTATTCCAAATTTTTCCCTCCTTCAAGGGTCCCACAACACTATCCTCCCCCGGCCTAACATGCCACTTCATCTGTTGTGATGTAAGGGAGCCTCCTCCTCTGGTGAGACCAGGAAAGTAACCCCTTACCAGGATTGCCCCTGCACCGACCCCCCCTTTTTTGGGGGGTTCGGTCTAGGACTTGGCTTGCCAGTCCTGTTGCTACTTTGTTAGATTATGTATTTGTTTGAATTCATTGATTCTAATATTTTCTTCTTGCCCCCTCTTCTTACTCTTTCTATGCTCTATCTCCCCTCCTCTAACCTCTCCAACTACTTCCCACAGGAACCTTTGCAGCTAATATCCACTGACCTGTCCCCAGGACTCCCAGATACTCTCAGGGTCTCGAGGGTCAATCCCCAATCTGCAGAGGCAGAGGTAAGCCCCCCTCACATTTACTCCCTAACCCCCTTAGACGCTCATGGCTCATTTGAACCCCCACCACATGTCTCTCAGCATTGCTTTACACAACAAACAGGGACTCAACTCTCAATCCAAATGCCAGAAGGCATTTCAAAGCTACCACGCTAGAGGCCTTGATATTGTATTACTACAGGAGACCCATTTTCCCACTAGCTACACCCCATCCTTCCTCCACCGTAACTTCCCCGCCTTCTATTTGGCGAATGCCGACTCCAAAAAAAAGAGGGGTTGCCATCCTTTTAGCTAAGCGGATCCCATTTACACACTCACACACAATTAAAGACCCAGACGGCCGATATATTCTGATCAAATCGCTAATTGAAGGGGTAATGCATTCCATCATCTCATACTACGCTCCTAACCGAGGCCAAGCACACTTTTTCTCCTCCATGTTGTCAACCCTCTCCCCTTTACTATAAGGGAAAGTGATTATGGGAGGTGACTCCAACATCACATTCGATCTCTTACTAGATAAGTCAAATCACGACAGACCACATCTCAAACGTCCTTTTAAACAGAGTCTCCATATAGCCCGACTGTTGCACGACCTGGGTTTGATTGACACCTGGAGGGAACTGAACCCCATATCTAAAGACTATACACATTACTCGGCCCCACACAAGATGTACGCCAGAATCGACCACATCTTCATCCCCAACTCAGAGATCCCACGGCTACACAAGCATAGATTCACAAAGTTCCCTGGTCAGACCACTTGTGGGTTATCCTGAGAACCACCAGCTCCCTTTCCCCTCCAGGACCCCCTCAATGGCGCCTCAGCGAATTCCTCCTTTCCAACCCAGTCCATTGTATTATGCTTGAAAAAGACATTCTGGAATTCTTTCTCATTAATGACACAGGGGACATAACCCAAGTACACTATGGGGGGCCTATAAAGCTGTCTTACGGGAAAAAATGATCCAGCTTGCTTCCAATTTAAAAATAGAAAGGAAAGTAGATATAGAAAAACTATAAGAGAACTTCAATTTCCTCAGCCTGTCCCACAAGCGTAACCCCACTTCTGATACTCATGCAAATCTCAAATCCGCTAGAGTGCCACTGAATCTAGCTCTGACCTCTAATGCAGACAAACATCTTCATTGGATGAGTGGCAGATTTTACTTACAGGCCAACAAAATTGGTCCACACTTGGCAGACAAACTTTCCCCCAGGATAAAAAATGTCTCCCTCACCAAAATCAAATCCCTTTCAGGTACCCTGACCCAGAACCCCAAAATAATTTTGGACATGTTTCACTTTTTTTAACACTAAACTCTACTCTGCACATGACCCGAATAATCCCAACTTTATAAACTCTTTCCTGGAGGACATAAACCTCCCCAAGCTCTCAGACTCACATCGCTATATCCCTTCAAGGAAAATGAAGTCATAGAGGTCATTAAAAATCTGAAAAAAGGCTCAGCCCCAGGCCCTGATGGCTTCTTGGCTCTTTATTACCAAAAATGTTCTAAAGTGCTCTCTCCTCATCTGGTCCGTCTCTACAACTCCCTGCACGAGGGCTCCCCCCTGGAACCAGCAGCCAACCTAGCTTACATTACTGTTATTGCAAAACAGGGTAAAGACCCCAGTGAAGTGGGGAATTATAGACCAATGTTGTTAATTAATAACGATTTAAAGATTATGATGAAAATCTTAGCTAACAGACTGTCTTCTTTCATCGATACCTATATCCATAAGGATCAGGTGGGATTCATCCTCGGGAGGCAGGGGTCGGACCAGATTAGGAGAGCGTGGACTTAATTTCCCTCATGCAATCCTCCTGGGATGGAGGCCCATCCCAGGAGGGAAATATCCTTTCCATAGATCTTCAAAAGGCCTTTGACACGGTCACCTGGCCCTACCTTTTCACCATCTTACAGAAATGGGGCTTCGGCCCAGCATTTACTAGAACCCTGGAAGCCCTCTATTCTTCCCCTAAAGCCCAAATGAAACTACAAGGCCACCTCTCGGACAAATTCCCCATCCTGAAAGGTAATAGGCAAGGATGCCCCCTTTCCCCATCCTTTTTGTCATTGTGATAGAAACCCTGGCGTTAGCTATCAGACAACACCAGGACATTAGGGATGAGCCGAACACCCCCGGGTTCGGTTTGCACCAGAACCTTCGAACGGACCGAAAGTTTGCGCGAATTTTCGAACCATATTCGTTATAATGGACGTGAACGTTCTAAATCAAAATTGCTAATTACAACGGCCAATATGCATGTTAATGTCATAAAACAGGTTTGGGGACCCGGGTCCTGCCCCAGGGGACATATATCAATGCAAAAAGAACTTTTAAAAACTAAAGTTTTTTCGGGAGCAGTCATTTTAAAGATGCATAAAGTGAAAAAAAAGTGAAATATTCCTTTAAATATGGTACCCGGGGGGTGTCTAAAGTATGCCTGTGAAGTGGCATGTGTTTCCCGTGTTTAGAACTGTCCTTGCACAAAATGACATTTGTAAAGGAAAAAAAGAAGCCATTTAAAACCACTTGCGGCTTTAATGTCATGTCTTGTCCTGGCCGCCACATGGCTGAAAATCCTTGAGAAAAATGGCATGGCTACCCCATCACCCCCCCCCCCCCCCCCAGCCCCTTTGGGTCTTGTATGGATATTAAGGGGGACCCGGCACCCAAAATAAGACCCTATACCTACAACCCTATATACTCTGAACAGCAGTATATAGGTGGTGCAAACAAGACACGACTGTAGGTTTGTTCTTAAGTAGAATCTGAACAGGTACATTATGAAGTGTAGCTCCATCCCAAAAAAATCTATTTTTAAGCTTTTTGGAGAACATAGGGAGGGGTTATCACCCCTGTAACATTTGCTGTCTTTGCACATCTGTTCAGAACATTTCACCTCACTTTCCGTCCCAATGACAAATGTTTTTGGAAAAGTGGGGTTTTAATTGAAACAAGGATTGGTGATAAAGCATCAGTAGAGAGGAGATACCTTTTTCCCAAATTAAATCTAACAGGATAGAATTTCCCTTCCTAGAGGTAGATTTCCTCTCACTTCCTGTTTTCTCTTTCCGTTTGCAAGTAGGAGTCGTTTGTAAGTTGGATGTTTGAAAGTAGGGGCCTGCCGTAAATACCCTGCAGAAATATGCCCTATTAGATGTTGGTGTAGCCACAACACTGTAAGCCCTCACAGTTACTCTTGGTGGGCACAGGATGGGCCCTGCTGTGAGTTATTAGATCAAGATATGTAATTGCATGCACCTGTTGAACAGGGCAGAAAAATTGGGCCTTTGGTGGTGGTGGTGGTGGACGGTGTTGCCACAAGACTGTAAGCCCTCACAGTTACTCTTGGTGGGCGCAGGAATGGGCCCTGCTGTGAGTTATTAGATCAAGATTTGTAATTGCATGCACCTGTTGAACCGGGCAGAAAAATTGGGCCTTTGGTGGTGGTGGTGGTGGTGGACAGTGTTGCCACAAGACTGTAAGCCCTCACAGTTACTCTTGGTGGGTGCAGGAATGGGCCCTGCTGTGAGTTATTAGATCAAGATTTGTAATTGCATGCACCTGTTGAACAGGGCAGAAAAATTGGGCCTTTTGGTGGTGGTGGTGGTGGACGGTGTTGCCACAAGACAGTAAGCCCTCACAGTTACTCTTGGTGGGTGCAGGAATGGGCCCTGCTGTGAGTTATTAGATCAAGATTTGTAATTGCATGCACCTGTTGAACAGGGCAGAAAAATAGGGCCTTTGGTGGTGGTGGTGGACGGTGTTGCCACAAGACTGTAGGCCCTCACAGTTACTCTTGGTGGGCGGAGGAATGGGCCCTGCTGTGAACTATTAGATCAAGATTTGTAATTACACGCCCCTGTTAAACAGGGGCTGAAAAATGTTGCCTTAGGCATTGGTGCTGGTGCCACAACACTGCAACCCCTCACAGATACTGTACTTGAGCACAGCAATGAGACCTGTTGCAAAGCATTGCCTAAAAAATTGCAATTACACGCCCCTGTTAACAGGGGCTGAAAAATTGTGCCTTAGGCACTGGTGCTGGTGCCACAACACTGCAACCCCTCACAGATACTGTACTTGGAGCACAGCAGTCACACATGTTGCGAAGCATTTTTTTAAAAAATTGTAATTACACGCCCCTGTTAAACAGGGGCTGAAAAATTGTGCCTTAGGCACTGGTGCTGGTGCCACAACACTGCAACCCCTCACAGATACTGTACTCTGAGCACAGAAATGAGACCTGCTGCAAAGCATTGCCTAAAAATTGTAATTACGCGCCCCAACAGGGGCTGAAAAACTGTGCCTTAGGCACTGGTGCTGGTGCCACAACACTGCAACCCCTCACAGATACTGTACTTGGAGCACAGCAGTCACACCTGTTGCGAAGCATTTTTTTAAAAAAATTGTAATTACACGCCCCTGTTAACAGGGGCTGAAAAATTGTGCCTTAGGCACTGGTGTGGTGGCACCCAGAAACAAAAATGTTCTTCCAAGCTATCAAGGAATGGAACCTTAGAGGAGCAGGAAGAGGATAGTCAGTGAACATAACAGGACAGTCACTCAGCATCAGCATAGGCAGTCTTGAAGGGATGTGACATTATAAATTATTATGTTATATCCGCTTCAGGTGCCTGGTAGCTGGTGGTGATCCAAGACTGATTCATTTTTATGAAGGTCAGTCGATCAACCGAGTCGGTGGACAGGCGCACCCTGTGATCGGTGACAAATCCTCCAGCAGCACTGAATGTGCGTTTGGAAAGAACGCTGGATGCAGGACAGGCCAGTAGCTCAATTGCATACTGTGCAAGCTCTGGCCAGTGATCCATCCTCAAGTAAGTAAGCCAGAGGATTTTCGGTGGGAAAGGTGTCCAAGTCTGACCTTGCCCCAAGGTATTCCTGCACCATGTATATCAGACGCTGGCGATGGTTGCTGGAACCGATCATACCTTGGGGCTGCGGACTAAAAAATTGTCTGAACGCATCGGTCAGACGTCCACCTTCCACACTGCTCCTTCTGCTACTGACCGAAGCCTCAGCAACTCGTCATCCAGGACCAGGAGTTTGTAACCTCCCAGTTTCTGGGAACGCGTTGCACAGACATTTCTGGCCTCCCTGAGATGTCTCATCCTCTGCTCCCTCTGCGACGGCAAGATAAGGTCCGCAACCTTACCCTTGTACCGTGGATCAAGGAGAGTGGCCAGCCAGTAATGGCCCTCTCCTTGATCCGAAGAACACGAGGATCCTTCCGCAGGCTTTGCAGGATCAGGGAGGCCATGCAGCGTAGGTTAGCTGAGGCATTCGGTCCGGAGTCTTCTGGGTCACTGAGGATGACATGATCGCCAGCCACCTCCTCCCAGCCACGTACAAGTCCACTGGTTTGTTGGGACTGTACATCATCCCGAAAAGACTGCTGCTGCTGATTCTGATGCTGAGTGCCAGGCTCCACCTCCATGCTCACACAATCCTCCTCCTCCTCCTCCTCCTCCTCCTCATCCTCTTCCTGTGTGATGGGTGGGACAGAAGGAACACTGTCTGGATAAAGGGGGCCTTGAGAGGCAAGGAAGTCCTCCTCTTCCTGCCTCTGTTCTGGCTCAAGTGCCCTGTCCATTATCCCACGCAGCGTATGCTCCAACAGGTGGACAACAGGTACAGTGTCACTGATGCATGCACTATCACTGCTCACCATCCTCGTGGCCTCCTCAAATGGTGAGAGGACAGTGCATGCATCCCTGATCATGCTCCACTGGCGTGGGGAAAAAAAAAAAGCCAAGCTCCCCTGACCCTGTCCTGGTTCCGTAGTCGCAAAGGTACTCATCGATGGCCCTCTGCTGCGTGTGCAGTCGCTGCAGCATGGCCAACGTTGAGTTCCACCTGGTGGGCATGTCACATATTAGGCGGTTCTTGGGCAGGTTCAGCTCCTTTTGCAGCTCAGTCAGCCGAGCACTGGCATTATAAGATCGGCGGAAATGCACACAGACTTTCCTGGCCTGCCTCAGGACATCCTGTAAGCCTGGATACCTGCCCAAGAACCGCTGCACCACCAGGTTGAGGACGTGAGCCATACAGGGCACATGCGTGAGCTGCCCCTGTCGCAGGGCGGAGAGGAGGTTGGTGCCATTGTCAGAAACGACCATTCCTGGCTTAAGCTGGCGTGGCGTCAACCACCTCTTGGCCTGCCCCTGCAGAGCTGCCAGAACCTCTGGCCCAGTGTGGCTCCTGTCCCCCAAAACACACCAGCGCAAGCATGGCATGGCATCTTTTTGCCTGCGTACTCGCGTAGCCCCTTGTACGCCTACGGAGCACCGCTGGTTCCGAGGACAGAGCACTCGAAGAGGCCATGGAGGAAGAAGAAGAGGAGGGGGTGGAGGAGAGAGGTGTGTCACAACCAGTAGTAGAATTTTGGAGGCGTGGTGGCGGAACAACCTCCAACACTACTGCACCTTGTCCTGCATCCCTCCCAGCTGCCAATAGAGTGACCCAATGGGCCGTGAAAGAAAGATAACGTCCCTGTCCATGCCTGCTGGACCATGAGTCAGCAGTAATATGCACCTTACCGCTGACCGCCCTGTCCAGCGAGGCATGGACATTGCCTTCCACATGCCGGTAGAGAGACGGAATCGCCTTCCGTGAGAAAAAGTGGCGTTTGGGAACCTGCCACTGAGGAACCGCACATTGAACAAACTCACGGAAGGGGGCCGAGTCTACCAACTGAAAAGGCAGCAGTTGAAGTGCTAGCAATTTAGCCAAGCTAGCATTCAACCGCTGGGCATGTGGATGGCTGGGAGTGTACTTCTTTCTACGGTCCAGCAGCTGGGGCAGGGAAATTTGCCTGCTGCAATCGGACGTCGGTGTACTGCAAGTACTTGGTTGTGACACACCTAATTCTACACCTTCAGTCCTCTCAGAGCAGCTTTCAGAGAGGACTGAAGGTGTAGTGGGGATGGAGATCCCAGCTGATGAGGAGCAAGGAGAGGTCCGCTTAGTTCTTTGGTGTGGGTCTTTTATGTGTGCCTGCCAACGAGCTGCATGGCAGGTCGACATATGTCTGGTCATGCTTGTGGTGCCCAAGCGGCTGATGTTTTGGCCACGCGAGATACGCTTGAGACAAATATTGCAAATAGCAGTGGTGCGATCTGATGCACTCGTCTCAAAAAAGGCCCACACCAAAGAACTTTTCTGATAACGTGCAGAGGCAGCGCCCTGCACAGGCGGAGCTCTGCGGTGTTGTACAGTTGCTGTGCTGGCCTCTACCTGGCCTCCAGGGGGCATCCTGCCTCGTTGGACATGTGACGCCGCATCCTCCTCCTCCTCGTCCTCCTCCTCATCCTCTCTCCCTTCAGGCACCCACGTGGAGTCAGTGACCTCATCATCCCCTCCCTCTTCACCACTAGAGCAAACCTGGCAGTAAGCTGCAGCTGGTGGAACAGTACTGCCAGATTCCTCAAGCTGGGTATCATCATCCGAGCCTTCGAATCGTTGGGCATCCTCCTGGAGCATGTACCCAACACTGTGCTCAAAGAGTTCGGGGGGACTCCTCAGGAGGACATGGTGGGTCTAGGGAAGGGGTGGCTGATGATGCTCTGCCAGTACCCTGAGCCTGGGTGAGAGAGGATGAGGAGGATGAGGAGGGCTTGGTCATCCATTCTACCAAGCCTTCAGCATGATGCGGCTCCACATGTCCAGCTGCCGAAAACAAAGACGCGTGTGTCCCATGGCCACGTGCTGATGACGATGCACGACCACGTCCACATCCACGGCCACGGCCACGTCCACTAGAAACAGAGCCTGCCTGCCCTGTGTTCTTGGCTCTGCACGCTCTGCCTCCCCTTGGCGGTCTTCCAGCCATTGTAGTCGGTAGTCCTGTGGGTGCTGCTGCTGAGAAGAATATATAGGAGCTCTGTGTGATGCCACTAACACACTAGAAGTCCTATGGGTGCTTCTGCAAAGAAAATAGAGGAGCTCTGTGTGATGCCACTAACACACTAGAAGTCCTGTGGGTGCTGCTGAGAAGAAAATATAGGAGCTCTGTGTGATGCCACTAACACACTAGAAGTCCTATGGGTGCTTCTGCAAAGAAAATATAGGAGCTCTGTGTGATGCCACTAACACACTAGAAGTCCTATGGGTGCTTCTGCAAAGAAAATATAGGAGCTCTGTGTGATGCCACTAACACACTAGAAGTCCTATGGGTGCTTCTGCAAAGAAAATAGAGGAGCTCTGTGTGATGCCACTAACACACTAGAAGTCCTGTGGGTGCTGCTGAGAAGAAAATATAGGAGCTCTGTGTGATGCCACTAACACACTAGAAGTCCTATGGGTGCTTCTGCAAAGAAAATAGAGGAGCTCTGTGTGATGCCACTAACACACTCGAAGTCCTGTGGGTGCTGCTGAGAAGAAAATATAGGAGCTCTGTGTGATGCCACTAACACACTAGAAGTCCTATGGGTGCTTCTGCAAAGAAAATAGAGGAGCTCTGTGTGATGCCACTAACACACTAGAAGTCCTGTGGGTGCTGCTGAGAAGAAAATATAGGAGCTCTGTGTGATGCCACTAACACACTAGAAGTCCTATGGGTGCTTCTGCAAAGAAAATAGAGGAGCTCTGTGTGATGCCACTAACACACTAGAAGTCCTGTGGGTGCTGCTGAGAAGAAAATATAGGAGCTCTGTGTGATGCCACTAACACACTAGAAGTCCTATGGGTGCTTCTGCAAAGAAAATAGAGGAGCTCTGTGTGATGCCACTAACACACTCGAAGTCCTGTGGGTGCTGCTGAGAAGAAAATATAGGAGCTTTGTGTGATGCCACTAACACACTAGAAGTCCTATGGGTGCTTCTGCAAAGAAAATAGAGGAGCTCTGTGTGATGCCACTAACACACTCGAAGTCCTGTGGGTGCTGCTGAGAAGAAAATATAGTAGCTCTGTGTGATGCCACTAACACACTAGAAGTCCTATGGGTGCTTCTGCAAAGAAAATAGAGGAGCTCTGTGTGATGCCACTAACACACTAGAAGTCCTGTGGGTGCTGCTGAGAAGAAAATAGAGGAGCTCTGTGTGATGCCACTAACACACTAGAAGTCCTGTGGGTGCTGCTGAGAAGAAAATATAGGAGCTCTGTGTGATGCCACTAACACACTAGAAGTCCTGTGGGTGCTTCTGCAAAGAAAATATAGGAGCTCTGTGTGATGCCACTAACACACTAGAAGTCCTATAGGTGCTTCTGGGAAGAAAATATAGGGCTCTGTGTGATGGGACTAACACACTTCAAGTCCTATAGGTGCTTCTGGGAACAAAATATAGGATCTCTGTGTGATGGGACTAACACACTTCAAGTCCTATGGGTGCTTCTGGGAAAAAAATATAGATCTGTGTGATGGGACTAACACACTTCAAGTCCTATAGGTGCTTCTGGGAACAAAATATATGATCTCTGTGTGATGGGACTAACACACTTCAAGTCCTATAGGTGCTTCTGGGAAGAAAATATAGGTCTGTGTGATGGGACTAACACACTTCAAGTCCTATAGGTGCTTCTGGGAACAAAATATATGATCTCTGTGTGATGGGACTAACACACTTCAAGTCCTATAGGTGCTTCTGGGAAGAAAATATAGGTCTGTGTGATGGGACTAACACACTTCAAGTCCTATAGGTGCTTCTGGGAACAAAATATAGGATCTCTGTGTGATGGGACTAACACACTTCAAGTCCTATAGGTGCTTCTGGGAAGAAAATGTAGGTCTGTGTGATGGGACTAACACACCTCAAGTCCTATAGGTGCCTCTGGGAACAAAATATATGATCTCTGTGTGATGGGACTAACACACTTCAAGTCCTATAGGTGCTTCTGGGAAGAAAATATAGGTCTGTGTGATGGGACTAACACACTTCAAGTCCTATAGGTGCTTCTGGGAACAAAATATATGATCTCTGTGTGATGGGACTAACACACTTCAAGTCCTATAGGTGCTTCTGGGAACAAAATATATGATCTCTGTGTGATGGGACTAACACACTTCAAGTCCTATAGGTGCTTCTGGGAACAAAATATATGATCTCTGTGTGATGGGACTAACACACTTCAAGTCCTATAGGTGCTTCTGGGAAGAAAATATAGGTCTGTGTGATGGGACTAACACACTTCAAGTCCTATAGGTGCTTCTGGGAACAAAATATAGGATCTCTGTGTGATGGGACTAACACACTTCAAGTCCTATGGGTGCTTCTGGGAAGAAAATGTAGGTCTGTGTGATGGGACTAACACACCTCAAGTCCTATAGGTGCCTCTGGGAACAAAATATATGATCTCTGTGTGATGGGACTAACACACTTCAAGTCCTATAGGTGCTTCTGGGAAGAAAATATAGGTCTGTGTGATGGGACTAACACACTTCAAGTCCTATAGGTGCTTCTGGGAACAAAATATATGATCTCTGTGTGATGGGACTAACACACTTCAAGTCCTATAGGTGCTTCTGGGAACAAAATATATGATCTCTGTGTGATGGGACTAACACACTTCAAGTCATATAGGTGCTTCTGGGAACAAAATATATGATCTCTGTGTGATGGGACTAACACACTTCAAGTCCTATAGGTGCTTCTGGGAAGAAAATATAGGTCTGTGTGATGGGACTAACACACTTCAAGTCCTATAGGTGCTTCTGGGAACAAAATATATGATCTCTGTGTGATGGGACTAACACACTTCAAGTCCTATAGGTGCTTCTGGGAACAAAATATATGATCTCTGTGTGATGGGACTAACACACTTCAAGTCCTATAGGTGCTTCTGGGAACAAAATATATGATCTCTGTGTGATGGGACTAACACACTTCAAGTCCTATAGGTGCTTCTGGGAACAAAATATATGATCTCTGTGTGATGGGACTAACACACTTCAAGTCCTATAGGTGCTTCTGGGAACAAAATATATGATCTCTGTGTGATGGGACTAACACACTTCAAGTCCTATAGGTGCTTCTGGGAAGAAAATATAGGTCTGTGTGATGGGACTAACACACTTCAAGTCCTATAGGTGCTTCTGGGAACAAAATATATAGGATCTCTGTGTGATGGGACTAACACACTTCAAGTCCTATAGGTGCTTCTGGGAACAAAATATATGATCTCTGTGTGATGGGACTAACACACTTCAAGTCCTATAGGTGCTTCTGGGAACAAAATATAGGAGCTCTGCCTGCCTGCCACGAACACACTACAAGCCCCTCTTTCTAACTCAATCTCTCTAAGTAAATCTCTCTAACTAACTAAATCCAGCAGAGTGTCACAGAACTATCCTGCTCTATCTACGCCGGAACAGCATGTGACCGGCGCAGACGGCGTGGCGGCCTTTTATAGGGGGGGGGCGTGTACTAAAGCCCCTGAGCTGTAATTGGCTACAGGCGTCCTGCCTGTAGCCAATTATGGCTCTTCGAGTTTCCGGCGCTGTGATTGGCCAAGCATGCGGGGTCACAGTGCATGCTTGGCCAATCATCAGCCAGCAATGCACTGCGCCGGCCGCGCCGGCCGCAATGCATTGCGGGGCCGCTCGCATCACACGAACGTGATGCGAGCGGCCAAAATAGTTCTGGGCTCGCCGAGCGAGCGAACACCCGGTGCTCGATGCGAACATGGGTTCGCATTGAGCACCGGGCCCATCCCTAGTCCTGAGTATTCATTGGCTCCAGTTTCCAAGATACAACTTCAGGATCAAATTGTATCCAAATAATTGTAAATGATGAGGGGGAGGGGCGATTATACACCATGGGGGAAAAGACGCAGTGCGGATCGAATGTTTGGAGATTATTTATTGAGATCCCTTTTACAATTAGAGGAACCATGAAAAATATCAGTCACTCCTCTGATTGGTGGGTTCCCTCCACACCATCGGGACTGGGAAAGACATGGAGATTTTTCTTTCTTTTAGCCAATGAGACAAATCCGTTGTTCATGTTATACACCAATAATGAGGAGCCCAACTCTTCTCCTGATCCCCGATATTGTATCCGGAATATCATTATTATTCCTTTATTATCACTGATGTCACCAAATGTATCAGAAGTTATCTGTGTTCTTTACACAGTTTGGAGGCATCTCGGCCCGACATGAGCACTGCCGAAAAATATCTTCATTTTACTTTTCATTTCATTCATTTTTATTTTTTTTTTGCTTCTCGGGTCATTCATTATAATAGCAATTCCTAAATTAAAAAAATCATAAATTCATGAATTAGAAAGTTAGAAAATTTGAAAATGCATAAATGAGTAAATTTGAAAATGAGTAAATTTGGAAAATTGAAAATTCATAAATAAGAAAATAAGAAAATTTAGAAAATGATAAAATTCATAATTCAGAAAACTAATAAATTTGAAAATAAAAAAAAAATCATAAACTACAAAATTCATAAATTAGCAAATCAGAAAACTCATCACTTATACATTTAGAAAATTCATAAATTAAAAAAATTGAAATTTAGAAAATTCGTAAATTTGAAAATTTGAAAATTCATGTGAGAGAATTCAAAAACTCATAAATTCGAAAATTTGAAAACTTAAATTCGAAAAATTCATAAATTCGAAAATTTGAAAATTCAGAAATTAGGAAATTCAAAAACTCATAAATTAAAAAAATTGAAAATTCTTAAATTCATAAATTAATAAACTCGGAAATCTATGAATTAGAAAATTCAAAAATTCATACATTTCTAATTTATGAAATTGGAAAATTAGAAAATTCATAAATTAGAAAAAATTGAAAAAATTGAAAATTCATAAATTTAAAAAATCATAAATTCGAATATTTGAAAATTTATAAATAAGAAAATTAGAAAATTCTTAAATTAGAAAATTCATAAATTAATAAACCCGAAAATCTATGAATTAGAAAATTTGAAAATTCATAAATTTGAAAATTAGAAAATATATAAATTTGAAAATTCAACAAAATTAGAAAATTCAACAAAATTAGAAAATTCAACAAAATTAGAAAATTCAACAAAATTAGAAAATTCAACAAAATTAGAAAATTCAACAAAATTAGAAAATTCATAAATTACACAATTCATAAATTACACAATTCAAAAATTAATAAATTAGAAAATTAGAAAATTCATAAATTTGAAAATTCTAAAATTTCATAAATTTGAAAATTCGAAAATTCATACATTAAAAAATTCGAAAATTCATAAATTAGAAAACATAAAAATTCAAAAATTCATAAATTAGAAAATTCATAAATTAGAAAATTAGAAAATTCATAAATTACACAATTCGAAAATTCATAAATTAGAAAATTAGAAAATTCATAAATTAGAAAATTAGAAAATTCATAAATTACACAATTTGAAAATTCATAAATTAGAAAATTAGAAAATTCATAAATTAGAAAATTAGAAAATTCATAAATTTTATAAATTCGAAAATTCATACATTAAAAAATTTAAAAATTCATAAATTCTAAAATTAGAAAATTAGAAAATTCATAAATTACACAACTCGAAAATTCATAAATTAGAACATTAGAAAATTCATAAATTTGAAAATTAGAAAATATATAAATTTGAAAATTCAACAAAATTAGAAAATTCAACAAAATTAGAAAATTCAACAAAATTAGAAAATTCAACAAAATTAGAAAATTCAACAAAATTAGAAAATTCATAAATTACACAATTCAAAAATTCATAAATTAGAAAATTCATAAATTTGAAAATTTCATAAATTTGAAAATTTCATAAATTTGAAAATTTCATAAATTTGAAAATTCTAAAATTCATACATTAAAAAATTTGAAAATTCATAAATTAGAAAACATAAAAATTCAAAAATTCATAAATTAGAAAATTAGAAAATTCATAAATTAGAAAATTAGAAAATTCATAAATTACACAATTCGAAAATTAATAAATTAGAAAATTAGAAAATTCATAAATTAGAAAATTAGAAAATTCATAAATTTTATAAATTTATAAATTCTAAAATTCATACATTAAAAAATTGGAAAATTCATAAATTCTAAAATTCTAAAATTCATAAATTAGAAAACATAAAAATTCAAAAATTCATAAATTAGAAAATTAGAAAATTCATAAATTAGAAAATTAGAAAATTCATAAATTACACAATTCGAAAATTCATAAATTAGAAAACATAAAAATTCAAAAATTCATAAATTAGAAAATTAGAAAATTCATAAATTAGAAAATTAGAAAATTCATAAATTACACAATTCGAAAATTAATAAATTAGAAAATTAGAAAATTCATAAATTAGAGAATTAGAAAATTCATAAATTTTATAAATTTATAAATTCTAAAATTCATACATTAAAAAATTGGAAAATTCATAAATTCTAAAATTCTAAAATTCATAAATTAGAAAACATAAAAATTCAAAAATTCATAAATTAGAAAATTAGAAAATTCATAAATTAGAAAATTAGAAAATTCATAAATTACACAATTCGAAAATTCATAAATTAGAACATTAGAAAATTCATAAATTAGAAAATTCATAAATTAGAAAATTCATAAATTAGAAAATTCATAAATTAGAAAATTCATAAATTAGAAAATTCATAAATTAGAAAATTCATAAATTTTATAAATTAATAAATTCGAAAATTCATAAATTCGTAATTCATTAATTCATAAATTAGAAAATTTTAAAATTCATAAATTAGAAAATTCATAAATTAGAAAATCTGAAATTTCATAAATTAGAAAATTCTAAACTTAAAAATTCTAAAAGAACATTAAAACATTCTTAAATTAGAAAATTAGAAAATTCATAAATTAGAAAATTAGAACATTTATAAATTCTAACATTTATAAATTAGAAAATTCATAAGTTAGAAAATTCGAAAATTCATAAATTCGAAAATGTATAAATTCGAAAATTCATAAATTCGAAAATCCATAAATTCGAAAATTCTTAAATTTGAAAATTCATAAATTCGAAAATTCAAAAATTCTTAAATTAGAAAATTAGAACATTTATAAATTCTAACATTTAGAAATTAGAAAATTCATAAATTAGAAAATTAGAAAAAAAGAAAGGAAGTCAGAAAAATTGAAGATTAACTAACTAACTAATAATAACTAACTATTAAATTACAGGTATTGGAATGTCCTTTCAAATTTGTCTGTTAGTGAACGCAGCATATATGAATTTATCCAAAAAAAAAGTTATGAATTTTCCGAAAGAATAGAATGTAACTAATTAATAATAATAAATAGCAATGATAATAATAAAATGTTTTTATTATTATTATTATTGTTATTTATTATTATTAATTAGTTACATTCCATTCTTTCGGATAATTCATAAATTTGTATTAGTTATGTTCACTAAGGCCCCTTTCACACTGGGGCGGTGCGGGGCGGCGACGGTAAAGCAGCGCTATATTTAGCGCTGCTTTACCTTTGTTTTACCCGCGGTATGCGGCCGCTAGCGGGTGGTTTTAACCCCCGCTAGCGGCCGCAAAAGGGTTAAAAACCTCCGCAAACCGCCGCTGCAGCGGCGGTTTGCGGGCGGTATCCCCGCGGTTTCCCATTGATTTCAATGGGAACGAGCGGTATAGGAGCGGTAAATACACCGCTCCTACACCGCTCCAAAGATGCAGCTAGCAGGACTTTTTTTACCGTCCTGCTAGCGCACCGCTCCAGTGTGAAAGCCCGCCGGCTTTCACACTGGAGTGAATGGGGCCGGTTTTTTCAGGCGGTGTACAGGCGCTATTTTTAGCGCTGTACCGCCTGAAAACCGCCCCAGTGTGAAAGGGGCCTAACAGCCAAATTTGAAGGGAAATTCCAATACCTATAATTTAATAGTTAGTAACAGTTAAGTTATTATTAGTTAGTTATTATTTCAGAGTTTAAAATTTTCAGGTTTTTAGAATTTTCAAATTTTCAAATTTATCAATTTCCGAATTTTTGAATTTACGAATTCTGAATTTTCAAATATTATAATTTACAAATATTTGTAAAAATGTGTTAAATAGTCTTTTTTTATTTGGATATTTGCAAAATAAGAAGTTTGTCAAAATTTGTTAAACAAATTTGGAATGAAACAAATTGCTCATGTCTAATTTTGGCTTCTGAGGGAAAATATCACACAACTGTTCCTTGGAAATGTTAGGCAATGACACTTTCACAAGTCACCCGATGTAACTGTATGAGGCGTAGATCTGACCAAGACAAATGTACCTTGCAATAAAAGAACAATAAATTACAGTCAGGTAATAATCTTTAGTCTCACAGTGAAGATTAATTTATATACTTCCATGTGGTGCCATTTTCATTGTTCTATTGTACTTTGTGAAGAAGTTATGAGGCATCGTGATCATCAGATACCTCCCTCCCTCCCTTGTAGGGAAATATATTCACCTGTGTATAAATCTTTATTGTGAAACATCTTGAAAACTTTACCTAACAAGCACCTTTATTATCTGTTTTCTAATTCATCGAATTAAAATATGTAAGAATTAGCACATTTTTTTTCCGAGGGTGATAATTTCCCAACATTTGTAGACCAAAGTAATAACATTAAGGTTTAAAAGA
>CM053026.1:24467004-24479504 GCA_028564925.1 Lithobates sylvaticus
CCAACTCGCTTAATAGCTCCACATGGGTCACAGATGGATCCAGACAGAATGTTAGATAATTGCACTCCACATATAAGGAAAAAAGAGATGCTTCCAATAGTGAAGTAGAGTAAACCATTTATTTCAACAGCACACAAAATTCCTCAACCATTGTACTCACATCCTTCATATAAAAAATAAGGCACTTCAGCATAACTTTTCAACAGGAAACAAGGACCCAGCAGTGGTGACCCGATATATTATGGTCTCGGCGGACCCGGCGTTAATACCAATATGTCTCACCCTCCACGCTGTCTCCTTTCTCTTTCACTTCACACGGCACAGCACACCCAGTAACTGGAACGTTGAATGTTAAATGCTCCTCACAGTTGCCATG
The DNA here is from genome assembly GCA_028564925.1 of Lithobates sylvaticus. Taxonomy (NCBI): domain Eukaryota; kingdom Metazoa; phylum Chordata; class Amphibia; order Anura; family Ranidae; genus Lithobates; species Lithobates sylvaticus. The sequence continues at coordinate 24,467,381 of CM053026.1, forward strand.
TAACCATACCCAGACATGTTTCACCGAAGTGGCTTAATCATTGGGGAACCCCAATGATTAAGCCACTTCGGTGAAACATGTCTGGGTATGGTTACATGGCAACTGTGAGGAGCATTTAACATTCAACGTTCCAGTTACTGGGTGTGCTGTGCCGTGTGAAGTGAAAGAGAAAGGAGACAGCGTGGAGGTGAGACATATTGGTATTAACGCCGGGTCCGCCGAGACCATAATATATCGGGTCACCACTGCTGGGTCCTTGTTTCCTGTTGAAAAGTTATGCTGAAGTGCCTTATTTTTATATGAAGGATGTGAGTACAATGGTTGAGGAATTTTGTGTGCTGTTGAAATAAATGGTTTACTCTACTTCACTATTGGAAGCATCTCTTTTTTCCTTATATGTGGAGTGCAATTATCTAACATTCTGTCTGGATCCATCTGTGACCCATGTGGAGCTATTAAGCGAGTTGGCCGAGCATGAGAGTGCAAGGCATATACTGCTGGTGAGTGCGACTCCTTAGGGTGCGGTAGCACTGAACACAGGTGGTGTGGTGGAAGATATTTTTTTCAAGTCACTTCAAGAATTTTGTTTAAAGACACTTCAAAACTTTATTTGCTTCAGGATTTTTCATTCACTTTTCTGTCACTTTTTGAAACATTATCACTACAAGTAACAGTTTATGGACTTTTGTTTGGATTTGTTTCCCTTTTTTGGACACCTGCAAAAATATATAATCACACTTCACTTTAATTTTTCACTTTATGTATATAGGTGATTAATTGTGTTGTTGTTTTTTTAGCACTGTTTATACATATTTTTCAGTATTGTTTACACAGGTTAAATATTTAGTTTATTCACAGACACTGTGATTATTAGCGCTACTGTTTTTATTCATTTAAAATCACTTTACATTATTTATCTATTTAAGTAGCTGCTTAGTTTATTTTTATACACATAGGTGTTTAATTAATTTTTCTTTGTGCGCAGTGGTGGTGTGGAATAGTAGGAGGGCGAGCGATTTTCATACCAGTTTATTTTGTATCACATCTATAGCTAATACACTCCCACGGCACCGATCGGTGTATCACATCTATAGCTAATACACTCCCACGGCACCGATCGGTGTATCACATCTATAGCTAATACACCCCCACGGCACCGATCGGTGGATCACATCTATAGCTAATACACTCCCACGGCACCGATCGGTGTATCACATCTATAGCTAATACACTCCCACGGCACCGATCGGTGTATCAGCATCGACACTCCCCTTGAATAGGATGTGTGATACGAATGGTAAATATGATTAACCCAAGGCTTCTTCAAATATTTTAAATTGTCTTTTATCATATGCGTTTCCTGCAAACACAATTTTTTTTTTTTTTCCCATGAAAATTTTTATTGAGAACAGCATGTTTAAACAAAGTTTAACATATACAATAGGTGTTACAACAGTGTGAACCGTGATGCAATGGCATCGCCTTACTCCTATGCGATCAGTTTGACAGATATAAATGATATATGGCCTGTGGCCTCAGCAGTGAACCAAACTAGTAACATCATAATGTTGCATAGCTGACTAGGGTATATTTTCTGCCTGTAGCTTTAGTTAGAGGATCTTGCTTAATAACCCGTGTCTTCTGTCAAGTCTGCGTCAAGTCTCGTCATGATACGCTGCATCTTTGCAAAAGGGTGAGGCCCAGTGTACTGTGTTGTCATCTGTCCTGTAGGGTGCGTGGAGCAAGGGGGGATAGGCAAACACCTGAGTCGAGTTAGTCTTGGGGGTGGGTGAGGGAGGGGGTTAAGGGGGTCATGTAATCTCGGGAGGTGGGGGTGAGGGGGGGAGGTTTGGGAAGGAAAGCATTGAAGGGTGAGGGGGGAGGATAGTCCGAGAGAGTCTCCTCCCCGATCTCCACCGAGCTCTGAGGGTAGTGAGGGACTTGAAAAAAAATTAATAAATAAAAAAAAAAAAAAAAAAAATTCGTCCCTGTTTGTGATGAGGTTCCCTTTCTGGGTCTCTCTCTGGAGGGGGAATGGCATTGTATGTATCAAATCAATGATGTAGTCTTCTAGGGTGGTGTTTTAGAGGCATTTTGTGTCCTGTTAGGAGGATCAGGTCGGAACGGGTGCATGAGGGACTTATATTTTTCTGTAGTACAGAAATGGCTCCAGCAAGCCCACGTATGGTAGAATTTGTCTGGGGTGTCTCGGGCTATGTGGATAAGCTCCTCCAGCTCGGCTACTCTCCCCACTCTTGTAAGCCACTCAGATATAGTGGGAGCGTGGGGTGAACCCCAGTGAGCTGGAATGCACATTTTGGCTGCATTGATCATGTGTATCCCTAGAGATTTCTTATGCAAACATACTATTTTTGCCTTGGTCTGTTGAAAAATCGTAAATATCTGGCTTCTCTTAGTGGTTGCCCCCATTCCTCTTACATTCCATGATATAAAAGTACATTGATCACTCATATTTCCCGTAATTGGTAATTAATAGGGGCTATACCCACTCGGCCTCCTATCTTCCATTATGTTTATCTGTTTTAAGTAAAGTAGTGTCGCTGCAGCCATTGATATCCATATTACATCCATTCTAAACCTCTTATCCCCCAAAACTTCAAAATATTTTATTTATTCAGGGTGCAAAAAATAAATAAAAATGAGACATTGCCTGCATATGGCATTACCTATATTGCAGGCAATTCGAAAAGTGTCCAGCCTGTTTAAGCTAAAGATTGCAGCTATTGTTTTACTTGAGATATATCTATATATCCCAAATAACAAAGAGAAAAAAAGAGGGAAAGGGAGTGATTCGGGAGTTTCAAAAAGAAAATTTGTTTTCCTGGGGTACATAACATATATATCCAGGTTCTCTCCCCCCCTCCCTTCCCCATTCAGGAGTAGCCCAAGGGTAGTCCCCCTGACTTCCCATTCCCCTCCCACATAAAATATAAAATATCCCCCTGTTGTGCCATTTCTTAAACTCATCTGTAAATAGATTAATAAAGTGCAGAGGTACAAAAATGATCCAAACTTTCCTATATATAACTGACATATGTCTAATAAAGTGTGCATGTGCAATTCAAAAAATTCAAAAATACTAAAAATACCCAAACTGTCCCATATATAACTGACATGTGTCCAATAAAGTGCAGATGTGTGCACCAGTTCTCAAAAAGGATATCAGGGAACTGGAGAAAGTGCAGAGAAGGGCAACCAAACTGATAAGAGGCATGGAGGAGCTCAGCTATGAGGAAAGATTAGAGGAACGGAATTTATTCACTCTTGAGAAGAGGAGAATAAGGGGGGATATGATCAACATGTACAAATATATAAGGGGTCCATATAGTGAACTTGGTGTTGAGTTATTCACTTTACGGTCAACACAGAGGACAAGGGGGCACGTCTGGAGGAAAAGAGATTTCATCTCCAAATACGGAAAGGTTTCTTCACAGTAAGAGCTGTGAAAATGTGGAATAGACTCCCTGCAGAGGTGGTTCTGGCTAACTCAGTAGATTGCTTTAAGAAAGGCCTGGATACTTTCCTAAATGTACATAATATAACTGGGTACTGACATTTATAGGTAAAGTTGATCCGGGGAAAATCCGATTGCCTCTCCGGGGATCAGGAAGGAATTTCTTCCCCTGCTTTGGCAAATTGGAGCATGCACTGCTGTTTTTTTTTTGCCTTCCTCTGGATCAACTAAGGGTATAGAATGGGGTATATGGGATTGTATGATATTATTTATTTATTTTATTTGTGGTTGAACTGGATGGACTTTTTTCAACCTAATGTTACATGTAACTATGTAATTATGTAACTATGTAATTAAATACATCAATTATACTATATTAATTTGGATACTCCCAACTAATTAAAGCAGTACCATACATATATTTATATCCAATTAATATACCACACAAAAAAGGAGGGGTTACATATTAAAAAAAAAAATGTAAGTGTTTTCATTGTGACAACAATCTGCATAAAATAAAAGAAAAAAATAAGTAATTTTCTCTTTTTCTTTATATTCGTATATACTTAAAAAAATGTAATCACTGTAGAAAAAACATGTTTTATATAATAGACGGGACTTAAAAATAAGCCCCAAGCAAAAAATAAAAAATAAATAATAAAAAAAAATATTAAAAAAAAAAAGGGGGGGGGGTTCAATTGAAACGGGAAACAGTTCACAAATATATTTCTATATGGATTTCCAATACCCGGAGTTCCCTAATCTTTGGGAGGTGTCCTTTTATTAATCCGTAGCCATTCATGGGCCTGTTCAGCTGTGGTGAAAAACAAAACATTCCCTCTATCCTCCACTGGCTTACACAACGGAGCTGGGTAAGCCATTGAATACACAGTCCCATTTTCTTGTAGCTTCTGTTTGATTTCATTAAAGCCAGAGCACTGCTTTTGTAGCTCTTGGGAGAAGTCTGGGAATATTGAAATGTTAACATTTTCATATTGTATCACACCCTTTTGTCGAGCTTTACACAGGACTAAGTCTCGATCTTTACAGTTCAGTAAGCATGCTAAAAATGGCATTGGAGGGGCCCAGGTTGTGGTGATTTTGCGGGTACTCTGTGTGCTCTCTCAATGGAAAATGCACATGAAAATTTAGCATCTGGGAATGTGACTTTTAGCCACCTTTCAACAAACTCTCCTGCATTCTGACCTTCTGCTCTTTCTGGTAAACCTACGATTCTGATATTGTTTCTGCGCATGCGATTCTCAAATTCTTCCAATTTCTGCTGCCATATTGCTACCTGCTTTTCAATTATCTGCATTTTATTAACCATAGGTAACACAGTATCTTCCAGAGCTAACACTCTATTTTCAGCTTCAGTAATCTGCTCCCACATACATTGCATGTCCTGTCTCAAAAAGCCAATATCAGTCTTAATTTCTTCCATTTTACCTGATAAAGCCACGTTGGAGGTTTGTATTGCTGCCAGCAACTGAGCATTCACCTGTTCCAGCGTTAGTTTGCTCTGTCTCTCCATCTTCTCTGTCTTTTCTACAGTTCTTTGCTTAGAAGGGTCTGAGGTCACAGCCGATCCTCCGCTCCGGGTGCTTGGGGGGCTCCGTCCAGCCCCCTGTCCATCAGAGCGAGCATATTCCTTCAACTTCTCAGCTGCCGACTGTTGTCTACTCATCTCCCTCACAGTCAACAGCAGGGGGAGGGAAAGCCAATCTCACACCAGCTGCTAGGTAATGTATGGAAAATCAGCTGCTTGGATCGATTACAGCCAAAGTGCTGCCGAGGGTTCGGGGCTACAACCAAGACTCAGCCGACCCGAGATGCTGCCGAGAATTCAAGCTCAAGTTCAGAGAGTTCATGTCAGGTCAGTTCACATCATGTCAGACACAGAGGGCTCAAGCAGCTCAGAGAGCTTTGGGGGGCTCTGCTCTATCTCACACTCCCGCTCCTGCTTGCACAGGGTTTCACAGGGTCGCACAGGGTCGGCTCAGAGGGTTCCTCTCCCGCTCCTACTCATGCTCATATTGGCTTCTATATAGGAGAAAGCCGCTACAAGCCACTACAAGCCGCTGCTAGTTGAGGATGCTGCCGGAGGCTCAGGCATGGACACAGGTTCCACTACGTCTGGGACTGCAGAAGCCACGCCTCTTCCTGGAAGGTCTGGGGGCCTACAGTCTTGGTAGGCCAAGTGATCCAGCAATTTACCAGTCCGCTAACCCTGCTAAAAAATCACCTACAAAAGAAAAGCTTTTGTTTAGCGTTCTCATAGTGCAGTTGGTTGGTGGCTTGTTGCAGAATAATTTTGTAGGAGGCTTTCAGCTGGTTTATGCACCTAGATAATAGAGAGCGGACATGTAATTTGAACGCCTCCCATACCAACCCCACCTAGGTTGTATCGCTGTTAGCCGCCATACACACGGTCGGAAATTCCGATGACCAAATCCGTTGGATCAATTCCGTAGGATTTTGTCCGAAGCTGGTGTTGCGTACACACGGTCGGACAACGTTGTCGGAATTTCCAGTCGTCAAGAATGCCGTGACGTAAGCCGTGTACGACGGGACTAGAAAAGGGAAGTTCAGCACCACATCCGGCACCCTTTGGGCTCCTTCTGCTGATTTCGTGTTTATCTCGTGTTAGTAGAAGTTTGGTTAGAGACGATTTGCGCTTTTCAGACTTGTGCTTCAGATCGTTACTGCTCTTCAGTTTGTGCTTGTCGGTGCATATCTGTTTATCAGTGCGTGTAGTCTGTTCGCATTTGTTGGTCATTGCGGCCTATATCTTGATATCTTCTTGATATAGGACGCTTTGATTTTCACTGCTTATTGTCTGCTCGTTTCTGGTATTCATTTCATTCTTTCAGGCCTTGCTGTTTATTGGTGCTTTCTGTTAGTCCGTGCTGACCAGCCGACCGTTTTGAAGCCATGTTTTGTGTACGTACTCCTCATAGAGTTTGTGCTGTGCAGGGGCTTGGTGTTGGGCTTTTAGCTTTGACACAAGCCCAGTCCATGAACAGGGCGAGGAGGAGTTCATGGACCAAGAATTGGTTGCTCCAGTGTGACCAATTCTCGCACATGCCTTTGCTTCTTGAGATCCGGGAGAATAATCCTGATGATTTCAGGAACTTTCTCAGGATGACGGACCCTGTTTTTCACCGTCTGTTGGCTTTGCTGACCCCTTATATCAGCAGGCAGGATACCTGCATGAGGCAAGCCATCACTTGCAAGCCACGTTGAGGTACTTGGCGACAGGGAGAAGCCTTCAGGACCTCAAGTTCTCCACAGGCATCTCCCCCCAGGCTCTGGGTATCATTATTCCAGGACTATATTAAGGTAAGATTTCTCCTTTACTATTCCATTCTATGTATTTACTGTTTACTAATGTCTTGTATTTCTTTCCTCGTTCCCTAATTACCAGGATTGCAATATGCTGTAATATGCAGTAATATGCTTTACCTTTGTCCTCATGCATGCTGGAACCTTGGAATGTTTTTTTTTGGTCCTTCATGCATTTTTGCCTTCACTTACCTCTCCAGCATGCTCTTCTGGGCCCATATACACCTATGGCCTAGTCACTTAGCAATGTATTTTGTCTGCTCCAGAGTATTGGTTTCCCCTAAACACCCTAAAATATCCACAAATGTTATGTGTGTGTTTAACTTCATGCATAGTCCCTGAGTTTTTTTTTTTGGTGGGCAAAACTCATTAGGAACCCCCCTCCCCCAACTGCTAGGTCAGCTGATACAATTCCTCTATCTGTTGACTTTGCCAAACACAATACACACTATACCTACCTATTTAGTGGTCAGATTTATGGATGAATTCAGCATATCATGTAGTGCAAGGCCCTGCCCCAATACTTTCAAATGCTAAATGTTTATTTGTTTTTTTACTCCTATTATTATCTTGATAGGTAAGGGCCGAATGTCAAAATGTGCTTCCATTTGTTAATTGTGTGTAATTTTTGGTGCAATTTTATGACACTTCTTACCTGTCCAGTGGGCTGCCAATAGTGTAAAGTAAGGAGGGTCTGGCCAAACTATCACACATTATTCCACTCCTAAAAATCATCAGCAAATCATCAGCAAATCAGACCTATGCTTCCATTCATACGCAGATGATACTCAACTCTACCTTCGGATCCCCCGAAAAAAAGACCAATATCAGGAATTGGAAAAATTGGAAAAATGCCTCACATCGATTGACGACTGGATGTCCACAAGCTCACTCAAACTTAACGGAACCAAAACAGAACTCCTTCTCCTAAATGCAAACCGGAAAACTGAATCTACGATACCATGGACTCTGCCCACCATCCTTGGACAGACCATCCCCCTAAGCATAAAAGCCAAAAGTCTCGGAGTCATCTTCGATTCAGAAATGTCAATGAATGCACAAATAGGATCAGTAGTCAGCGGATCCTATCGCCTTCTACGCCTGCTACATAGACTCATCCCCTTCATTCCAGAAAAGGACAAAGCCATAGTGGTAGGAACAATCATCAACTCTCGACTCGACTACGCAAACTCACTCTACATAGGACTACCTAAATTCCAGATTGCACGACTAAAAGTCGTTCAAAACACGGCAGCAAGACTAGTCACAGGAAAAAAACCATGGGAATCCATCTCCCCATCCCTGAGGACCCTCCATTGGCTAACCGTAAAGAATCGGATCACATTCAAGACCCTCTGCTTGACCCACAAATGCGCTCAAGGAGATGCTCCTCAATACTTATGCGAAAAAATACAACACTACACCCCCAATCGCAACCTCCGATCTAACAACCAAAACCTCCTCCTCGTCCCCAAATCCCGGTACAAGTCAAGGGGAGAACGAAGATTTGCAGTCCAAGGACCACGGCTATGGAACGCTCTACCTACGAACATCCGCTTGGAAAAAGACCATCGGGCCTTCAGGAAAAAACTCAAGACCTACCTCTTCTAAGAAGGAATCAACGCAGGTCGGATCAAGCGCCTCGAGGCGATTCAGTTCGCAGTTGCAGCGCTATACAAAATCATTCATTCATTCATTTATGCATTCAAATACTGCTTTTGGGGTTTGGAATAAGGAAGCCACACATTGTTGATACGGTGCCTTTCAAAAAGGCTTTTCCAAAAAACAAACATATCTGGTGTTTAGAACATTCTTTCCTAACATTAATATAACTTGGCACTTTTGTGTAAACAGGCATGTATCCAAGCAGAACATACATAACACAGGAACTTACAAAGTTCAACTTGGAAAAGTGAAGACAAGATCAGACATGAATATTGTCCAAACTGTGTTGATGTTGCCTTCATCACATGGGGTGTCACCCCTGGAAAAGCCAAATTTAGAAAATGCACACAAATTGGGGATCAAACTGGGCATTTTCTTCAAGAACCCATGCCTAGAATGTCAAAATGTGCAATCTCCCATCTTGGGGGATCAATGTACGTGTTTTGGGGGTGCAACCCCTTCACCTCAGCCACTTTAGTAGTTAGTAAGGGGTTGCACCCACAAAACGTGACCATTGATCCCCCATGATGGGAGATAGCACATGTTGACACACTGTGTGCATCTTCCAAATTTTGCAATTTTCTTATGTAAAAATTGTGTTTTTTAAACCCAGAAAATGTCTGCTAGCTAGTTTGTGGTGTTTCAGATTTTCCGTAAAACATCAATGATGTTCTTTATTTTTTGTTGAACATCATTGATGTTTTTCTTGATATCATCTAGATCCCGATTGCACACCATTATCTCCCCGATGAGGACGTGTGCAATTTCACTGGTAAAATGTTATTCTTCTTCCACAACATCCACATGACCTAAAAAAACAAAAAAAAAACAACAAACACTGTGTATTATAAACAGTGATGTAACTAACTTAGTTAAAGTAAACGGCGTTACTTAACGCTGTTACTTTAGAGGGTAACTAGTAATCTAACTGATTGCTCTTCCCCTCATGGTAACGCAGTTCCCATTACTTGGGTGGCGTTACCGCAAATACATCTACCGCTGACGGGTGCACCAAGATGGCCGCCACTCCGGAGCTAGGCCGAAGCCGCGGCCTTTCCTAAGGCCGAAGATTGCGGCAGGTGACAATCCGCGGATCGCTGCGCGGCCTAGCTTCGGCTTCGGCCTAGCTCCGGAGCGGCGGCCATCTTGTAAACGCCATCTTGTAATTGCTGGTTCCTCTCTCCCCTCTGTGTACAGATCTGTACAGTGGAGGGGAGAGATCGGATGGAAGCAGCGCTGTGGGCAGGATCTGCAGTGCCCACAATGCTGCTTTGTGACAATTGCAGTCACAGCCATCCCTCCATACCCTGGCAATACCCTGCCAATACTCTGCAATACCCTGCCAATACTCTGCAATACCCTGCCAATACTCTGCAATACCCTGCAATACTCTGCAATACCCTGCCAATACCCTGCCAATACTCTGCAATACCCTGACAATACTCTGCAATACCCTGACAATAACCTGACAATACTCTGCAATACCCTGACAATACTCTGCAATACCCTGACAATTCTCTGCAATATCCTGCCAATACCCAGACAATACTCTGCAATACCCTGCCAATACCCTGCCAATACTCTGCAATACCCTGACAATACTCTGCACTACTCTGCCAATACCCTGCCAATACTCTGCAATACCCTGCCAATACTCTGCAATACCCTGACAATACTCTGCCATACCCAGCCAATACTCTGCCATACCCAGCCAACACTCTGCCATACCAGCCAATACTCTGCCATACCCAGCCATACCCAGCCATACTCTTCCATACTCTGCCATACTCGGTAATACCCAGCCATACTCTGCAATACTCGGTAATACCCAGCCATACTCGGCGATACCCAGCCGTACCCAGCCATGCTCAGCCATACCCAGCCATACTCAGCCAATGTTACAGTGGGGGAGATGACGTGGATATTACAGTGGGGGAGATGTATATTACAGTGGGGACTATATGGTGGTGGAATTTTCACAGGTTTTTGCAAATTCAATTATTTGCTGACCCGAAAAAATTATCCGATCCGTGACTCTGATCCGAGGAACGATCCGATCCATGAGTTTGGGGGGGACAGATGTACAGAGGGGGAACAGATATATGTGTGTGGGGGGGATGACAGACGTGTAGTGGGGTACAGAGGGGGAACAGATATATGTGTGTGGGGGGAACAGACATGTAGTGGGGTACAGAGGGGGAACAGATATATGTGTGGGGGGGACAGACATTCAGGGGGGTACAGAGGGGAAACAGACGTACAGGGGGGAACGCGCCCCTTGCTTACAGTAATACTAGACCCGCCCCTTAGAATATTAAAAAAAAGTCAGTTACTTTGCTGAGTAACTAATTACTTTTCCAATGTAGTAACTGAGTTACTAACGCAATTACTTTTTTGGGAGGAGTAATTTGTACCTTAACTAATTACTTTTTTAAAGTAAGATGACCAATACTGATTATAAAGATGCAGGCATACATTGATTAGCTTACCTGAAGCTGTGGTCTCCGACACTCACCTGTTGTGGTGACAATTTCTCCACCTTCTAAAATCTCTCCTACCTCCTCCTCCTCTGCTTCTGGTGTTGGTATTTCCCCTTCTTTGGGAGGTGTGGGGTCCCTGGTGTCCTCAGACGTCTCGAGTCTTTTCTCCCCTATGAGAATGTACAAAAGGAATACTTAGCACACCAATCTATGAGGGCAGAAATAGGAATCTGAAACATTGCTTGGAAGTGTCGTACAATTGTGTTTTTTGACCGAGTTCCAAGCCTAAAACCATTATTTTTCTCACTTTCTAAAGCTGGAATACTTATTACCTGTTTGGTGCAAGTTTGTCAGATGGAGACACCCCTATAGTATTAACTGGAGCACGTGTGTGGGACACCCTAATAAAAAGATGACGTACAGCACGTACGACGGGACTATAAAAAAGAAGCTCAAGATCCAAAACGACACCCTTTGGGCACCGTCAGCTAATCTCGTGTGTATCTCGTGTTAGTTGACGTTTGGTTAGAACCGATTTGCGCTTCTCAGACTTCTGCTTAATTTGCTTGTTTTCTGCCGTTCAGTTTGTGCTTGTGAGGTTTGTATCTGTCTTTCAGTGCGTGTGGATCAGTTCGTACCTGTTCTCAGGCCGTTCTGGTCCGCTCGCTCCTGTTCTTCAGGTCGTTCTTCATAGGCCTTGCTGTTCTTCAGTGCGTTCTGTTAAGTTTGTTTGACCAGCCGACCGTTTTGAAGCCATGGAGTGTGGACGTACTCGGGAACAAGTTCGTGCTGTGTGGGGGCTCGGTGTTGCGGTTAACACTTTGGCCCGAGTCCAGTCCATGAACAGGGTGAGGAGGAGTTCATGGACCAAGAATTGGCTGCGCCAGCGTGGCCAATTATCACATATGCCTTTGCTCCGTGAGATCCGTGAGAATAATCCTGATGATTTCAGGAATTATCTCAGGATGACGGACCCCGTTTTTCACCGCCTGTTGGCTTCACTGTCCCCTTTTATCAGCAGGCAGAATACCTGCTTGCGGCAAGCCATCACTGCGGAGCAGAGGCTAATTGCCACGTTGCATTACTTGGCGACAAGGAGAAGCTTGCAGGACCTCAAGTTCACGACAGGCATCTCCCCCCAGGCTCTGGGGATCATTAT
>CM053026.1:24484504-24539100 GCA_028564925.1 Lithobates sylvaticus
TGTAACCTAATAATGTGTACAACCAGACTGTGTTGTGAGCCTGTCACAGGTGCCTCACCTCACCTAGGACCAGCCAGAACTCCAGCACAGGCCAGACAAACTGATGTCAACGTAAAAATGTCAAACAATTAACACCCTGAACTCAGAATTCTTAACAAAAAATAAATAAAAATAGCGCCCCCTTCTAAAAAGTGTTGGTGCTACATATGTATACATATAACTATACAGTAGTGGCCAAAAATGCCTTAAAACAGATTGGTAAACTGCTTGTAAAATGCTGGGATCAAAATGATAGCCTTTTTGATATATGGTCAAATTTATTTGCACGTAAGAAATGTAAAATTGTCTGATATATCTCGCTCTATATATATATAATTTCACAAATTAATGATGAAGAAAAACGTTCGGGAGGGCACGATAAAATACAAATTCTGTATTAAAATATCAAAGAATCAGCAGCGTGACGAATGTGCTAGCTTCAATACGAAGGCTAGTTTTACCAGACCGAGCGATTCCGTGACATACTTGCTACTGAGCATGCGTCCTTTTTGGTCCGCCGGACCATACTACAGACGGCCGTATTGTCCGCCGGACTGTCAAGTCCAGCGGATAATTTTAACCACTTGCCGACCGGCGCACGACGATATACGTCGACAGAATGGCACGTACAGGCAGGAGGGCGTATATATACGTCCCTCCTTTAGCCTGTCCGTGCCATCGGGAGCGCGCCGGGAGCGGCGCGCTCCCACGCCGGTCGGGACCCCCCCGTGAGTCCGGCCGCGGTCCCCGCGGACTCGATCGCCGCGGGGACTCCCGCGATCGTCTCACGGAGCGGCTAAACGGGGAGATGCCGAGATAAACAGCATCTCCCCGTTCTGCCTAGCAACTAGTGACGCCGATCTCTGCTCCCTGTGATTGGAGCAGAGATCAGCATTCACTAGCTGACAGCCACACCCCCCCACAGTAAAAAAAAACACCCCTAGGCCTACTTAACCCCTACACTGCCACCTTGTGGTTAACTCCTAAACTGCCAGTGTCATTTATACAGAAATCAATGCATTTAAATGCATTAATTGCTGTAAAAAAATGACAATGGTCCCAAAAATGTGTCAAAAATGTCCGATGTGTCCGCCATAATGTCGCAGTCACAAAAAAAATCGCAGATCTCCGCCATTAATAATAAAAAAAAAAATTATTAATAAAAATGCTATAAAACTATCCCCTATCTTGTAAACGCTATAACTTCTGCGCAAACCGATCAATAATCGCTTATTGCGATTTTTTTTTACCAAAAATATGTAGAAGAATACGTATCGGCCTAAACTGAGGAAAAAAAAAATGTTTTTTTATATATTTTTGGGGGATATTTATTATAGCAAAAAAAATAAAAAATAATGCATTTTTTTTCAAAATTGTCGCTCTATTTTTGTTTATAGCGCAAAAAATAAAAACCGCAGGGGCGATCAAATACCACCAAAAGAAAGCTCTATTTGTGGGAAAAAAAGGACGTCAATTTTGTTTGGGAGCCACGTCGCACGACCGCGCAATTGTCAGTTAAAGCGACGCAGTGCCGAATCGCAAAAAGGGGCCTGGTCCTTTGGCTGCAAATTGGTCCGGTCTGAAAGTGGTTAAGACAAAACTTAAAACCTAGTCCGCTGGACTTTTGGGAAAAAAAGTCAGTCGAAGGCCCACACACGAGGGGATTGTCTGGCGTACTCAAGTCCAGCGGACAATCCCGCGGGATAGTCCCTTCGTGTGTACGCGGCATTAGTTGATCCTTGGATCGTCGCAACCCAAAATTCTTCTGCAGACTCTTCACAACTTTAGCCATGATCTTGGCCTTTCTGACATTTGGGTTGGGGTAAGGCCCATACTTCCCATCATAGTCGCTCCTCTTCAATATGTCCACCATCTCCAAAATCTCTCCAAAATACATATTTGAGGCCTTAAATCTTCTCCTCCGGGATCGGGACGTTTCTGGCTCCGGCTTTCCTCATCCTCCTCCTCATTGCTGGAATAATTAGTGTGCACCTGCTGTGTCTCCGCCATGTGCTCTCCCCACTGCGGCGTAAAGAGAAGGGGCGGGGAATAGACGAGTAAGATTGTCAGGGGCGGGCGGAGTTTCACACATGCGCACTGTATATAAAACTTCACACGCGTGTGTCGTACGAACGATCTTTGAGCAGAGGGAGAGAGCTGACGAGAAGATCGCTATAACGAAGGTACAATTTGAACTTGGTACATCACTAGCATAGACTGCTTCTACATTGAGGCTTATTTTGGGAGAATATTAGGAGAGTTTAGCCTGACATTATTTTGTGTTTGGTGTTGTGTCTTGCAGAGAATATGGAGGGGTTTAACGACTGCTGGAGTTTGTAAAGCCGGTGATCCCCACGGCAAACATCGACAAGTTAAAAACGAAAATTGGGGGCCTGAGGAGTACTTATCTGAGGGAGCGCAAGAAGGTGCTGAAGTCCCAGAGATCTGGAGATGGAACAGATGAACTTTATGTCCCAAAGCTGTGGTACTATGAGAGGCTCCATTTTCTGGCAGACCAGACTGAGGTCAGGGAATCACTCTCTACTCTTCCTTCCACGCTTCCTTCTACGCTGCATTCCACCCCTGCTGAGGCTTCCGACGCCCAACCTGGGCCTTCCAGTCAGGAAGATGTGGAGGAGCCCAGCTTGAGCCAGGTATAGTATTGTTCTACATATTTTTGGAGGAAAAATGAATGATGTTAACTTATCTTTTGAGCACTAATTTCTTATTTGCTAAAGTGTTTTACATATCAATAGACAGTAGTGTTGGAGAGATTTTGGGCAAGAATGTAAACTGCTGGGCTCAGAATTATAGTGTTTTCTATTTGTTAACAATTTGCAACAGTCAAGAGCTGAAAATTGTGTGTGTTTGATGAACCAAAAACTAAAACTATGTCCCTTTTTCATACACAGGAAGACCTCAGCCAGCAGGAGGGTGTGGAATGTGGCAGCCAGGAGGTGGCTGAGGAATGTGGCAGCCAGGAGGAGGCAGGGGTAAGTGGCAGCCAGGAGGAGGCAGGGGTAAGTGGCAGCCAAGATGTGTGCAGGCCTAGGAGCCTGACTCAATCCGAAGTCCCTCCCCTCTGCCTTCCATACAAAAGGGCCAGAAAGGGGGGGATGTGGGGGAGTCAACGCTCCGGCTGATTGGGGAGGCTTCGGCGGCACTCAAAGCCACCCCCACATATCAAGAGGCATTTGCCGCCTTGGCTGCCACAAAACTTACCCAAATGGAGGAGGGGCAACGCCTCATGTGTGAGGAGGTAATTTTAAAAACCTTAAATAAGGGGTTGTTGGGCCAAATGACCCAAAGAACACATGTGTGTAATTTGGACCATGCTCCTCCTCCTCCTCCTCCTCCTTCTGCCACACCTCCAGCACCACAGCCACAGCCTGGAGGGAAGCGTGGAAGGAAGACCAGAGAGTGATGACCTGGGTTCAGTCTGGTCTGACAGAAGGTGCAGCCTCTTGTATGACCACAGCCTGGGGACATAGATGTCATCTGCTGCAGTTCCGGATCTCTAGGACTTCTGGACCAGATTGTACTCCCTTAGATATGTACTCCTCAGGCCACCAATTTTTGAGGTTAAAAAAATTGATGTCTGCCCTGGGGGCCAACGGCTTTGCAAATTTCCCCAGTTTCTCCATCGCTGCCTCCCTCTTTATTTGTTGCTGAAACCTAATAAAGTTTTTTTTTTTTTGTTTTCAAGAAATCCTTGCCTATGTGTTTTACTTCAAAAAGGACAGTTTATTTGTGAGTAGGCAGGTACATTTGTAATATAGAAAGTATAATTAACAAGGGGCACCAACACCAAACAACCTCCTAGAGATTTAAAAAAAAAAAAAAAAAAAAGGATAATAATGGTGTTGGGGTAAGTTGAGACACAAAACACACCAAAAAAATAACGAAGATGAGCAAAATTACAAATAAAGGAGATCGTGATTAAAAAACCAACCACTCAATTAAAAAAAAAAAAAAAAAAAAACATTCTTGATATCTGACGAATAAAAATATTCTAGTCATGAAATCAGGAAAAAGAATAAAGAAAGAGGTTTCTGAGAAGTCAGTGTGAATAAAAGCAGCTAAAAAACTTAATTCTTCTTGCATTGTAAAGAAAAAGAGAATGTGCTGCATTAAGCAAATTTTAACATTGCAGCGTGAAGAATGTGCTCTGTCTATTAGGAATGCTAGTTTTACCTGACCAAGCGCTTCAGGCTGAGAATCTCGTTTGAGCATGCGTGGCACTTTGTCCGTCGGACTAGGCTACACACGATCGGAATTGGCGTGATCAGACTTTGTTGTCGGAAAATTTGAGATCCAGCTCTCAAACTTTGTCCGTCAGAAATTCCGATGGAAAGAGTCTGATAGAGCCCACACACCGCCAGATTTCCCGACAACATGGTCCGATCGGACATTTTCCATTGGAAAATCCGACCGCGTGTACGAGGCATTAGATTTATACAGTTAAAGTAAGATTTTCATTCTTGCTAAATGTCCTCATGATCCGGCAGGGCGGTCAGCCAAAAAGGGTGTATTAATTAAGGATGATGCATAACCTGAAGAGCAAGGTGGAGAGTTACCCAGTAGGGGTCCAGGGTCCAAAAGTATTCTAGGGTGGAATCCTACTTCCTCAATCAGAGGTAGCAGGGTAGTGGACACCACTATAAAATCTATACAGGACATGGTTGAATGCATTGCTGTGAAAAAAGAAAACACTTGAGTGGTCGGGTATTTATAACACCAAGTGTCCGTCAAAGCTAAATCAGCAAATAAACAACTTAATCGAGTGGCTGATGCGAAAGCAGAGGATGAGTGCAGGCTAGTGCTGGATTGAGAACCATATTACAATTTCCCAGCCATATAGCTGGCATTCCTGGAAACTGGGCCACAAATAGAAAACTGTCACTAACCACCGCACTGTAGGGGGAAGGAATGTGACAGGCCAAAATTAGATAAGGGCTCCCATACAATACCACATGCATAAAAATCAATCTGCCCTGACGGTCCAAGATTACTGATAGAATCTCAAATTCAACTGTTTTGGCAATCACAACAGAAACTCCCCAGGACTAAGGGGTGTGCGTGGCATGGCAAGCCCAGCCAATCCAGAGGAGCTTGATAGCAATATGAAGTTGTCCAATAATGTATGTTTCAGGACCACAATGTCATTTGAGGTAATTAAAGACAGTGAAGCATTTAAGCTTATCACAGTTTCCACAAACATTCCATGTGAAAAGCTTTATGGGGGCCATGGGATAAGCAAGATCAAGACCTTATTGCCAAAGGTAGTGATCAGGAGATTCCCCAGAAAAGTAGCAGGGTCAGGACTTTCTGAGCCTTCAGGGAGGCCAAAAAAACTAAAAAATCAGCACCGGGCTTGATTCTCCAGGTCAACTAGTTTCTAGGTGAGTTGTTGGATATGATGCTGCATGGCTCCTGAGGGGTGCTGCTGGGGGTGTCCTCAGTTTGACTGATCTTGACCTCTACCTCTGTCATATGATCCTGCAGTTTGTGCATATTCTGTCTTATGAGGGAAATGTCCACTTTCACCTCCTCTATCTTAGTCGTCAGAGTCGCCTGGCAGGTGGAAATAGCCTCCAGCACTTTAGCTATGACAGCCGTGGCAGGATCCGGAGTGAGCGCAGCAGTGTCGCCATCTTCCTTTGAGTGATTACGCTCTTGCCTCCGATATGTATCCACCTCTTGCCTCCTCCATGTACTGTAACTGTAGCATGCTTAAATGTTTAAAAATATTTTTAAAAAATTGTTAGAGATGAAGTTCAAATTCACCACTACTTTGATTTTGCAACAATTCCCCGGCATTCACAAAGTTTGCACATTTTAAACTTTTGGCTCATAAGTTTGCAGGTTCACCAACAGAAATAAGGGGAACCAATAACGCAAGGCTTACTTATTGCTCCTAGTCATCTGAGTCACAAGAGCCATTAATGTAAAGGAAAGGATAACCTAGACCTTTTTTTTAGATAAGGGTGGCCTTACAGCAGCCATATTGTCAGTGTGTTTCGGAATTGTTAGGGACGTCTGACAATTCTGTGTAGGGGGAGATTTTTATTTTGTCATTGGTACATCTTTTGACCTCTGCAGCAGAAAATTTCAGCTTGTAGACCTTGCTTTGTCCCACTACACAATGTGATATCAAATAAAAAAACAGGTCTACAATACCATCTGCTGGATCACAACAGATTTGTTATCAAAGTATGGGAAACCTCACTACTGGTGTAATGTTCACTACTGTTATTTTACTTAAGCACATCTATTGATCCTTCCCCGCAAATGTTATATAGACTTATAATCTAATGTGTGTATCTTGTCATATGATATGTCTTTACTAGGGATGGGCCCGGTGTTCGATTTAAACCCATGTTCAAATCGAACATCGGGCGTTCGACCGCTCGTCGAGCCCAGAACTATGTGGGCCGTTCGCATCAAATTTGTGTGATGCGAACGGTCCACAATGCACTGCACCAGTCGCAGTGCATTGCTGGCTGATGATTGGCCAAGCATGCACTGTGACCCCGCATGCTTGGCCAATCATAGAGCCAGCTGTGAGGAGAGCAATAATTGGCCAAAGGCAGGATGCCGGCGTTAGTCAGTGACTGTTTCAGTCACATTATCTGCTGTGATTCATTCTGCATTGCTGACAGACAGTATCTGCTGTGTTATTCATTTTGCTGAGTGCTCACAGTATCTGCTGTGTTATTCATTCTGCTGAGTGCTGCTGACATTATTTGCTGTTTTAGTCATTCTGCTGAGTGCCGAAATTATCTGCTGTCATTCTGGGGATTAGTCTAGTGTTTGCGTGCTGTTAGTGCAGCATTGCAGTATTACATTAAACCACCTTTACCCTTCTGGCCTGTTGTCATCTAAGGCAGCCAGCCAGGCATTTGCAGGGGTTAGTGTGTGTGTGTGCTGTGTGAGTATAACACAGCACACAATAAACCACCTCAGCCTCTATCTGCCCTAAGGCCCTGTTGTTGTAATCTAAGGCAGCCAGCCAGGCATTTTCAGGAGTTAGTGTGTGTGTGTGTGTGTGCTGTGTGAATATAGCACAGCACACAATAAACCACCTCAGCCTCTATCTGCCCTAAGGCCCTGTTGTTGTTATCTAAGGCAGCCAGCCAGGCATTTGCAGGAGTTAGCGTGTGTGTGTGCTGTGTGAGTATAGCACAGCACACAATAAACCACCTCAGCCTCTATCTGCCCTAAGGCCCTGTTGTTGTCATCTAAGGCAGCCAGCCAGGCATTTGCAGGAGTTAGCGTGTGTGTGTGCTGTGTGAGTATAGCACAGCACACAATAAACCATCTCAGCCTCTATCTGCCCTAAGGCCCTGTTGTTGTCATCTAAGGCAGCCAGCCAGGCATTTGCAGGAGTTAGCGTGTGTGTGTGCTGTGTGAGTATAGCACAGCACACAATAAACCATCTCAGCCTCTATCTGCCCTAAGGCCCTGTTGTTGTCATCTAAGGCAGCCAGCCAGGCATTTGCAGGAGTTAGCATGTGTGCTGTGGGAGTTTAGCACAGCACACAATAAACCACCTCAGCCTCTATCTGCCCTAAGGCCCTGTTGTTGTCATCTAAGTCAGCCAGCCAGGCATTTGCAGGAGTTAGCATGTGTGTGTTCTGTGTGGGTATAGCACAGCACACTATAAACCACCTCAGCCTGTATCTGCCCTAAGGCCCTGTTGTCATCTAAGACAGCCATCTGCAGGAGTTAGTGCGTGTGCTGTGTGACTCCAGCACAATATACACTACCCACTACAATGCCTGGAAGACCGACAAGGAGAGGCAGACAGTCCCGAGGCAAGAAAACAGGGCAAGCAGGCTCTGCGTCTAGAGACAACAGTGCTGGTCGTGGACGTGGTGCATCGTCTCCCTAGTGTCCATACATCTCAGCTCCTAACAAGCAGCCAGCCCCACTGCCCTCCTCCGAAGAGCCCCCTCCCCCGTGTACGAGTCGCTATGCCTCTCCAATCCTGCAAGGACATGGGGACACTTCAGAATCCTCCTTCAATTACTGTGCCTCAAACTAGCCAGTTCTGAGGCTCGGCAAAGGATGGATCCCCACCACAGACAACGAGGGCCTCTGGGGCTGGTCAGGGTGACCAGGCTTCCAGGGCCAGCAGACACTCCTGGGCCCAGGAACACTTGTTGGGTTGTTGCGGACCAGAACCAGGAATCAAAAGTGAAGCTCAAGCCTGAACACATGACCTCAGCATCTCAAATACCGCTTCCCCAAATACACAGTGGGGCCAGACGCTCCCACTGATTGTGTCCGAGCAATTGTAACCTAATAATGTGTACAACCAGACTGTGTTGTGAGCCTGTCACAGGTGCCTCACCTCACCTAGGACCAGCCAGAACTTCAGCACAGGCCAGACAAACTGATGTCAACGTAAAAATGTCAAACAATTAACACCCTGAACTCAGAATTCTTAAAAAAAATAAATTCAAGCACTGATGTACATGAGAAATAGACTACTAAAAACAGCGCTAGATTTCCAGTATCACAATGTTCAATCCAAATGTTTTTGAAAAGATACTGGGTTCACAATCGCAGAAATATAACTGTAAAGATAAACTAAAAACGTTCGTTCGGTGCAGAAAATAGTGATGAGTGAGCAGTTCAAGATTGCATCAAGGTGACATCATCTGTAGACCAAGTAATACCCCGTGTGACTTGTTCCACCACGTGCGGAGAAATCCCCCTTAGGGGTTTAAACTCACCAGAGGTAAGAATCAAACAGGCATATCAGGTATAGGTCATCGAATGGTTAAACTGCATCTGCTATTCATCCACCAAAATAGCCACCAATCAGCCTTGTAAACTTCTTATAATCTCAGCATCACCAAACACCACTGCATCAGGGGTCCAGGGGGGAATTGGCTCCAAATAAACTCGCCATAAAAACAAATAAAGTTTTGCACATAGCGTAATTCTGTTTATTCTTAAAACATGTAAATAAAACCACCCATAAAAGATCCCATAAGTATAGCAGCGTACATTAAAGTTACTTTCAGTTATGCAAACAAGAATCACTTGCGTTTTGGGTTTGTTAGAAAAACCCCACAGCGGCATCCATAGTACTTCCTGTGGTCTGTAGTGTGTCTATCCAGACACAGGGACAGCTTCCTGGTAGCAGTGGAGCGCAGCTGGAACGCAGGCGTCACTTCCGGTCAGCGTCGTGTAGGCCACGCCCTTACGCGTTTCGTCACTTCCGACTTCAACACGCCACGCCCTCTGTTGAAGTCGGAAGTGACGAAACGCGTAAGGGCGTAAGGGCGTGGCCTACACGACGCTGACCGGAAGTGACGCCTGCGTTCCAGCTGCGCTCCACTGCTACCAGGAAGCTGTCCCTGTGTCTGGATAGACACACTACAGACTACAGGAAGTACTATGGATGCCGCTGTGGGGTTTTTCTAACAAACCCAAAACGCAAGTGATTCTTGTTTGCATAACTGAAAGTAACTTTAATGTACGCTGCTATACTTATGGGATCTTTTATGGGTGGTTTTATTTACATGTTTTAAGAATAAACAGAATTACGCTATGTGCAAAACTTTATTTGTTTTTATGGCGAGTTTATTTGGAGCCAATTCCCCCCTGGACCCCTGATGCAGTTTGGTGTTTTGTGATGATGAGATTATAAGAAGTTTACAAGGCTGATTGGTGGCTATTTTGGTGGATGAATAGCAGATGCAGTTTAACCATTCGATGACCTATACCTGATATGCCTGTTTGATTCTTACCTCTGGTGAGTTTAAACCCCTAAGGGGGATTTCTCCGCACGTGGTGGAACAAGTCACACGGGGTATTACTTGGTCTACAGATGATGTCACCTTGATGCAATCTTGAACTGCTCACTCATCACTATTTTCTGCACCGAACGAACGTTTTAAGTTTATCTTTACAGTTATATTTCTGCGATTGTGAACCCAGTATCTTTTCAAAAACATTTGGATTGAACATTGTGATACTGGAAATCTAGCGCTGTTTTTAGTAGTCTATTTCTCATGTACATCAGTGCTTGAAATTTTTTACTATCCCATTTTTATATTTTCTATTTATTGAAACAGCTGCTGATATTTATTTATATATTTATATTTGATTTATTATTTATATATTTATGTATCTGATTAACTGTTTATACGGGTGTGTCTAGGCTGCATTAACAGACTGTATCCCAAACAGCAGGCGCCGAGTAGTGTACAATAGGCCTTTTTGAATATAAGCAGCAAGGCAACCTCATTCTTCAAGCACGATAAAATACAAATTCTGTATTAAAATATCAAAGAATCAGCAGCGTGACGAATGTGCTAGCTTCAATACGAAGGCTAGTTTTACCAGACCGAGCGATTCTGTGACATACTTGCTACTGAGCATGCGTCCTTTTTGGTCCGCCGGACCATACTACAGACGGCCCTATTGTCCGCCGGACTGCCAAGTCCAGCGGATAATTTTAAAACAAAACTTAAAACCTAGTCCGCTGGACTTTTGGGAAAAAAAATCAGCCGAAGGCCCACACACGAGGGGATTGTCCGGCGGACTCGAGTCCAGCGGACTATCCCGCGGGATAGTCCCTTCGTGTGTACGCGGCATTAGTTGATCCTTGGATCGTCGTAACCCAAAATTCTTCTGCAGACTCTTCACAACTTTAGCCATGATCTTGGCCTTTCTGACATTTGGGTTGGGGTAAGGCCCATACTTCCCATCATAGTCGCTCCTCTTCAATATGTCCACCATCTCCAAAATCTCTCCAAAATACATATTTGAGGCCTTAAATCTTCTCCTCCGGGATCGGGACGTTTCTGGCTCCGGCTTTCCTCATCCTCCTCCTCATTGCTGGAATAATTAGTGTGCACATGCTGTGTCTCCGCCATGTGCTCTCCCCACTGCGACGTAAAGAGAAGGGGCGGGGAATAGACGAGAAAGATCGTCAGGGGCGGGCGGAGTTTCACGTAGGCGCACTGTATATAAAACTTCACACGCGTGTGTCGTACGAACGATCTTTGAGCAGAGGGAGAGAGCTGACGAGAAGATCGCTATAACGAAGGTACAATTTGAACTTGGTACATCACTAGCCTAGACTGCTTCTACATTGAGGCTTATTTTGGGAGAATATTAGGAGAGTTTAGCCTGACATTATTTTGTGTTTGGTGTTGTGTCTTGCAGAAAATATGGAGGGGTTTAACGACTGCTGGAGTTTGTAAAGCCGGTGATCCCCACGGCAAACATCGACAAGTTAAAAACGAAAATTGGGGGCCTGAGGAGTACTTATCTGAGGGAGTGCAAGAAGGTGCTGAAGTCCCAGAGATCTGGAGCTGGAACAGATGAACTTTATGTCCCCAAGCTGTGGTACTATGAGAGGCTCCATTTTCTGGCAGACCAGACTGAGGTCAGGGAATCACTCTCTACTCTTCCTTCCACGCTTCCTTCTACACTGCATTCCACCCCTGCTGAGGCTTCCGACGCCCAACCTGGGCCTTCCAGTCAGGAAGATGTGGAGGAGCCCAGCTTGAGCCAGGTATAGTATTGTTCTACATATTTTTGGAGGAAAAATGAATGATGTTAACTTATCTTTTGAGCACTAATTGCTTATTTGCTAAAGTGTTTTACATATCAATAGACAGTAGTGTTGGAGAGATTTTGGGCAAGAATGTAAACTGCTGGGCTCAGAATTATAGTGTTTTCTATTTGTTAACAATTTGCAACAGTCAAGAGCTGAACATTGTGTGTGTTTGATGAACCAAAAACTAAAACTATGTCCCTTTTTCATACACAGGAAGACCTCAGCCAGGAGGAGGGCGTGGAATGCGGCAGCCAGGAGGTGGCTGAGGAATGTGGCAGCCAGGAGGAGGCAGGGGTAAGTGGCAGCCAAGATGTGTGCAGGCCTAGGAGCCTGACTCAATCCGAAGTCCCTCCCCTCTGCCTTCCATACAAAAGGGCCAGAAAGGGGGGGATGTGGGTGATTCAGCGCTCCGGCTGATTGGGGAGGCTTCGGCGGCACTCAAAGCCACCCCCACATATCAAGAGGCATTTGCCGCCTTGGCTGCTACAAAACTTACCCAAATGGAGGAGGGGCAACGCCTCATGTGTGAGGAGGTAATTTTAAAAACCTTAAAGCGGTTCTGCACACATTTCATTTAGTAAATCTCTTTGCCCTCCAAATCAGGCAAAGAGTACTAAATGAAATGTGTTTTTTTTTTTTTTTTCACTTACCTTGATAATCGCCGACTTCCTGTCCTCTGTGTCTGCGGCGGTGGGCGGTGTCTGTGCGGGGATCCTTGTCACGCCGCACTGTCTCCTGGGATCTGGTGTCATTGATCCCAGGAGTCTGTGCCGTCTCGCGAGATTTCGGACACATCTTCCGAAATCTCGCGAGATGTCGGCCACATCTTCCGAAATCTCGCGAGATGTCGGCCACATCTTCCGAAATCTCGCGAGATGTCGGCCACATCTTCCGAAATCTCGCGAGATGTCGGCCACATCTTCCGAAATCTCGCGAGATGTCGGCCACATCTTCCAAAATCTCGCGAGATGTCGGCAGATGTGCCGACATCTCGCGAGATTTCGGAGAACGTGAGCTGCACTTTGCCGTTACTGCTCACGCTCCAGATCGGCGCAGTAACGGCGGTGCATGCTGGGCCATCTGGAGTGCCTGTGTGGGTTCAAATGCCCACAGGCAAGATGGCCCCCAGCATTAAAAAATTTCCAGAAATAATAAATCTATTTGAAAGAATCTGCTGCCGGTTTACATCCAAGGACACGTGAGTACCTAAACTGCATTGCATAAGCCATTCCATTGCAGTAAAAAAAAAAAAACATAAAGACAGTGCAGAACCTCTTTAAATAAGGGGTTGTTGGGCCAAATGACCCAAAGAACACATGTGTGTGATTTGGACAATTCTCCTCCTCCTCCTCCTCCTCCTCCTTCTGCCACACCTCCAGCACCACAGCACCACAGCCACAGCCTGGAAGGAAGCGTGGAAGGAAGACCAGAGAGTGATGACCTGGGTTCAGTCTGGTCTGACAGAAGGTGCAGCCTCTTGTATGACCACAGCCTGGGGACATAGATGTCATCTGCTGCAGTTCCGGATCTCTAGGACTTCTGGACCAGATTGTACTCCCTTAGATATGTACTCCTCAGGCCACCAATTTTTGAGGTTAAAAAAATTGATGTCTGCCCTGGGGGCCAACGGCTTTGCAAATTTCCCCAGTTTCTCCATCGCTGCCTCCCTCTTTATTTGTTGCTGAAACCTAATAAAGTTTTTTTTTTTGTTTTCAAGAAATCCTTGCCTATGTGTTTTACTTCAAAAAGGACAGTTTATTTGTGAGTAGGCAGGTACATTTGTAATATAGAAAGTATAATTAACAAGGGGCACCAACACCAAACAACCTCCTAGAGATTAAAAAAAAAAAGGATAATAATGGTGTTGGGGTAAGTTGAGACACAAAACACACCAAAAAAATAACGAAGATGAGCAAAATTACAAATAAAGGAGATCGTGATTAAAAAACCAACCACTCAATTAAAAAAAAAAAAAAAAAAACATTCTTAATATCTGACGAATAAAAATATTCTAGTGATGAAATCAGGAAAAAGAATAAAGAAAGAGGTTTTGGAGAAGTCAGTGTGAATAAAAGCAGCTAAAAAACTTAATTCTTCTTGCATTGTAAAGAAAAAGAGAATGTGCTGCATTAAGCAAATTTTAACATTGCAGCGTGAAGAATGTGCTCTGTCAATTAGGAATGCTAGTTTTACCTGACCGAGCGCTTCCGTCTGAGAATCTCTTCTGAGCATGCGTGGCACTTTGTCCGTCGGACTAGGCTACACACGATCGGAATTGGCGTGATCAGACTTTGTTGTCGGAAAATTTGAGATCCAGCTCTCAAACTTTGTCCGTCGGAAATTCCGATGGAAAAAGTCTGATAGAGCCCACACACGGCCAGATTTTCCGACAACATGGTCCGATCGGACATTTTCCATTGGAAAATCCGACCGCGTGTACGGGGCATTAGAGTTATAAAGGTTAAAGTAAGATTTTCATTCTTGCTAAATGTCTTCATGATCCGGCAGGGCGGTCAGCCAAAAAGGGTGTATTAAGTGGCTGATGCGAAAGCAGAGGATGAGTGCAGGCAATCTAGTGCTGGATTGAGAACCATATTACAATTTCCCAGCCATATAGCTGGCATTCCTGGAAATTGGGCCACAAATAGAAAACTGTCACTAACCACCGCACTGTGAATGAATGAATGATTTGTATAGCGCTGCAACTGCAAACTGAATCGCCTCGAGGCGCTTGACTGATCTTGTTGGGATGCCATGTTTAGAAGAGGTGGGTCTTGAGTTTTTTCCTAAAGGCCTGATGGTTTTCTTCCATGCGGATGTTGTTCGGTAGAGCATTCCATAGCCGGGGTCCCTGTAGGGGGAAGGAATGTGACAGGCCAAAATTAGATAAGGGCTCCCATACAATACCACATGCATAAAAATCAATCTGCCCTGACGGTCCAAGATTACTGATAGAATCTCAAATTCAACTGTTTTGGCAATCACAACAGAAACTCCCCAGGACTAAGGGGTGTGCGTGGCATGGCAAGCCCAGCCAATCCAGAGGAGCTTGATAGCAATATGAAGTTGTCCAATAATGTATGTTTCAGCTAGGACCACAATGTCATTTGAGGTAATTAAAGACAGTGGAGCATTTAAGCTTATCACAGTTTCCACAAACATTCCATGTGAAAAGCTTTATGGGGGCCATGGGATAAGCAAGATCAAGACCGCATTGCCAAAGGTAGTGATCAGGAGATTCCCTGGAAAAGTAGCAGGGTCAGGACTTTCTGAGCCTTCAGGGAGGCCAGAAAAACTAAAAATTCAGCACCGGGCTTGATTCTCCAGGTCAACTAGTTTCTAGGTGAGTTGTTGGATATGATGCTGCATGGCTCCTGAGGTGTGCTGCTGGGGGTGTCCACAGTTTGACTGATCTTGACCTCTACCTCTGTCATATGATCCTGCAGTTTGTGCATATTCTGTCTTATGAGGGAAATGTCCACTTTCACCTCCTCTATCTTAGTAGTCAGAGTCACCTGGCAGGTGGAAATAGCCTCCAGCACTTTAGCTATGACAGCCGTGGCAGGATCCGGAGTGAGCGCAGCAGTGCCGCCATCTTCCTTTGAGTGATTACGCTCTTGCCTCCGATATTTGTCCAGAGAAGGCGTAACAGTAGTGGCTTTATGGGGCGGGGACATGTGGAGAAGGGTTGACAGCACACTAAACAAAGATAAAAAAAACATGTACTGTAACTGTAGCATGCTTAAATGTTTAAAAATATTTTTAAAAAATTGTTAGAGATGAAGTTCAAATTCACCACTACTTTGATTTTGCAACAATTCCCCGGCATTCACAAAGTTTGCACATTTTAAACTTTTGGCTCATAAGTTTGCAGGTTCACCAACAGAAATAAGGGGGAACCAATAACGCAAGGCTTACTTATTGCTCCTAGTCATCTGAGTCACAAGAGCCCTTAATGTAAAGGAGAGGATAACCTAGACCTTTTTTTTAGATAAGGGTGGCCTTACAACAGCCATATTGTCAGTGTGTTTCGGAATTGTTAGGGACGTCTGACAATTCTGTGTAGGGGGAGATTTTTATTTTGTCATTGGTACATCCTTTGACCTCTGCAGCAGGAAATTTCAGCTTGTAGACCTTGCTTTGTCCCACTACACAATGTGATATCAAATAAAAAAACAGGTCTACAATACCATCTGCTGGATCACAACAGATTTGTTATCAAAGTATGGGAAACCTCACTACTGGTGTAATGTTCACTACTGTTATTTTACTTAAGCACATCTATTGATCCTTCCCCGCAAATGTTATATAGACTTATAATCTAATGTGTGTATTTTGTCATATGATATGTCTTTACTAGGGATGGGCCCGGTGTTCGATTCAAACCCATGTTCAAATCGAACATCGGGCGTTCAACCGCTCATCGAGCCCAGAACTATGTGGGCCGTTCGCATCAAATTTGTGTGATGCGAACAGTCCACAATGCACTGCACCAGTCCAAGTGTATTGCTGGCTGATGATTGGCCAAGCATGCACTGTGACCCCGCATGCTTGGCCAATTATAGAGCCAGCGGTGAGGAGAGCAATAATTGGCCACAGGCAGGATGCCTGTGGCCAATTATAGCTCAGGGGGTTTAGTACATGCCCACACTATATAAGGCCGCCACGCCGGCGGCTTAGTGTAGTGTGTTCCGGCGTTAGTCAGTGACTGTTTCAGTCAGATTATCTGCCGTGATTCATTCTGCATTGCTGACAGACAGTATCTGCTGTGTTATTCATTTTGCTGTGTGCTCACAGTATCTGCTGTGTTATTCATTCTGCTGAGTGCTGCTGACATTATTTGCTGTTTTATTCATTCTGCTGAGTGCTGAAATTATCTGCTGTGATTCTGGGGATTAGTCTAGTGTTTGCGTGCTGTTAGTACAGCATTGCAGTATTACATTAAACCACCTTTACCCTTCTGGCCTGTTGTCATCTAAGGCAGCCAGCCAGGCATTTGCAGGAGTTAGTGTGTGTGTGCTGTGTGAGTATAACACAGCACACAATAAACCACCTCAGCCTCTATCTGCCCTAAGGCCCTGTTGTTGTAATCTAAGGCAGCCAGCCAGGCATTTTCAGGAGTTAGTGTGTGTGTGCTGTATGAATATAGCACAGCACACAATAAACCACCTCAGCCTCTATCTGCCCCTAAGGCCCTGTTGTTGTCATCTAAGGCAGCCAGCCAGGCATTTGCAGGAGTTAGCGTGTGTGTGTGCTGTGTGAGTATAGCACAGCACACAATAAACCACCTCAGGTTCTATCTGCCCTAAGGCCCTGTTGTTGTCATCTAAGGCAGCCAGCCAGGCATTTGCAGGAGTTAGCGTGTGTGTGTGCTGTGTGAGTATAGCACAGCACACAATAAACAACCTCAGCCTCTATCTGCCCTAAGGCCCTGTTGTTGTCATCTAAGGCAGCCAGCCAGGCATTTGCAGGAGTTAGCGTGTGTGCTGTGTGAGTTTAGCACAGCACACAATAAACCACCTCAGCCTCTATCTGCCCTAAGGCCCTGTTGTTGTCATCTAAGGCAGCCAGCCAGGCATTTGCAGGAGTTAGCGTGTGTGTGTGCTGTGTGAGTATAGCACAGCGCACTATAAACCACATCAGCCTATATCTGCCCTAAGGCCCTGTTGTCATCTAAGTCAGCCATCTGCAGGAGTTAGTGTGTGTGCTGTGTGACTCCAGCACAATATACACTACCCACTACAATGCCTGGAAGACCGACAAGGAGAGGCAGACAGTCCCGAGGCAAGAAAACAGGGCAAGCAGGCTCTGTGTCTAGAGACAACAGTGCTGGTCGTGGACGTGGTGCATCGTCATCAGCACATGGCCATGGGACATGGCATCATCAGGCACCCCTTCCCTAGACCCACCATGTCCTCCTGAGGAGTCCCCCGAACCGTTTGAGCACAGTGTTGGGTACATGCTCCAGGAGGATGCCCAGTGTTTTGAAGGCTCGGATGATGATACCCAGCTAGAGGAAGGCAGTAGCGTGAGCGCAGAGAGAGGGGATGCTCAAGGACAGCAATCTGGCAGTCATGTTTCACCAGCTGCAGCTTACTGCCAGGTTTGCTCCAGTGGTGAAGAGGGAGGGGATGATGAGGTCACTGACTCCACATGGGTGCCTGAAGGGAGAGAGGAGGAGGAGGTGGCACATCTCCAACGAGGCAGGATGCCCTCCGGGGGCCAGCTTGAGGCCAGCACACCAACTGAATCACGCCGCAGAGCTACGCCTGTGCAGGGCGCTGCCTCTGCACGTTATTACAAAAGTTCTTTGGTGTGGGCCTTTTTTGAGACAAGTGCATCAGATCGCACCACTGCTATTTGCAACATATGTCTCAAGCGTATCTCGCGTGGCCAAAACATCAGCCGCTTGGGAATCACAAGCATGACCAGACATATGTCGACCTGCCATGCCATCCACATGCCCAGCGGTTGAATGCTAGCTTGGCTAAATTCCTAGCACTTCAACTGCTGCCTTTTCAGTTGGTAGACTCTGCCCCCTTCCGTGAGTTTGTTCAAAGTGCGGTTCCTCAGTGGCAGGTTCCCAAACGCCACTTTTCCTCACGGAAGGCGATTCTGGCTCTCTACCGGCATGTGGAAGTCAATGTCCATGCCTCGCTGGACAGGGCGGTCAGCGGTAAGGTGCATATTACCGCTGACTCATGATCCAGCAGGCATGGACAGGGACGTTACCTGTCTTTCACGGCCCATTGGGTCACTCTTTTTGCAGCTGGGAATGATGCAGGACAAGGTGCAGTTGTGTTGGAGGTTGTTCCGCCACCACGCCTCCAAAATGCTACTACTGGTTGTGACACACCTCTCTCCTCCACCCCCTCCTCTTCTTATTCCTCCATGGCCTCTTCGAGTGCTCTGTCCTCAGAACCAGCGGTGCTCCGTAGGCATCCAAGGGGCTACGCAAGTACGCAGGCAAAAAGATGCCATGCCGTGCTTGCGCTGGTGTGTTTGGGGGACAGGAGCCACACTGGGGCAGAGGTTCTGTCAGCTCTGCAGGGGCAGGCCGAGAGGTGGTTGACGCCACGCCAGCTTAAGCCAGGAATGGTCGTTTCTGACAATGGCACCAAGTCCTCTCTGCCCTGCGACAGGGACAGCTGACCCATGTGCCCTGTATGGCTCACGTCCTTAACCTGGTGGTGCAGCGGTTCTTGGGCAGGTACCCGGGCATACAGGATGTCCTGAGGCAGGCCAGGAAAGTCTGTGTGCATTTCCGCCAATCATATAATGCCAGTGCTCGGCTGGCTGAGCTGCAAATGGAGTTGAACCTGCCCAAGAACCGCCTTATATGTGACATGCCCACCAGGTGGAACTCAACGTTGGCCATGCTACAGCGACTGCACACGCAGCAGAGGGCCATCAATGAGTACCTGTGCGACTACGGCACCAGGACAGGGTCAGGGGAGCTCGATTTTTTTTTCCCACACCAGTGGAGCATGATCAGGGATGCATGCACTGTCCTGTCACCATTTGAGGAGGCCACGAGGATGGTGAGCAGTGACAGTGCATGCATCGGTGACACTGTACCTCTTGTCCACCTGTTGGAGCATACGCTGCGTGGGATAATGGACAGGGCACTTGAGGCAGAACAGAGGCAGGAAGAGGAGGACTTCCTTGCCTCTCAAGGCCCCCTTTATCCAGACAGTGTTCCTTCTCTTCCACCCATCACACAGGAAAAGGATAAGGAGGAGTAGGAGGATTGTGTCAGTATGGAGGTGGAGCCTGGCACTCAGCAGCAGCAGCAGCAGCAGCAGTCTTTTAGGGATGATTTACAGTCCCAACAAATCAGTGGACTTGTACGTGGCTGGGAGGAGGTGGCTGGCGATCATGTCGTCCTCAGTGACCCAGAAGACTCCGGACCGAATGCCTCAGCTAACCTACGTTGCATGGCCTCCCTGATCCTGCAAAGCCTGTGGAAGGATTCTCGTATTCTTTAGATCAAGGAGTGGGACCATTACTGGCTGGCCACTCTCCTTGATCCACGGTACAAGATAAGGTTGCAGACCTTATCTTGCCGTCGCAGAGGGAGCAGAGGATGAGACATCTCCAGGAGGCCTTGCAGAAAGGTCTGTGCAATGCGTTCCCAGAGACTGGGAGGTTACAAACTCCTGGTCCTGGACGACGAGTTGCTGAGGCTTCGGTCAGTAGCAGAAGGAGCGCTGGGGAAGGTGGACGTCTGACCGATGCGTTCAGACAATTTTTTAGTCCGCAGCTCCAAGGTATGATCAGTTCCAGCAACCATCGCCAGCGTCTGATATACATGGTGCAGGAATACCTAGGGGCAAGGTCAGACTTGGACACCTTTCCCACCAAAAATCCTCTGGCTTATTGGGTCTTGAGGATGGATCACTGGCCAGAGCTTGCACAGTATGCAAGTGAGCTACTGGCCTGTCCGGCATCCAGCGTTCTTTCGGATTTCCCATTTGGGAAAAAGGTATCTCCTCTCTACTGATGCTTTATCACCAATCCTTGTTTCAATAAAAACCCCACGTTTCCAAAAACATTTGTCATTGGGACGGAAAGTGAGGTGAAATGTTCTGAACAGGTGCACAGACAGCAAAACAAATGTTACAGGAGTGATAACCCTTCCCTATGTTCTCCAAAAAGCTTAAAAATAGATTTTTTTGGATGGAGTTACACTTAAAAATGTACCTGTTCAAAATTACAAACAGATTCTACTTAAGAACAAACCTACAGTCCCTGTCTTGTTTGCACCGCTTGTATACTGCTGTTCAGATTATATAGGGTTGTAGGTTGGGTTGGGTTGTAGGGTTGTAGGTATAGGGTTTTATTTTGGGTGTGGGTTTCCCCTTAATATCCATACAAGACCCAAAGGGGCTGGTAATGGGCCGGGGGGGGGGGGGGGGGTGATGGGGTAGCCATGCCATTTTTCTCAAAGATTTTCATCCATATTGCCAGGACAAGACATGACATTAAAGCCGCAAGCAGTTTTAAATGGCTTCTTTTTTTTCCTTTACAAATGTCATTTTTTGCAGGGACAGTTCTAAACACGGGAAACACATGCCACTTCACAGGCATACTTTAGACACCCCCAGGTACCATATTTAAAGGAATATTTCACTTTTTTTTTTTTTTTTTTTAATGACTGCTCCCGAAAAAACGTCAGTTTTTAAAACTTCTTTTTGCATTGATGCATGTCCCCTGGGGCAGGACCCGGGTCCCCAAACCTCTTTTATGATATTAACATGCATATTGGCTGTTATAATTAGCACTTTAGATTTTGAACGTTCGCATCCATTGTAACTAATAGGGTTCGAATGTTAGCGCAAACTTTCGGTCCGTTCGCAGGTTCCGGGGGTGTTCGGCTCATCCCTAGTTTTTACTCAGTTATAATGTATTATCTAAATGAATCTTTTCACTTGTACATTTCCCACCACTGTCAAAATCTTGTACTATGACCTTAGCCATAATAAAAACCATTTGTAAACAAAAAGTAGAAGGCACAAACAGTCTGATATCAATATAGAGACCTTGGCTTGCCTTACATATAAATGTTTTTATACTGATTTAAAATTGTCAAATTTTCATTAGGAATTAGGATACTGCACAGCAAAAAGCAATGTAAAATTGTCCAGCAGCAGGATAGTTTTAATCAGGGATAATAGGCCTAACTGGTGTATCTTAACATTTATCTTATCAATTGGGATAGGGGGTTTGGTGAATGATGGGCAGTGGTTTAGGTGCACACTGTTCTTGCACTTCACTGAAATGATCCATACTTCAAACAAAAGGCATCTTAAAGAGCAGATTTTACAATGACATGCTAATATTCTGATTTATGCACATCCATGAGGGACATGTACTGATTGAATTTTTTTTTAAATAATAATAATAATCTCTCCCTACACAGAATTGTCAGCTATCCCTAACAATACTGATAAATAAAGCTGCTATGAACCCACCCGTCCATCAATAGGTCATTGATTCCTTCATCCATTCCTTGTGCGCTGCATTAGAGGCTGTTCTCTATTTTGGTGGTGAACCTGCAAACTTTTCAGCCCAAAGTCAAAAACTTTAAAAATCCCAGAGATTCACCCCAAATCTATAGTAACTGCTGAACCTTATCCCTGCACCTGCAATTTATACAGTATTATAATAATAATAATAATAATAATAATAATAATAATAATAATAATAATAATAATAATAATAAAAAACATATAATTATTGGTCATCAAACATCTTAGTTTTACTGTTTCATGTACAATATGTCATAATGGTATTTTTATAGCTTTCGATTTCTACAGTGCTGACAAAGATGGCTTCTGTGTATTTTAGGTTTTGCCTTTTTTTCCTACTCAATAAGCAGATTCATATTCCAGTCTATCAGTAATAAATAACAGAATTATTCTTTATAAACCTGACACTCACACAGCCTTCAGCTGAGCAATGAACTCAGTGTCAGAATCCTGGGCTGCTGTCAGTGATGATGAGGTCGGGAGAAGAGGAAGAAGTCATTGGAGTCTATCAGAGACTCGGCCATGTTGTCTTCAGATATCTACTTAGAATATTGTGGTTGTTGTCTTTGTGTGTGACCCCCTGCACATCTGACACCCAGAACTCTGATCACCGCTGTGATATGACTATGAAGAATTATACATTTGAGTACAAGTATTCTCAGGATGGAGACATCATTATAGGAGGGATATTCACTGTACATTCTGTAGTGACATGTTGGAGGGAGGAAAGAAGTCTTATTAAAATTCCCATGTGTATGTGTACCGCGTAAGTGAAATAGCTTGTAATCTGATCTACAGAGCTGTGTCTTTAGGAGATATGTGTGATAATGTGCAGGACTCATTCAGTCTATTACACAGCGTTTATATAAAATCAAAGTATATCAATGAATATGTTAGTGAAAACCACGAATGTCCCTTTCTATTGCCGGGTGTTAATGCTCACCTTTATTTATTATGAATGGCTGCCAATGTACCACAATAGATGAAAAACCCACATGACCTTTTTTTTTTAAAAGACAGCACACCGCAGTGCTTGGTATGTGTATTATGGTGCTTTGAGGTGCATTGTGTGTTGGGATCTACTTACTGTACTGGGAAAACTGTTATCTGCAGGACAGGAAGTGAGGGAAATCTCTCTAATGGAGCCCTGGACAGTGGTTGTCCAAAAGAAAAATGGTTTTGGTTGGACGTGCATTTTAAGGCACTACAATAACATAATATAGTATTTCTGTTTCTGATGGCCGGCATTGCATTTACCTTTGCACTGGCATGCACAATTTTAAGGCTTTACATGTTGGGTTTCTATTTACTTGGAACAACCTCATATTTTATATTTTACCAAAAAGTTGGGTAATGCATCTCATTTGTGTGCAGTAACATTATTTTTAGTGTATTTTTTACTGAAAACATTTATTTGATAAACAGCTTCTCTGTTATCATAAAAAAATCAAACTACCACCATTGTATTCTGCAGGGTCTTTGCTTTCAGAAAATATATAATGTTTGGGGGGTTTTAACTAATTTTCACGCATTTTAATATTTCACACAAAAGGTGACAGTGAAAGGATTAAAGACAACGCAGTCACAGAAAAATTCCCATCGATCTGTTCTTGTTGTGGAATGACAACACTGTGCTATTTGTTAAAGGAAACAACAAGTATTGGTGTCAGCCCTGTCAAGTTTCTTTTGGTAAACTAGAGAATGTCTCCCCTTTTCCTCAACTCTACAACATGGGAGGATTGTTTTTCTGTCAAAGATGAAAACCGAAAAACTTGATTAGACCCTTTGAGTACATTGGCAGAGTGAACAGGAAAAAAAAAAAAAAAACTAATGTCCCTTGGGGATGCCCTGACCCTGCTGGTGAAGTGATGCATCTGCATGATGTATACAACCTACTACAGCAACATTAACATTTACAAATTAAAAAAAATCTGTTTAAATTGACGAAAAATCACAACTTCAGCCACCTACCAATCAGCTGAGGATTCACCTAATCTATAGCGGACTCTTATCCCAGGTGAGGGGGTCTGGTATAGATGTTAATGGTGGACCCCACACAAAACCAAAAAATGTATAATTCCATAAATGACCCTTATACCTGATGAGAGTCTGATAAAGATGTCAAAGGGTACTCAAAAATTGTCATATGGCCTCCCCATAAATATTCATACCAGACCAGTAGGGTCTGATACAAATTTTAAGATGACATTTCAGGCAAAAAAAAGGCATGTGGTTCCACCCAAAATCCACATGTGACACGTACTGTATATGATGATTGCCCCCTGTCATGCCAGGAAAAGTAAATTGTGAATTCAGCCTCCCACCTGAACCATACCAGGCCACATACCCTCAGCATTGGGGGTACCATGCCAGGAGGGCCCTATTGACAAGTACCATAATGATGAAGACAAAAGCCTCTTTCCCACAACCCTGGTCTGGTGGTTGTTGAGGTCTGCATGCTGGGGGGCTTATTGGAAACAGGAAACCCCAGATACAGACCTTCCAGCCTATGTGAATGAGTATTCATAGAATAAGTGAAAAAAAAAAATCCACAACATCAATCAGTTTGTCCAAAATTTCCGCTCCAACTCGCCAACATGAATGAGCGACAGAGCAGATTATGTTGGTGGCTTCCGGTTTCCTAAGAACCAGTCAGAAGGGAAGTGGTCACATTTAGTAATACTGATGCTAAATATATCACTTCTATCTGGTGCCGGAGGTTTGACCGGGCTACATTCAAAATTAGTTCAGCCATTTGCCTAACCGCCAAACAAGCAAAATTTGGTCCAAACCTGGGTTCAGACCAAACCAAAACCTCATCCCTTGTCATTACCCCGGTCACAAGAGCCAATAATATAAGGGAGTAAATAACCCAACTAATTTTCTGAAAAAAAGGTGAGCTTACATCAGTCATATTATTAATGTGTGGGATCTGTTAAGGAGAGCTGAAAATACTGTGTAGGGAGAGACACATTTTTTATTATTATGGTATTGGTACATGTCACCCCCCCCCCCCCCCATCATGGCAGTGGCCAGTTCCCATGCCTTTTGTTTGACAATAGTTTGCCTATTAGCTCTAGAAATGGACAGAACTAAAAAAACAAGATTCTCCCCCATAGACTTCAGGGGGTTTGCTGACAGTTCACAAACTTCAGAATTTAAGCAAAATTTTTGAAACATTTCACAAACTAAACCGAGGAAGATTGTCTTATCTCTGGTCCTGACTGTCTACTATGGCATGTCTGTAGGCTCCAACCAGTCTTGTAGCAAGTTTGAAGTCTCTGACCCTTTCCTCTAGTAAGTCTGCATTCTCTGACCTTCTTCTATAGTATTACATATACTGAATATTATGTGCGGCTACTTAGTGATTTTCGGTGGCTACAGCTGAGGTCCTCTATGCCTCGTAAATTGCCAACCACTGCTATAACTCATATAAGTGCAGGAATAATTGAATTTCAATCCCACCATAGATCTGTAGTTGAAATGTATTATCCATTTTGGCATAAAGAATTTCTGCTTGAATCCTTGTCCTGTAGACCAATGCTAAACTATCCATTTTCTGCAGGGTTAACCGGAGAGAATACAGACATCTATTGGCTTTTATATTTGCTATTGATGAGATAAACCGCAGTCCAGATATTCTGCCCAACATAACTCTGGGATACCACGTGTATGATTCTTGTGGACATGTGAATAAAGCTATAAAAGACGTTCTACAGATATTATCTGGACATACAAAGAAAGCTCCAAATTATTCCTGTATGGAGCGGGGTGCCCTGGCTGGTTTCATTGGAGATCTCAATTCTGACACCACTCTCCAAATGGCCCAGCTGCTGAATCTATATGGTTACACCCAGGTAAGAAAAGCTGAATTTCCTATATTACATAAGGTTAGGACAGCTAGTCATCTTATGGTGAGGTGGGTCAAAAGGGTACAAATAATCCTTGTGGCAAAGCATTGTAAAGTATAACATTGTTCTAAAAAAAGAAGGCAGTGCTGCGTAGGGATGGGCCAATGGTTCAGTCCAATCCTTGGCTGTTATTGCATTTGGACAAATAGCTGAAATTGTGCCCATTCAGTCCCCTGCAGATCACCTATATTTTTTTTTTTTTTTTTTTAAATTGTAATTTTTATTGGGTTATAAAAGTATAACAATTATAAAAACAAAGTACATTGTATATTATACCAGTATTGTAAGCATAGTGGATACAAATAGTTATAATGGAGTTAAAGAGAACAGGTGAACAGTGTCCATAGTGCAGAGCACAGGGGTGGTCTGCACAGCTCAATAATAGTTACATAACAAACAACTCACATGTAGGTAGTAAGGTTGACAATCCAAGGGTAGATATATTAATGGATCAGTGAACAGTCTTGCGGAGGGTACTCGTAGATTAACACAGTATACAAATAGGTACCAACTAGTATACAAATAATATGAAAGTAAAAATTAACAAGGAAGGAGAACAGAGAAGGGAAAAACAGCACTTAATTTTGGATTAAGACATTTTCCAACGTGTCTACTTGTCTATGTGGCCCATATTCTGATTGATCCCATGGCGCCCAGATTTTATCAAATTGGGGAATAGAGTCTTGTACAGAGGCTGTTAGAAACTCCATCCTCTGAATCTCAGCTACTAGATGTAAAAGTCTAGACCATGAGGGTGGTGTGGTGGATAACCAGCACATTGGAATAATTTGTTTGGCTGCAAGTAAGATATAAGAGATCAATCTGTTGACTCTTTTGGGTAAACCCTTAACCGGAAGCCCCAATAGACAGTGCAAGGGATCCAACGGGAGCGCTATGCCTACCACCCCCTGTATTAGTTGCCCCACATCTTGCCAGAGGGGTCGTATCAGAGAGCACTCCCAGAAGATGTGGAGCAAGGAGCCAACCTCGATTCCACATCGCCAACAGCGGGATGGAACCGAGGGATTGAATTTGTGTAAAACATCGGGGGTCCTATACCAGAACATAAGGATCTTTATAGAGGTTTCACTCTGGGCTACACATCTGGAAGATTTAAAAGTAGAAGTCCAAATCTTATCCCATGTTTGGGTCGTAATGGGGTTACCTAAGAGAAGGGACCATTTCCTCATGTAATGATGAGTGGTTTCTGTAAGAGGGGTCGACTCATGGAGGATGCGGTAAATGGAAGATATTAAATGTAACTGTTGTGGCCCTTGAGCGCATACGTTTTCGAAGGCGGTAGGTCTGTCAAGGGTCAGGGAGGAGGACTTGGAGTGGAAGAGATGTCTAACCTGTAAGTAAAAATGGAAGAGGCGGGAGGGAATCTCAAATTTTTCACTTATGGTGTCAAAAGAGTAGAGCTTCCTTGTAATGGGATGAACCAGATTTCGAAATTGAAACAACGTTGCGTTAAGCCAAGGGAAAACCCTACCCAAGGACAAGCTATCTGGTATGGCTGGGTTAAACAGCACATTCATAAGGGGAGGGCATGGAGAGGAAAGGGAGTATCTTTTGAGACTCTTATGCCAGACACTTAGAGTGAAGTTCATTGGAGCGGTACACTGGCGTTTGAAAACGGGATCTAGGGGTGTAGGTGCTCCCCAAATTAGGGAGCAAGGGTGAACCGGGTACAATACTCCCTTTTCAATAGTTGTCCACTTATTGGGTGCATGTAGGGTAGACCATGAGACCAAAGCTTTTAAGTGTGTGGCATAATAGTATCTAGTAATGTCCGGAGCTCCCAGACCCCCCCTAGATCTTAGAGCGAACACAACCGAGCTCGCTATACGATGGGTTCCGCCGCCCCAAATAAACCTCAAAAAGGATCTCTGGAGAGCTTTTAATTGAGAAGCTGGCACGGCAACTGGTAGTGTCTCGAAATGGTAAAGCAGTTTAGGTAGAATAGACATTTTAAGGACATTAATCCTACCTAATAGAGATAGGGGGTACTTTGACCAAGTTGACAGGGATTTATGTATATCCAAGATTAGAGGAGGGAAGTTAGCAGGGTATAGGGAGGAATAGGTAGGGGTAATAAGAACCCCTAAGTATTTAAGAGAAGTGTTACACCATTTATAAGGGTATGCCTCCCTAAGTTGCGATAGTGTGGGTTCTGGGATGTGTATGGGAAGAGCCTCAGTTTTTGAAGTGTTAACCTTATATCCGGAAATGGCACTAAAAGAGGATAATAATTTGTGCAATGAGGGGAGTGATATCAGAGGGTTAGTGATAGTAAGTAAGACGTCGTCCGCAAAAAGCGATAGCTTATATTCCTCCTGTCGCATCACCACCCCACGTATATCTGGATGAGAATGTATAGATTCCGCCAGGGGTTCTAGACACAAGATAAACAGCAGTGGTGATAGGGGGCACCCCTGGCGAGTTCCATTTGTCATGGGGAAGCTAGACGACAGGAGGGACGACATCTGTACCTGGGCTGAGACCGTCGAGTAAAGAGCCTCTAGGGCTTTTAAAAATGGGCCTTGGAAACCGTAAATTTGCAAAGTGGCAAACATATAGGGCCAACTCAGCCTATCAAAGGCCTTTTGTGCATCTAAACTTAGGACCAGTGCCGACCGGGATGTTCTATCAAGAAGATCTATCAGGTCTATCGTGCGCCGGGTGTTGTCTCCGGCATGCCTACCAA
Organism: Lithobates sylvaticus; assembly: GCA_028564925.1. Classification (NCBI taxonomy): domain Eukaryota; kingdom Metazoa; phylum Chordata; class Amphibia; order Anura; family Ranidae; genus Lithobates; species Lithobates sylvaticus. Next base: position 24,512,777 of record CM053026.1, read on the forward strand.
TGACAAAACCCACCTGATCTCTATGGATTAGTTTAGGTATCAGTTCAGAGAGTCTAGAGGCAAGGATTTTGGTGAATATCTTATAATCTGAATTTAAGAGAGCAATGGGTCTGTAGTTGTCTGGAATAGAGGGGTCCTTACCGGGTTTCGGAATAACAGAGATATAGGAATGGGAGAAATGTGGGTGGGGAACAGAACCCTTGAGCAGGGAACTATACAAAGTCAGCATATGTGGGGATAAGACATCAAGGAAAGTTTTGTAATAAAAGTATGGCAGACCATCAGGGCCAGGTGATTTGTGTGAAGGTAATCTCTTAATAGTGGCCAGGAGTTCCTCATCTGTGACAGCTTTGTTTAGGTTCACCAAGTCTGTTGGGGAAAGTTTAGGAAGATTTATGTTAGAGAAAAAGGTTTCAAATTTTTCCTGGGTAAAGTTAAAATGGTTCTCCGGAGTCAGGCAGTTATATAGTTTATTGTAAAATTTGCCAAGGATGTCTGACATCTCTCGGGGACAGTAAGTTCTGGTTCCATCTGGCTGTAGGAGGAAATCAGGAAAAGAGTTAAAGGGCCGCGGGCGGAGCTTATTGACTAACATTCTATGGGGTTTATTTGCATATTCATAAAATTTTTGTTTTGACCAGAGTAAGGATTTAGACACTCTATCTATCTGTATTGATTTAATTTGTTCCCTAATGGATTGGACCTTCTGTAATTTCATCACCGTGGGGGCGCACAGCAGTTTCCGTTCCGCAGTCATCAAGGCAGATAGCAGGGATTGTTTAAGTCTATTCTTATCTTTCTTTAGCCGAGAACTCTCAGCTATACAGGCTCCCCGAAATACTGTCTTGTGCGCCTCCCACAGTGTGGAAAAGTCTGACACTGACCCCACGTTAATTTGAAAAAAATCTGTTAAACTCTTAGACAGACTAGTACGTGAAATTTCAGACTGCAGGAGATGGTCGTTGAGACGCCAGTGGCATGATCTGGTGTGAGCCCGATCAAGCACGAGGTCCAACACTATGGGAGCATGGTCTGACCATGTGATAGGTAATATGTCAGATTCAATCACATAAGGAATGAGTGGGGCTGAAACTAGGAAATGGTCAAGTCGTGAGTACATCTTATGGGCTGGGGAATAGAACGTGTACTGCCTAGTAGAGGGGTGTTTGATCCTCCATGAGTCGAAGAGTCGATGGGATCGTACACATTTACGAAAGGCATTAGCCTGAGACATGATCTTTTTAGAAGGAGTGGTAGTAAATAGTGTTTGTCTATCCCTAGTGGCTGACATAATCAAATTGAAATCTCCTCCGACTATCATAAAGGGCTGAATACGATATTGAGAGGAGTCAAAAAGTTTATTAAGGAAGTCAATCTGCCCTGTATTGGGGGCGTATATATTGACAAGGGAAAAGGAAATGGTCAAGTTTTGGCAATCTAAAACGAGGAATCTCCCATGAGGGTCAGCATAGGATTTTTTAACCTTAATAGGGCATGACTTCTTTATCAATATAGCCACTCCCGCCTTGCCCGTAGAGTCAGAGGCAAGAAAGGAGATGGGAAAAAGCTTTGAAGCAAATTTAAATGATCCCTTTGTCCGGAAATGCGTTTCCTGGATCAATATCACGTCAGCACCCGAGGTCCTGAATTCCTTCAGGGCCAACCAACGCTTACGGACCGAACCCAAACCCTTCACATTATATGATAGGATCCTCAAAGCCATGAGTGTTTCTTAATTGGGTATGCTCTTGTAGAGGTAATAAAAGTATAAAACCCTGGGTCGTAGAAAGTGTGACAGTAAAAATAAATATAAATCTGTTTACAAACATTACAAATAACTACAACCCCACGGTACCTTGGTGTTGAAAAAAAAACCCTGTTGGGGTAAGAGAATGGAATTGAAAAACATAAGCAATGTAAGTAATACAATTTCAACCTATGGAGTTGATCTATAAACATGGACATCTTAGCTGGAAAAAAGAAAATTAAAACTAACAATAAGAGAAGCAAAAAAATAAATTTTGAGAAACCTGAGAGGTAAGGACATCTCAGGAGGTCCTGGACAAAGTCCAAGGCCAAAAAGGGACGTGTACGGGCTTTCATCAGGGAACTCTGAGCAGAGAAGGATGAGGAGGCCCGGCTGCTCAACTTGAGAGCTTGTTGGTGTTTAGAGTCAGTGGGCAGTATGGAGTAGAAAAGGGACCAAGTCCAATTAACTATTTAGCAAAAATGTCTGACCACTGGGGAGCATGGTTCTTCTGACACACCATGGGTTGAGTAGGTAGAAATATCAACAAACAACATTTCACCCTGAGTACAGAGCAGGGTGCATTCAAAACTGCGTATGTTCAAAACAATAGTCCTTGATTCATCCAATAAATGAAGGGCAAGGAGTCTAAAATGCGCGTAGCATTAAAGGATAGATCCAGAGAGGAGTGTGGACTGTCTCAAGGTGGTTGCTTGGAAAGGCGTGGTCGCTGAGGGGTAGAAAGTTGTTTCTTAGATTTGCCCCTAACAGGGGTCAAGATACGGCTGGGAGTATTGGGAGGTAGTCGAGCCTGGGTGTCTGGAGGATTTAAATCTTCTTCCGGTAATGGAGGCAGACCGAGGCTTTTTAGAAACGCCTCGTTCTCTTGCAGGTCACGGAGGATGTGTTGGGCCCCGTTCTTTGAAACGACAAGGCGGAATGGGAATCCCCAGTAGTATGGGACTTTATGATGTTGTAGGTGTGAGGTGAGTGGGCGCAGGTTCCTGCGTTTAGCAAGGGTGATGGGAGAGAGATCGCTGAAGATTTGCAATTTTGCTCCCTTGTACATAATTTGAGATTTATTGCGAGCAGCCACTGTTAGTGCCTCCTTGCTTTCGAAAAAATGAAACCTCACTACAACATCCCTGGGTCTGGCTCCGGCCGGGGGTTTGGGTGCGAGAGAACGGTGTGCCCTGTCAAGTCGCCAATCTATGTCCACCACCGAAGGGGCCAGGGTGTTGAAAAGGCCCAGGAGGTAGGAGCGCAAGTCAGAGTCCCCCACTGTCTCAGGGATACCTCTGAAGCGTAGGTTTGGACGTCTCTCCCTATTTTCCCAATCCTCCTGTTGTAGTTGTAGTTGGGAGACTGAGAGACGTAGATTATGGTTTTCCTCCTCGATGGTCTGCACATAGTTGACCGTCTCATCAAATTTGTTCTCAAGGGTGTCTGTGCGCTCCCCTAATTGATTAATTTCCCCTCTCAGGTCTGCAGCCAATTTGTTCACCTCCGCCGAGACATTGTTAGTGATTTGTTGGAGTAGGAGTTGTAGTTTTTTTTTTTTTAATTCACTGTGTATAAATAAATTCCTCCTTTAATATAGTTTCTTTTATTTGTGTTCTCCATTCTTCAACCGTCGGAGGATATATAGATATCCATTTCTGGGCTATTAGTTTTCGTGCCTGAAATAGGCCTCTCGTCAGTGCGGTATGGATATTTTTTGAGATATTTGGTTCCGCCACTATATTTAATAAGCATAGATTTGGATCTAATAGCATTTCTATTCCTAGTACACTATTTATATTTTGGATTATATCCTGCCAATATCGATGGAGTTTGGGACATCTCCACAACATGTGTATTAAATTAGCCGGTGCGCCACTACATCGAGGGCATAAAGGGGACTCTCTGCGTTTCCACTTAAATAATTTCTCAGGTGTATAGTATGATCTATGCGTAATAAAGATTTGTGTTAGTTTTTGAGTATCCGACAGTGATACCTTTGGGATCGCAGACAAGACCTCCGACCACTGAGCATCAGTCAGTGCTCCCAGGTCTCGCTCCCATTGCTTCCTAGCCGGCACCTCTACCTCTTCCTCAAATTTTTTCTGCATTATCTCATAAATTTTAGATATAAGTCCCTTCTTTTGGTCCCTTTTCTTCAACAGTGTTGTTATTTTGGATTCGTTAAGCATAAATACAGATGTACGGGCCTGGTCATGAAAGGCATGTCTAAGCTGGAGATATTGAAAGAACCTCTGTCTTGGAATCCTAAATTCCTCAGATATTTGCGCAAATGATTTTATATTATCATTCCAAAACAGTTGTTCCACAAATCTCAGCCCCTGAGTTTGCCAAAACCCAAATCCCTCCAATCTCTGTACTTCCTCATAATTTGCGTTATTCCATATTGGTGTATAGGAGTAAAATGTTTGATAAATTTAAATATAAACATGGATTTCATGCTATATACTCAACATACTCCCGTGGAGTTAGTATTTTGATCTCAAACTCTATTAGGTTTACCTGTAGGCAGTGTATTAAAGACCCGATTGGCCGATATTTAATGTTGTTATGTTCCATAAATGATAGAATAATCCTCTTGGTAAATGTGTATATTCCCCCACCATATAAGGACGATGTGTTAAAAAAGGTTTTTGAAAAGATGGCGCAATGGCCTGATGTTCCTACAGTGATAATTGGGGACTTCAATAATGTATTAAATGAAGAGCTGGACAGACATAGCAACAAAAAGAGTAATGGAGGGGGAAAGACCACAAGATGGGCCAACCAGATACAAGAGATGGGTCTATCAGATGTATGGAGAGTAAGATACCCGGATAGTAAAGAATACTCATGCTACTCAAGTACATATAGATCATTATCCAGAATCGACATGGCTTTGGGAAATGGTCATTTTCTCCAATTAGTCAAAACAATTCAGTACGAATCAAGGGGAATCTCGGACCACTCCCCATTAACTTTGACTTTAGAGTGGACGGAACAGTTGATCCGGCCAATGTGGAAAGTTAATCCACAGTGGCTGTCCCTGATTCCAGAGAGTAGTAAAATAAAACATCTGCTAATGGGCTTTTTTGGAGATAATAAGGGCTCAGCTTCAGCGTTAATGGTGTGGGATACAATGAAAGCATACCTCAGAGGCTTAATAATTAAAGAAATATCTAAAATTAAACTAGCCACAAGACAGCGGGAGGAAGAGATAACCCAAAGAGTTAAGCAGACCGAACAAGACTACATATTAGATTCTAATGAGGAGAAATTTAGAGCATGGCAGGACGTACAGATGCTATATAAAAATTTGATTATAACTAAGGCCGAAAATACTAGATTCATGCAGAACCAAAAGCATTACGAAATGGGGGAACAGGTGGGTCATATGTTAGCAATGATAGCACGGAACCAGGAAGGCCCATCCAGTATAGTTGCCATTGAAGACGAAAAGGGGATAGTAAAGTATGATACAGAGGGTATCCAAAAGATATTTGTAGATTTCTATTCACGGTTGTATGAATCTGAAATCCTAAATGTAAAGGAAAAGACTGAACAATTCTTAGACAAGTTAACTATGCCCAAATTGAATTCAATGGAAAGAGAATCCTTGGATACCCCTATAACTATGGTAGAGTTGGAGGAAGCAGTGGGACAAATTCAAAACAATAAATCTCCAGGGATGGATGGACTCCCCGTGGAGATATATAAAATATACGGTCAGATCTTGATCCCAGAACTTCTTGAAGTACTGAATGCAGCATATATCACACGGGAACTCCCTAAATCAATGATGGAAACAATAATAATTATAATTTTAAAACCGGATAAAGACCCACTAAAGCCCGGCTCTTATCGGCCAATATCTCTCCTTACATCTGATGTTAAAATACTAGCCAAGGTCCTAGCAAATAGATTGTCTAGATACATTGATACTCTGATCCATAGGGATCAAACAGGCTTCATCCCCTCCAGATCAGCAGCCACAAACATTCGTAGGCTCTTTCTGAATCTACAATTACCAATGGATAACGGGGGAGCTGGTGCCATCCTGTCATTGGATGCTCAGAAGGCTTTTGACATGGTAGAATGGGAATATCTATGGATGGTACTGATTGCCTTTGGCATAGGCCCAGGCTTTATAACCTGGCTAAAAATACTATATAAAGACCCCAGGGCAAAGTTAAGGATCAATGGCACTATGTCACCAGCTTTCCCGTTGTCCCGGGGGACTAGACAGGGTTGCCCTCTGTCCCCCTTGCTGTTTGCATTGGCAGTGGAACCACTGGCCGCTGCAGTCAGACAGTCTGCGGGGAAAGAGGGATTCCAACGTGCAGGAAGAGAGGATAAAATAGCTTTGTACGCAGATGATGCCTTAATTTTCCTTAGTGACCCCACAAAATCCTTAGAGGAACTCATGAATCTTGTATCTGCATTTGGACAGCTCTCTGGGTTTCGCATCAACTGGGAGAAATCGGTGTTAATGCCGCTACATAATGTAAACACTTCTTTACCAGACTGTGCTAAACAAATTCAAATAAAACACAGAATTAGGTACTTAGGGAAGGGAGTTCCATATTATCCTTACCGATCTAACAGTAAAGAACCCCTTACAGAGTTGAAGGTTAAACCGCTTCTCATCCAACTACTATGAGTGGCTGTGTATTTTCTTAAGAAACCTGACACTGAATAGTTTACTCTCTATGTTAGAATCACCATTTGAAAATTGCCATATTGTGATCATATGTGCTCATAAGTGCTTCTCTAGGGAGAATAGGTTTAATGTTTGTAGTCATTCTTCAAAACTGAGATCCTCCAGCCCCCTTATTGGCTTTTTTCCCCTTCTCCACACTCTCTACAGTCCAGCACATCCTTACTGAGGATGGGTGACCAGAACTAGACGGCATACTCCAGATGTGGTACAAACTGAGTTTTGTAAAGTGGTAGAATTAAAGTCTTATCTCTTGAGTAGATACCCTTTTTAATGCATGCTAATACTCTATTGACCTTGCTGGCTGCACCTTGGCATTGCATGCTATTGCTGAGCCTGTGGTCTTCAAAAATCTCCAGATCCTTTTTCCATCCTCAATTCCTCCCGGGGTTCTCTCACTAATGAGTAACTTGTGTTCATATTTTTTAATAATAAACCTCAAGCACAAACATGTAAAAAATTGCAACTATACTTTAGCTTTTTGAAGATAAAATGTTTTTCCCTTATTTTTAAATCCTGGAATCCCTGGCTGGCAGCTGAATGCGCCAGAAGGGGATGAATCACTGGTTGTTAGGATGCCAACAGGAACCAGTTACCTAACAACCAGGAGAAAACTGTCACATTTAGCAGTGGTAATAAAAGGGATCTGCTCCTTTTGGGACTAGCACCTGTAGCAGAGGTAGAAGCTGATTGGACACATAGTAGGTTTGGAGTGGTGCTGTCAGAACTACATGTCCTTGGGTTCTGTTTGAGCGTTATTCGGCTAACAAATTAAAAATGCCCATTTTCTAGACTACTAGGCAAAGAGATGTAAAAATAGCATGGTGGGCGGGCACTGCCCTGGGGAACATGTACCATTACAAAAACATTTTTAAAAAATCCATTTGACCAGGAGCAGGGATTTTTTTAAAGTGCTTAAAGTGAAACAGTAAAAATGCAAAATTACTTTAAATAACATGCCGGGGGAGGGGGTATCCTAATCTTACCTTTAAAGGGTGCATCTCCATCATGTTTAGAAAGTGCTGAAAGTTTCTGTTTGTTTTTTTGTTTTTTTATGAAGCTGGCAGTGAAATGTCACTTGCTGGCAATTTAACCTTTTTGTCTTTGTAAAAGTCACTTTTCTTGTAGTATATTCTGAAACAATTGGATTTTAAGAAGGAACTCAACAAAAGAAAACAAAAACCATGGGAGGTCTCCCTAAAAAATCCATACCAGACCCTTAATCTAAGCATGCAGCCTGGCCGGCCAGGAAAGGGGATGGATGAGCAGGCACCTCCCCCCTGAACCATACCAGGCCACATGCCTTCGACATGGGGGCAATTGTTGATAAGAAAAAAAGCCCCTTCCCCACAACCCCGGTCAGTGATTGTGGGGGTCTGTTGGTGGGTTGGCTTATCAGAATCAGAGTGGCCATTTTCTTGTAAATGAAAAATGCTTAAATATGGCCAGTGACCCTATTCGGGCAGTGATGTCACTGCTATCCCCACCCCTTTTCTTATGTGGCCGAGATTTTCAGTGATGTCATTGGTTCCTAGGGATGCCTCGGGTGCAAGCATACACTGCCTCCTTAGGAATCACTGACAGCAGGAGGTTGTCATCTATAGAAGCTGTAGAAATATTGCTTCTACTGTATACAGTATGTGATTATCGACTCCAATCCGAAAGGAAGTTGGATGGGCAAAAGTTTGGCCACTTGTCTGAATGTCCAAACAGCCAATGCTTGTACCAGACCATTGTCTCATCCTGACTGAAAATCCATTTGTTTTTCCATTCACACAGGATTCTCCATGGACTGTACACAGTGCAGGGGTCTTCCTCATATTATTTCCCCTGCTGGTCCAATGTTATTAGCCTATAATGTTAGGCCATTTTCTCTATTGGTGAATGGTAACTTTCATGGTCATGTGTTAGAGAATGTTACATTTGTTCGGTGAAAAGCAACAAAGATACCATTACACACATATTACACACATTATGGTATTATTCATTATACTTGCACAAAGACATTCATAGTTTATATGGTTTAAAAGATTGAAAAAAAAAGACACAGGTCCATCCATTTCATCCTGTGTGTGGTTTTTATCTTTTAAAGTTCCCATAGCCTCATATATTCTGCTTTCTAAGGAAGACATCTAAAAGGCTTTTTAAGTTGTCATCACTCTCAGCTTGTACCACTTCCTAGGGAAGGGAATTGTACATTTTTACTTCTCTAGCAGTAAAGAACTCTTTCCACAATCTAAGATTACGCCTCCTTTCTTCTAACCTCAAATCATGGCCACATGTCCTCTTCAGGGACCTTACAGTAAACAGTTTATCACAGTTACTGAAATCACTTTTAAATATATTTGTACATTGTAATCATGTCCTCTCTTAACCGCTTCAGCCCCAGAAGATTTTACCCCCTTCCTGACCAGAGCACTTTTTACAATTTAGCACTGCGTCACTTTAACAGACAATTGCGCGGTCATGTGACGTTGTAACCAAAAAAAATTGTGCCGTTTTTACCCACAAATAGAGCTTTCATTTGGTGGTATTTGATCATCTCTCCAGTTTTTTTTGCGCTATAAACAAAAGAACAGCGACAATTTTTTTATTACGTTTTGCTTTAATAAATATCCCACATTTAAAAAAAAATATATGTATTAGTTTCCTCAGTTTAGGCCAATATATATTCTTCTACATATTTTTGGTAAAAAAAATTTCAATAAGCGTATATTGATTGGTTGGTGCAAAAGTTATAGTGTCTACAACATAGCAGATAGATTTATGGCATTTTTATCGAGACTGCGATATTGCGGTGGGCAAATTGGACACTTTTGACACATTTTTGGGACCATTGACAATTATACAGGGATCAGTGCTATAAAAATGCACTGATTACTGTAAAAATTTCACTGGCAGGGAAGGGGTTAACACTAGGGGCAATCAATGGGTTAACTGTGTTCCCTCTCTGTGTTATAACTGTAGGGGGATGGGACTTGCTAGGGGAAGAGAGAGATCAGTGTTCATACTTTGTATGAACACACGATCAGTCTCTCCTCCCCCCAGAGAACTGGGATCTGTGTGACTCAAGCGATCGCGGGTGCCCGACGGTCATCGCGCCCGCCGGGCACTCACATCGGCTCCGGGGATGAGAAGCAGGCCCTGACCAATCCCCAACAGATGGGTTGGCAGGAGGCAGGTCCCCTCAAATACTCTGGCTGAGCCCAGTTGGAATGGTTGGCTGTCGGTGGACCTTGAGGGTGCCCCCTAATCTGGGGGGGTGACCTCGGGCTCATGTGTGAAAGGGAATCTCTTCATGACACACATAGGTGTACTAACCAGAGGCACAGGAGCAAGTAGAGGACAGCAGGGGGACACTGCTGGGCAAATCTCCAGAGAGGAAGACAGCAAGGTGGGTGGGTGAGTGTTACAATTGGAGAGGACTGAGAGGCATGCCTGAGAGGACTGGGAGAGAGACGTCTGGGATGGATGCAGAGTCAGTCTGGGAGGACTGTGGAGTCTTGGCCAGGAGGGCTGGAGAAAGGGGCAGCTGCAGCCAGGTGGGCTGGCAGTGTCTGAAGAGGTGGTGCTGGGATCAGTAGTCACAATAGGAGGAGGACAGCTAGGCACTAAGACTTTGCCACATAAAAAAGGGGCATGTGGTTCCCGCCTGCAAAGAATTTTTGCTACTCATCTGACTGAGCCTTTGTCAGATCATCCAAACAGTGCCAGCTGGTCCTGGGAGTTGTAGTTCTACAAGCAAGATTTGTGATGTAGGTAGAGGAGAAGTGTATATACAGACTGTATATAGTTGTGTATCTGAAGAGTTCTACTGCTTTAATCAAGTGGGCATCCCATGATATCCCTATTCATTATTCCCCTTAATAAAACATAAAACAAAGCACTGGAATGTTCTTCAGACTTAACTGTGCTATGAAGATGCGGTGTGCCTGGCTGTGCAGGGTGGGGGATCCCTTTACACTTGAGGCTCTTTAGGGGGTGCGCTACATAATTGCGCTACATAATTGTCAGTTTGTTTCTGAACCTGCAGGGCTTTAATGGGGAAAGTGACAGGGTCTGCATCCCTTTAGATGTGATTTCCCTTTTGGAGTATCTTACCAAAAATTTTGTTGCAGGGGATGCACGAAATCAGAGGGGCGTTCTGTACACCATCTGTGTAAAGAACGCCTCCAGGTGGCCATATTACATTTTAAAGAACATTACAGAGCTGCAGATTGAAATAAAAGGTATTTTTTAATTACATTCAATTACAATATGTCTTGAGCAATTGTATACACTATATTATTATTTTTTTATTTTCACTTTTGTTTTTCTCATGATAGTGGAATTGCCCTTTAAGTGCCCCTTCTCCGGAGTGAATACCTGTAATCTATCAGTCCTCATAGCTGAGATCCTCTGGCCTTGTTAATTATGTTGCCCTTTGCTGAACTTTCTAATTCTTCGACATCTTTCCTGAGGATTGGTGACCAAAACTGAACTGTATATCCAAGATGAGGCTGAGCCAGTGTATTGTTAAGGGGTAGAATTATTGATTTATCTCTGGAATGTTCACATTCACAAAGTAAATTGTTTATAGATAGTCCCAATAAAATGTATTATATGTGCTCAGCAAACAGGTCATCTCATCCCGATGACATTCTGTAAATGAGATATAACTAGATAAACAATCTATAATCAATAAATTACTAATCGTTCTATATACTTGTTACCTATAATAATTTCTGTAATTTTTTAAGCTGTCCTGTTATGTAAAAGAAGTCCAGTACAAGGATCCGAATGGCAAGATCATGATTTTTAATGATAAAGGAGAACTGCCCAGCCCACTGGACATTGTAAATTGGATTACAAGAATTAAAGATAACAATTTTACTTATTGTATGATTGTGGGTCACTTTGATGGGTCCCTTTCAGAGGGTCAGCAACTTACACTAGAACCAGAGCGAATATCATGGAAAGGAGACAAGGTGAGTTACACTGGGGAAGCTGATCCAGAACTTATACAAGAAACATACTAGTTTTGACCCTAAAGCCCATCTCCAGACAAAACCTAACCCCTTCCCCCATCCTGTTTATAGACAGCCAACATCTTCCCTGACCCATTCCATGGTGATTAGATGAAGGTATCAGTGCTAGCTGTGTGGATATGAACTGCAAAACATCTTCTACATTACAGAACAAGTCCAATTGAATGTGACTGACTAATACTAGCTACCCCCTCCTCATCACACAGACCGGGACATAGACACTCATAGAAGGATCCCGACTCCTGTGCACAGAAGAAGATAAAATACTTTGGAGTGGAATGAAAGCCAGTATTACCCATGGCCAGATTCTTCCCAGACTTTCTGAATTAATCTGACTATAAAAAAAAGAAAAAAACAGTTTAGAGTAGTAATTCCCCGATCAGAAATGTGTACACACATTAAAAAACAAGGAGCTACCTGGATTTCAGTATGAGTGACTCCTAAAATGAGATCTTGGAACAAAAAAAAAAGAAATCTTGGAACAAAATAAGAAAAAAAGAAATCTTGGAACAAAATATCACACAAAACATTTTACATGGTCATATATACTGGTGGCCAGCTAGTTGAAGCAATCAAAGTCCTTCATAGAAAAGCATTTGGTATGTCTGAACCTCTTAGATAGTAATTAGACTCCATTACCCTATCATTAAGAATCTGGAGGTGTGGCTTAATTGTGTATTGCCCAAATAAAAAGACAAATCAATATCTGGTATTCAACTAAAGAAGGTTCTGTTCATGTGACTCAAGCCATGATCAAAGGACACTGGAGAGGATTTTTGATGATGAATTTTAAAGATACATGAAGACAAAAAGGCCACAAAAGCATATCTAAAGGCCTTGATGCTAAACTGAAGATAAAGGAAATTTGCTGCAAATTTCACAGCAAGAACAAAGGATGTCAGTAAAAGACCTGTAGATATGTCTTAAGATCAACTTACCAAACTGTGCCTAAAGTTTTCAAATGGTTTGACTGTTTGGTTGAGAGCACAGCCAATGTGCAGTTAGCATTCCCGGCATGCCTTTTTTTTTAAACTGTTAAATCGATGGGTTTACTTCCGCTTTAAGATCAACTTACCAAACTGTGCCTAAAGTTTTCAAATGGTTTAGAAGAATGGGTGTAGATCGTGCTGGACTGACTCTATCAGTCAGTGTTGTAGTGTGGGCAGAGGGAAAGAATTTGTTTCCAGAAGTCCGTGCCCAGTTTGGAAAAAGGTGGTGATGAGCCCTGCTATGGGCTTGGGCTGCTACCGCAATGTGTGTCCTTAAGGTCGACTCTGCATGTAATGTAGAAGAAATGAGGATAAAGGAGCACCCAGTGATCAAAGAAGTAATTCATTAGTATTATATTTGAAGTTTCAGCAATAAAAAGAATCCAACACGTTTTGGGGGACTAGAGACTTCCCTTTCATCAGGGTTGCTAGTAAAAATAGTTGTGGAATGATCCTGTTGGAGGGTGCCTTTGGCACATGGATCTGGACAGTTAGAAGTCCTCAGAACTGGCTGTGTGTTCAGATGCAGCAATTGAGGGCATCTAACTGTCCAGATCCATGTGCCAAAAGCACCCTCCAACAGGATCCCTCCACAACTATTTTTACTATCAGCCCCGATGAAGGGGGAGTCTCTAGTCCCCCGAAATGCGTTGGCCTCTTTTTATTGATGGGTAGAGGAAAAATCTGCGCTTGGTAAGACTTAGTATAAAAACCAGCAGCTGAACACTATAACCCAGAAACTGGGCACAGAAACTATAAAGAAAATAAAAAGTGCAACGCTTATACTATAAATAATAATGTTGAAGTGATTACATTAATTAAAGTGCAAACCAAAAAGTAGGTAAGTGTCAATCTATACATAATTATAATGACATATATGTACAACACAAGATCAATGATAATATTTGATGAGAGAAAATATTGAAAATAAATGGGGTACCAAATAAATCAATCATAAATAAAAGTTCATGTGTTTAAAAGAAAAAATCCATGTGTTTAGAAAAACTATTATTTAAATGTCCATATATATTCCAAAATCAGAAAAATTGGATAGTGTGACTTGAATGCTTAATTGGTTATGTTTGACAACGTGGAACCCATCACCTCTAATCACCACTAAAAGATGGATGCTTACCAGTTCCCCGGTGACCCCCCTGTTAGGGGAGATCAAACAGAGCGAATTGGATCACAGATCCTGCCATAGACATCCAGATGCCAGAGATTGTCCAGATCTCCAAAGGTGTCTCCTTATCATCAGACTCAGATGGTCACTCACGGCAAACTTCCAAAGGTGTATCACCAAAAAACCATGTCAAATATAAAAAGTGCTCCAAATCGTGTGATATGGTTTCAGCAAAGGATTTATTAAAGCCTAATGGTCAAGCACTTGTAAAAAAGACTCCAACGAGTCATAAAAAGGACAGGTAACGTCGTTGGAGTTTTCTTTTTGCATGTCAGAATTGGTACAGGCAATCGGAATTTCCGATCTGAACTTTTTCTGACCGAATAATACAGAAACTGCTGTCAATCTTTTCCTGGCGGAAATTCTGCCAGCAAAAGTCCGATGGAGCCTACACACGGTCGCATTTTCCGACCAAAAGCTTACATCGGTCTTTTGCTGGTGGCATTTCCGATCATGTGAACGCAGTATAAAAGATTTATAGAGGTATTATTTTCCAATTGCAAAGTATCAATATACGGGTCTCTAGGAGAATAGGGGTGATTACTATTCTGAAATTGGGTTGGAATTTCTCTATTCCTAAGTAAAGGATTGCTAGTGCTGGGCCGAGAGGGGTTAAAATTCCTGTGAGAGAGGAAATTTGCTGGAATATTCAGCTCCATAGGCTTTTAATATTTGGGCACTGCCAGAACATATGTAATAAGTGTCACCATTATCTCAAAACCCTGTCTAATCTAATCTGGAAATACATTTGGGATGGAAAAAATGCTAGACGCTCCCACAATAATCTCACCTTTAGGGATGAGCCGAACACCCCCCTGTTTGGTTCACACCAGAACATGCGAAAAGGCAAAAAATTTGTTTGAACACGCAAACACCATTAAAGTCTATAAGACACGAACATGAATAATCAAAAGTGCTAATTTTAAAGGTTTATATGCATGGATTGTCATAAAGTGTTTGGGGACCCGGGTCCTGCCCCAGGGGACATGTATCAATGCAAAACAAGTTTTAAAAACTGAAGTTTTTTCAGGAGCAGTGATTTTAATAATGCTTAAAGTGAAACAATAAAAGTGTAATATTCCTTTAAATTTCATACCTGGGGGGTGTCTATAGTTTGCCTGTAAAGGGGGGCATGTTTCCCGTGTTTAGAACAGTCTGACAGCAAAATTACATTTCTAAAGGAAAAAAAATAATTTAAAAGTACTCGTGGCTACAATGAATTGTCAGGTTTGACAATACACATAACAGTTCATTGATAAAAACGGCATGTGGATCTCCCCACAGGGAAACCCGAACAAAAATGTAAAAAAAAATGCGTAGGGGTCCCCCTAAATTACATACCAGGCCCTTCAGATCTGGTATGGATATTAAGGGGAACCCTGCGCCATTTTTTTTAAAATGGCGTGGGGGTCCCCCTCAAAATCCATACCAGACCCTTCAGTTCTGGTATGGATTTTAAGGGGAACCCCGCAATAAAATAAAAAAAAAATGGCTTGGGTCCCCCCAAAAATCCATACCAGAGCCTTATCCTTGCATGCAACCTAGCAGGCCACAGGACGAAAGAGCGCCCCCCCTCCTGATCCGTACCAGGCCACATGCCCTCAATATTGGGATGGTGCTTTGAGGTAGCCCCTCAAAGCACCTTGCCAAAATGTTGATGGGGAGAAGGGCCTCATCCCCATAACCCTTGCCTGGTGGTTGTGGGGGTCTACGGGTGGGGGCTTATCGGAATCTGGAATCCCCCTTTAACAAAGTGACCCCCAGATCCCGCCCCCCCTGTGTGAAATGGTAATGGGGTACAAATGTACCCCTACCATTTCACAAAAAAAAGTGACAAAAAGGTTAAAAAACACAAGAGGCAGTTTTTGACAAGTCCTTTATTAATTTCTTCTTCTTCCATCTTCTTCATTCTGGTCTTCATTCGGTGTTCTACTTGTTCCTCCAACTTTTTTTTCTCCATCTTCTTCTTCATCTTCTTCTTCCTCCACTCTTCTCGTCCTGCATCTTGCTCCGGCTTCTTCTCCGCTCCGCCCACACGACCCGCTGGGGCTTCTGGTGTTGTATTTTGGCACTCCCAAGGTGCCCCCTTTATGGCCAATGAACCTTTCCACACTACACACACTCCTGTCACCTTCTGGAATGGTTCATATGTTTATACCAAGGTATGCATTCTACATAATTTTAAACACCAGAATCTAAGCTTACTTACATCTGTATTTTTGTTCTTAAATAGTTCATATCGTTCTATATAATCTTAGGTCCCAAGAGGTCAATGTTCCGAGGAATGTCTTCCAGGGTTCAGAAAATCTGTAAGAGAAGGATATCACCCATGTTGTTATAATTGTGCTCCATGTTCAGAAGGAGAAATATCAAACCATTCTGGTAAGCTTTATGTTTCTTTAAATATAAACTCTGATAATGTATTAGACAACTTTCAAAGTCATTTAAAGTGATTATGTAACCACTTTACAGTTTTCAGGCTGAACATCTCCCCAAATTGTATGAAATGAATGATTACTGATGAAGCCTTTCTGCAATTTTTAGGGGAAAGATTGCTGCACTTTTCTTCTACCTCTGACCCTTCTGGGAGTGTTGGAGGCAAGAAATGACAATCAGCTTCCTCCTTCTGTCTGCTTGAGAAAGCCTCCAACAGTTTTGCACTTACAGTATCTAAAAGTAATGGTCTTGAAAATTATTACATGAAAGAGGCCAGAACTGTCAAATAGTTGCACTCTCGGTATACCATGCTTAATGTTATTTTCACTTATTTTTACTCTACAGACAGTGAACTCTGCAAGAAGTGTCCTGAAAATGAATGGCCTAACAAAGCTAAAACTATTTGTATTGACAAGGTCAATGAATATTTATCATACGAGGAGGACATTCTAGTTTTATTTTTTTCTGTAACTTCAGTCATATTTGCTACAACATCTCTCTTTATACTTGGACTATTTGTTTGGTTTCGGAGGACTCCCATAGTCAAAGCCAATAACCGGAACCTCAGCTTCATTCTGCTCCTCTCCCTCCTACTGAGCTTCCTTTCTGTATTCCTGTTCCTTGGCCGTCCTGTGGATATTACCTGTATGCTGCAACAAGTCACTTTTGGAATTCCCTTCACCATCTCAGCATCTTCTATTCTAGCCAAAACCATCATGGTCTTCATTGCTTTTAAAGCCACCAGACCTGGAAGCTCTTGTAGAAAATGGGTGGGAGTCAAACTTCCCAATACAGTCATGTTATTCTGCTCATCCATTCAGGTTATGAATTGCATTCTCTGGTTGTCCATCTCTTCACCATTTCAGGAGTATGACATGGACTCCTATCCTGGGAAGATCCTCATTCAGTGTAATGAAGGGTCAGTTATCGGGTTCTACTCTATGTTGGGTTATATGGGGTTTCTGGCAGCTGTGAGTTTTGTTCTGGCTTTCATGGTGAGGACATTACCGGACAGTTTTAATGAGGCCAAGTACATCACCTTCAGCATGCTGGTGTTCTGCAGTGTCTGGATTGCCATGATCCCGGCCTATCTGAGTACCCGAGGGAAATACATGGTGGCTGTGGAGATATTTGCCATACTGACCTCCAGTGCTGGAATATTATTGTGTATGTTTTCTCCAAAACTCTACATTTTGCTTTTAAAACCTGAGCTGAATTCAAAGAAAACAATGCTGGAGAAACAAATGCTGTAAATGTAACCCATTGATTCAATGTATAATACTGTAGATCAGATTAACCACTTGCTTACCAGGCACTTAAACCCCCCTCCCATCCAGACCAATTTTCAGCTTTCGGTGCTCTCACGCTTTGACTGACAATTACTCAGTCATGCAACACCGTACCCAAATGATTTTTTTGTCCTTTTTTTCCCACAAATAGAGCTTTCTTTTGGTGGTATTTTATCACCTCTGGGTTTTTTTTTTTTTTTGCGCTATAAATGAAAAAAGACCGAAAATTTTGAAAAAAAACGCATTTTTCTTTGTTTCTGTGATAAAATTTAGGAAATTATAAATTTTTCTTCATAAATTTTGGCCGCAATTTATACTGCTACATATCTTTAGTAAAAATAACCCAAATTAGTGGATATTATTTGGTCTTTGTGAAAGTTAGAGAGTCTACAAACTGTGGTGCAAATTATACAAAATTTATCACACCTAATGTACTGGTGGCCTATCTCATTTCTTGTGACCCGAACAAGCCAGGAAAGTACAAATACCCCCCAAATGACCCCTTTTTTGAAAGTTGACATTCCAAGGTATTTAGTAAGAGGCATGGTGAGGTTTTTGATGTTGTAATTTTTTCCCACAATTCTTTGCAAAATGAATAATTTTTTTCCACAAAATTGTCATTGTAATAGGTTATTTCTCTCACATGGCATGTGTATACCACAAATGACACCCCAAAATAAATTCTGCTACTCCTCCTGAGTATTACGATACCACATGTGTGGGACTTTTTCACAGCCTGGCCACTTAGAGAGGCCCAACATGAGGGGGGGGGGGGGCAATCACGTGTTCTAGGAGCATAAATTACACATCTAACTTGATGACTACCTAGTACACTTTTGAAGGCCCTGGAGCACCAGGACAATGACACGTGGCACTGATAACAGGTGGCACTGATACATGGCACTGATGACACGTGACACTGATGTGGCACTGATGACAGATTGTACTAATACGGGGCACTGATGACACGTGGCACTGATGAGAGATGGCACTAATATGTGGCACTGATGAGAGATGGCACTTATACGTGGCACTGATATCACGTGGCACTGAGAGATGGCACTAATACGTGGCACTGATGACAGACGCACTAATACGTGGCACTGATGACACGTGACACTGATGACAGATGGCACTGATACGTGGCATTGATGACAGGTGACACTGATAACAGATGGCATGTGACACTGACAGGTGGCACTGATGACAGATGGCACTAATACGTGACACTGATGACAGATGGCACTAATATGTGGCACTGATGACACGTGACACTGATACAGCACGGATGACAGATGGCACTGATGACAGATGGCACTATGTGGCACTGATGACATGTGGCACTATGTGGCACTGATGACAGGTGGCACTGGATGACAGGTGGCACTGATGACAGGTGGCACTGGATGACAGGTGGCACTGACAGATGGCACCGACGACAGATGGCACTGGGGACATTTGGCACTGGCAGATGGCATTGGGGACATTTAGCACTGGCAGATGGCATTGGGGACATTTGGCACTGGCAGATGGCATTGGGGACATTTGGCACTGGCAGATGGCATTGGGGATAGAGAGCAGTGGGCACAGATGGCACATTTATTTCAGTATTTTTTTTACTTACGGCGCTGCAGCCGTTCATCTCCCCCTCCTCACACGCTGTCTCTGTGTGAGGAGGAGGAGCGGCGCTGAGAGATGATCTCATATGTTTACATATGAGATCATCTCCCATTGGACACGCCGATCGCGCTGTAAACGGCCGCTGTGATTGGCCGTTTACAGCGATCTGTGATTGGCTGTGTCCGAGGGACACAGCCAACACAGAATTTCTCTGCTGTGCGCTCGTGAGCGCGCACAGGGAACGAGGAAAGGGGAGGCCGTGATATGACGGCCTCCCGGGAATTGACATCCGCGCCGAGGCCGTCATTCGGCTATGGCCGGATGTCAAGTGGTTAAACAAATGCAGCCACATTGTTAAATCATAACCATTGTTGGCATTATGAATGACATTATCATCATCATTATGATTATTTTGTGTATATTAACTGCCTTCTGTCTGCCTATTGTGTATAAGTGGATGGAAGGTGGACGCCGGAGACACGGCAGTCTATGGGAAGCTTCCCAGATAGCAATCAGCTGATCGCAAGCTGGGAAGCTGATTTGCCCGTGTTCAGGGCATGTGCAGGGCACAATCATTGCACCCGCAAACACTATCCCTCTTCAATGATTAGTTTATGGCCGTCTGTTTTTTATTGGCGGGGACCGGAGGACGGTGGGTGGTCCTTTTTCCGAGTCACTTTCGGTTTCGGCTCACTGTGCTGTGAACTGGGCATCATGTAGAAACATGCTGGAAGTTCTACCCATTTTTCTCCTCCCTGGGACGCAACTCTGGGCTCCTGAAATGAAATATGCCACATTCATTATTTCGGATAGTTTGTAACTTTGGATAAATTTGCATTTGTTACGTTTACAAACAGCCAAACTTTAATAGAAATTCCAATACCTATAATTTAGAAGTTACTTATCATTAGTTAGTTATTATTTCGAAGTTTTCTGATTCTCTTTCTTTTTTTTAGGTTTTAACATTTTTAGATTTTCACATTTTTGAATTTCAAAAAATTCAGAAATTCGGAATTAGAAAATTCAGAAATTCGGAATTAGAAAATTCAGAAATTTCGGAATTCAAAAATCTGAAAATTCTGAATTAGAAAATTCTGAATTAGAAAATTCGAAATTCTAAAATTTGGAAAATTTGAAATTTGAAAATTTGAAATTTTGAAATTCGAAAATTCAGAAGTTCAAAATTCAGAAATTTTAAAATTCCGAAATTTTAAAATTCTGAAATTTTAAAATTCAGAAGTTCGAAATTCTGAAATTTTAAAATTCAGAAATTTTAAAATTCAGAAATTTTAAAATTCAGAAATTCGGAATTTGAAAATTCGGAAATTCTAAATTCGGAAATTCAGAATTTTTAAATTCAAAAAATTTGAAATTCAAAAAATTTGAAATTCAAAAAATTTGAAATTCAAAAAATTTGAAATTCAAAAAATTTGAAATTCAAAAAATTTGAAAAAAAATTTTAATTCAAAAATTTGAAATTCAAAAAATTTGAAATTCAAAAAATTTGAAATTCAAAAAATTTGAAATTCAAAAAATTTGAAAAATCAGGAATCCGAAAATTAGAAATTTAGGCCGGGTTCTCACATATGTGGGTTTCTCCGCATCCGATTCACATGTCAGGAGAGTGTGACCCGCTGTCAATGGAGCTCCGGGGGGCCGCGCTCCACATATAAAAAAGGTCCTGTGTGTCTTTGGTTCCGATTCAGGTGCAAATTCAGACAAAAATGTTGGATCTGATTCACAGCTGAATTGGTAAGCGGGGACACACCGCACCCCATGCTGTGCTCCGCGGCTGCAGCAAATGTGACCCGGATTACTGATCTCCCCCATGGACTGGGTGTGGATTAGTGGACCTAAAAGATCTGATGATGTTTTGAATCCAAAGAATATTCAAATATTAATTAGATTTGGATTTTTCTTTTCCTCGCTCACTCTGCATTTTATAAATGGATACAAATAAAGAAGTAAATCTGTAGATATGAAATCATTTGTACTTTACATTATTTCTTCACACCTGCCTAAAACTTTTGCACAGTTCTGTACATAGAGACACAAAATGTTGAAGTCGGATGTTTATTTTATATCTGAGAAGACGTCACATATTGGGAATAAATCTTCTTATTAATACAAATAAGATGAACGTCTCTTGGATGAAACGGACAATTTTTTGGGTGAATGGATAATTTTCTCATCATTTGTGTGCAGATCATCATACAGATCATTAATAAATCCCCCTTCACTTCTCTCAGGGTTGTTATGTTGCCCCGGGATGATACTACAGATGTTCCATTCATTGTTTTCTCATTAATCTACGCTCAGCATCCCATAATGACAAAGTGACATCACAATATTAGAAATGTTACTAATGTATAAAAAAGGGAAATCTGAAACCTCACATTGGCATTTCACACCCTTCACATCAAGACTTGGGATTTATCTCAGGAGCTCCCGATTCTGGATGGTTGGTGAGATGTTGCTACACCTTGATTGGAGTCCACCTGTGGGAGACGAATGATTTGGAAAGGCGTACACCTCTCTATAAAAGGGATCACAGCTGACAATGTATTCTGTATCAGAGCAAAGGCTATGAGGTCACAGGAAGTGCCTGCAGAGCTCAGAGACAGGATTATTGCAAGGCACAGATCGGGGGAAGGGTACAAAACATTTCTGCAGCACTGAAGGTTCCCGAGAGCCCAGCGACCTCCATAATTCTCACATGGAATAAGAATGACACAACCAGGACTCTTCCCAGAGCTGGTCACTTGACCAAACAGACCAATCGGGGGAGAAGGGCCTTAGTAAGTGAGGTGACCCCGATGGTCACTCTGACTGAGCTCCAGAGATCCTGTGTGGATATGGAATGAAGTTCCAGAAGGACATCACTGCAGCCCTCCCCAGATCTGGGCTTTATGGGGGATGGACTAGTAGAGTTCTGTGCAACGGAAACATTTGTTTTGTTTGATTTCAGATTCGTTCATTAGATTCCATTTCATTTCTTCATATTTGTTATGTTAGAATCATTTGTTTTTGGAATTTGTTTAGTATTTTCAAATTGATTTGGCATTCAGATTTCAAAGTTCGGCTAAAAACTGTTTCTATTTTTCAAATCAATAATTTTTATTTGCATAAATTGGAGTTATACAGTTCATATTCATCAGTGAACAAGTATACAGTGCATATTAAGGCAAACATTTCTTGTGCAACTCATCACGTAACATTTGAACATTTAGCACAGAAGAACATGAAATAGTACTTGGGGGAAACAGAAAATAGTCATAAAGGAACAAATAAGGAAAAGCATAATAGTGCCTTGATATAGATTGTCAATATATATTCTGGTTAAGGTTGCATAGAGGCATACCATGTGGACCAACTGTCCCATTTAGACTTCATTTTACCATAGTTGCCCAGGGTTGCAGCAAACAGTACCTCGTAGGTGGCATGATGTGTGTTGATTGTCTCTATTACTTCTTTGAAGTTCAGGGGATTGATGTCCAACCAGTGGCGCAAAAATACCAATTGTGTGCCTAGTAGTATGTGAGTTATTACAGTTCTAACCTTAGGTGGTATAGTTTCTATGCCAAGTGATAGAAGTGCTAAAGCTGCACTTGGAGTGATAGATGTCCCGACTAGTGTGGAGATAAGGCTAAATATTTCGGACCAGAGCCAGTGAAGCCCAGGGCAAGCCCATAGAACCTGGTACAGTGTACCTAAATTGTCACATTTCCTCCAACACCTGGGTGAATTTTGAGGGTTAAATTTGGACATTCTTTGCGGTGTTAGATACCAGCATAGAGTTATTTTGTGGGTGATTTCCCATAGGTTGGCACTTTTGGTCTCGTTAAGGGTGATATGCAGGGCCTTTTTCCACTGGGCTTCAGTGTACCTCGCATCCAAGTCCTGCTCCCATGCTTTGATGTTAGCCAATTTCTCAAATGTAGTTTTAGAGTGGATAAGGGAGTAGAATAGTGATATCCCTTTAATGTTGGTTGTCGGGTTTGTGAGATAAAGTAATACTCTCCACGGTAGTAACGTGTCGAGTGCAGGAGTTTTTTTTGGAGTAAATGAGCTATCTGGCGGTATCAGTAATGCTCACTATCGTCTAGATTATACTCCAACTGTAGTGTCCTGAAGGTTTTAGGAGATGGACCAACCATCAACTCGCTTAGTGTACTAATGCCTTCGACCCACCAATGTGCTATGTGTAAGTCTGGGATCAGTAGAGGCTCGAAATTGGAAGTTGCATGGGTTTTAGAGCTTGTTCTAAAAATGCAAGGGATGCAAAAGTTTTCCAGGTGTGTAAGGTGGCCTTAATAGTTGGTGACAGGTGTTGGTTTGTTTAAAAACAAAAAAAAATTTAAAAACTGCTTTTCAGGAGCAGTGATTTTAATAATGCTTAAAGTGAAACAATAAAAGTGTAATATTCCTTTAAATTTCGTACCTGGGGGTGTCTATAGTATGCCTGTGAAGGGGTGCATGTTTCCTGTGCTTAGAACTGTCCCTGCACAAAGTGTCATTTTCGCAGGAAAAAAGCTATTTAAAATCACTCGCGGCTAATGAATTGACGGCCCCCGTAACACAGAGAACAGTCATTCATTGAAAGTCATTGATAAAAAAAAGTCATTGATAAAAAATAAAAAAAAGTGTGGGGGTCCCCCCAAATTCAATAACCAGGCCCTTGAGGTCTGGGATGGATTTTAAGGGGAACCCCGGCCAAAAAAAAAAAAATGGCGTGGGGTCCCCCTCAAAATCCATACCAGACCCTTATCCGAGCACGCAACCTGGCAGGCCGCAGGAAAAGAGGGGGGACGAGAGCCACTTCCCCTTTAACATTGGGAGGGTGCTTTGGGGTCCCCCCAAAGCACCTTGTCCCCATGTTGATGAGGACAAGGGCCTCATCCCCACAACCCTGGCCATTGGTTGTGGGGGTCTGCGGGCGGGGGGCTTATCAGAATCTGGAAGCCCCCTTTAACAAGGGGACCCCCAGATCCCGCCCCCCCTGTGTGAAATGGTAAGGGGGTACAAAAGTACCCCTACCATTTCACCAAAAAAGTGTCAAAAATTTTAAAAATTACAGGAGACGGTCTTTGACAATTCCTTTATTAAAATCTTCTTTCTTCTGGTCTTCCTTCTTCCTTTCTTCATCCTTCGGTTTCTTCATCTTCTCCTTCCGGCATCTTCTTCCATCTTCTTCTTCCATCATCTTCTTCCTCTGATCCGATTCTTCTTGCTCTGGTCTTCTCGTCTGGCATCTTCTTCCATGGCATCAGTGTCTCTTCTGGGCCGCTCCGCGCAATGGGAGGCTCCCGCTGTGTGAGGCTTTGCTTCACACAGGGGGGGCCAGGATCTGGGGGTCCCCTTGTTAAAAGGGGCTTCCAGATTCCGATAAGCCCCCCGTCCGCAGACCCCCACAACCAATGGCCAGGGTTGTGGGGAAGAGGCCCTTGTCCTCATCAACATGGGGACAAGGTGCTTTGGGGGGGACCTCAAAGCACTCTCCCAATGTTGAGGGCATGTGGCCTGGTACGGTTCAGGAGGGAGGGGGGCCGCTCTCGTCCCCCCTCTTTTCCTGCGACCTGCCAAGTTGCGTGCTCGGATAAGGGTCTGGTATGGATTTTTAAAGGGGACCCCACGCCTTTTTTTTTGGCCGGGGTTCCCCTTAAAATCCATAGCAGACCTGAAGGGCCTGGTAATTGCATTTGGGGGGACCCCCACGTTTTTTTTTTTTTTTTTTTTTACCAAAGACTTTTTTTTTTTTTTTTTTCAATGAATGACTGTTCTCTGTGTTACGGGAGCCGTCAATTCATTAGCGCAAGTGATTTTAAATAGCTTTTTTTCCTGCAAAAATGACACTTTGTGCAGGGACAGTTCTAAGCACAGGAAACATGCGCCCCTTCACAGGCATACTATAGACACCCCCCAGATGTGATACTGCAATGCTGTACTAACAGTACGCACACACTAATCCCCAGAATCACAGCACATAATGTCAGCAGTCAGCACACTGACACACCGGAACACAATATACGAGGCCGCCGGCACGGCGGCCTTTTATAATGTAGGGCGTGTACTAAACCCCCTGCGACTGGCGCAGTGCATTGCGGGCCATTCACATCACACGAATTTGATGCGAACGGCCCAAATAGTTCTGGGCTCGCAGAACGGGCGAACATGGGTTTGAATCGAACACCAGGCCCATCCCTAGTGTTGTGGAACCGGTGAGAGATGTTTGCAGGTGAGAAACAAGTCGACCAAACTGTGCCCTGGGATTTGTGATTGTTCTAATGCTAACCATCTAGGTCCCTGTACTTGGGAAAACCATGCCCTAGCCTGAGGTAGAATAGCGGCTGAATAGTAGTCTTTCAATATCACATGGCCTATGCCTCCTGCGTTCTTGGATTTTGTTAATTTTTTGAAGGCGCATCTTGCCCTTTTACCCTGCCATATGTACCTATTTAGTATAGATTGGGCTTTCACAAAAAAAAGAGTTGTTAATTGGAATAGGTAGTGATCTATATAAATAAAGCAGTTGTGGGAGTACCATCATTCTTAATGCCGCTAGGCGACCGGTCCATGACATTTCTATCTCAGAAAGCTCTTGCAATTTGTTGTGCATTAGATCTAGAAAAGGGGAGTAATTGGCTGCATATAAATCGTCAGTATGTCCTGTGAGGATTATTCCCAAATAT
Source organism: Lithobates sylvaticus (assembly GCA_028564925.1). Lineage (NCBI taxonomy): Eukaryota > Metazoa > Chordata > Amphibia > Anura > Ranidae > Lithobates > Lithobates sylvaticus. Next base: position 24,538,474 of record CM053026.1, read on the forward strand.
TTTAACCCATCTTGTTTCCAAACGTATGGATATTTAGCGCTTAGTCTTGCTTGTACAGATGTGTCTACACCAATTCCCATTATATAGGACTTACTTTCGTTTACCTTGTAGTAAGAGAGCCTATTGAACATTTCTAGGGTTTCATGAACTGAAGCCAGGGAAGATTCCACGTCGGTTAGGATCATAATAATATCGTCTGAAATAGACTAATAGTGTGGGCCTGGTTGGTCATAGGAAATCCTGAAATTTTGGGGTGTGTGCGAATTTACACAGCTAAAGGTTCCATTAGGAGATTGAAAATTAGGGGTGACAATGGACACCCTTGTCTAGCGCCATTTGTTATGGCGAAGGGTTTAGATAATATCCCAGAGGTAAAGACCTGTGCTGAGGGTTTAGAGTACAAGGCCAAGATAGCTTGCAATATGTTTCCTGAGAAGTCGAACTTCTGTAGAACCAGAGTGAGATATTGCCAGTGTATGCGATCGAAGGCCTTCTCTGCGTCTAAAGCTAACAGCAGAGAAGGCCTTTTGTGCACCCTAGCTAAGTGTATGATATTCGCCAGTCTGCATGTAGCATCCGACGTCTGACATCCCTTGGTGAAACCTGTTTGGTCTGGATTTATGATAA
>CM053026.1:25139540-25411196 GCA_028564925.1 Lithobates sylvaticus
GCAGTTCCCAGTTGAGGAGGGTGAAGGGGAAACATCCTCAAGGTCAGTGCATCCAGATCTGGACGTACCCAGGGGTGCGTTTGGCTCCGCCCAGTTGCAGGATCCCACCTTGGTCAATGCTCGAGAGCAGGTTTCTGTTGTTGATGGGGTCCCACAAATACCAGGGGCAGATCAAAGGTTTCCTCATTTTGCATTAAAGGGGGATTTGGTTTATCGAGTGGCTGAAAGCCGAGAGGAAACTGTAGAGCAGTTACTGGTTCCCCAACCATATAGGCGGATGCTACTTGACCTAGCCCACAATGACGCACTGGGAGGACACTTGGGGGCAGAGAAAACGGAGGCCAGGATAACCGACCGGTTTTACTGGCCAGGGGTGAAGGCCGAGGTTAAAAGATATTGTGCATCTTGTCCCATTTGCCAGTTAACTGCCCCAGGGCCACACTATAGAAGCCCTCTGGTACCCTTGCCGATTATTGAGGTTCCGTTTGAGCGGATCGCCATGGATCTCGTGGGACCCCTGGTAAAGTCGGCAAGGGGGCACCAATATATATTAGTCATCCTAGACTACGCAACCAGGTATCCAGAAGCAGTTCCTTTGAGGAAAGCCTCCTCTAAGGCCATTGCCAAGGAGTTATTCCAAATGTTTTCACGAACTGGATTCCCCAGGGAGATACTTACTGACCAGGGCACCCCTTTTATGTCAAAGGTGATGGCGGACTTGTGCAGACTATTTCAGATCAAGCAGTTGCGGACGTCCGTCTATCACCCGCAGACCGATGGCCTAGTTGAGAGGTTTAATAAAACTCTAAAGTCCATGTTAAAAAGAGTGGTCCAGAAAGACGGGAAGGATTGGGATATGTTACTCCCTGCCCTCTTGTTTGCCATCCGGTAGGTGCCACAAGCGTCCACGGGCTTCTCACCGTTTGAGTTAGTGTATGGACGAAGGCCCCGGGGGTTGCTTGACCTAGTCAAAGAAACATGGGAAAGTGAATCCTCACCACACAAGACCGTGGTAGAGCATATCTCTCAAATGCGAGAGAGGGTGGCTAAGGTGATGCCGCTGGTGAGGGAGCACATGCAGAAGGCTCAGGATGCCCAAAGAAGGGTGTATAACAGATCGGCTAAAATTAGACAGTTTCAAGTAGGAGACCGGGTGGCTGTCCTAATACCCACAGTGGAGAGCAAGTTCTTGGCCAGGTGGCAAGGCCCGTTTGAGGTAATAGAAAAAGTGGGTGAGGTGAACTACAAGGTACACCAGCCAGGGAAAAGAAAACCATACCAGATCTATCACGTAAATCTGTTGAAACCCTGGAGAGACAGAGAACAGGTATCCGCTGTGGTAGCGGTACAGTCAGGGGACCATGCAGGAATCGACCTGGTGCAGGTGGCTGCTACCCTAACTAGGCCCCAAACCCAGCAAGCAAAAGAGTTTCTGCAAAGAAATAGGGACATGTTTTCAGGGTTGCCGGGTCTCACCAACGTCATCGAGCATGACATTGTGACGGAACCCTGTGTAAAAATCCGGTTAAGGCCTTACCGTATCCCAGAAGCTCATAGAGTGGCAGTGTCTGAAGAGGTCAAGAGAATGCTCGAGCTTGGAGTCATTGAAGAGTCGCAGAGCGAGTGGTCGAGTCCAATCGTGTTGGTACCCAAACCCAACGGCACCCTCCGCTTCTGCAACGACTTCAGAAAACTTAATGAAATCTCCAAGTTTGATGCTTATCCAATGCCACGGGTAGATGAGCTAATTGAGAGGTTAGGTCCAGCCAGGTATATAACCACGCTAGACCTCACAAAAGGGTATTGGCAGATTCCCCTGACCAAGAAAGCCAGGGAGAAAACAGCTTTCTCGACCCCGGAAGGCCACTTCCAGTACAAAAGAATGCCATTTGGTCTACACTCTGCCCCCGCTACATTCCAAAGGGCCATGGACAAAACTTTGCGTCCACATCAACGGTATACTTCGGTTTACCTAGATGACATAGTCATTTTTAGCACTGATTGGGAGTCCCATCTTCCCCGAGTTCAGGCAGTCGTAGACTCCTTGAGAAGAGCAGGATTCACCATCAATCCGGAGAAGTGCGCGATTGGAGTAGAGGAAGCCAAGTACCTAGGGTACATTGTGGGTAGAGGACTGGTGAAGCCCCAAATGAGTAAGGTAGAAGCCATACAGAACTGGCCCCGCCCCCTATCCAAGAAGCAGGTCAGAGCGTTTTTGGGCATAGTTGGCTACTACCGGAGGTTTGTCCCCAACTTTGCCACCATTGCTGCACCATTGACGGACTTGACCAAAGGCAGAAAGTCAGTGATGGTACAGTGGAATGACGATGCCGAAAAAGCTTTCCAGAAGCTTAAGACGGCATTGTGCCGGGATCCGGTGCTTGTGGCTCCAGATTTTTCTAAGGATTTTGTAGTACAGACAGATGCTTCAAGTGAAGGGCTAGGAGCAGTCCTGTCTCAAATGATCAATGGGGAAGAGCACCCCATAGTTTTTCTAAGTAGGAAGCTGACGGCAGCGGAGAAAAACTATGCGGTGGTGGAGCGGGAGTGTCTTGCCATCAAGTGGGCTTTAGACTCTTTACGGTATTTCCTCCTAGGTAGAAGGTTCCGCCTAGTGTCCGACCATGCCCCACTGACCTGGATGAGACAAAACAAAAACACCAATGCCAGGGTGACAAGGTGGTTCCTTTCTCTCCAGGAGTTCAATTTTGTAGTAGAGCACAGACCAGGGAGACAGCATCAGAACGCCGATGCCCTCTCCCGGGTCCATTGTATGATGTTGAGTGGTGCCTCCAACACCTCCGCGTTGAGGCAGAGGGGGGGGATATGTACAGGACGCCAAGGTTGGGTCCTGGACGGGTGCTATATAGCACCAGTATTTGGGCTGTGGTCCCTTTAAAGGAGTCGCAGCATTGCTCAGGGGGTCACCCAAAATGGGTGAGGGGTTCCGGGAGTAGCCGAGCAGGAGAGGACTGACTCGCCGTCCTCTCTAGGTTAATAATAGTTATTTGGGACCCGGAATTTGGGAGGCTCTGAAGAGATATTCGGGTGGGAAAAGAGCCTCCCTCCCTGACCACAATGATTCAGCGCACAGGGGGTTAAGGGCCTCCAGGAAGACAGCTCAAAAGACAGGAAGTAGGGAAGAGTTGTTGGTGTGAGGAGGAGTAGGTGATTACACCTGTTAGCTGAGCTGTGTGGATGTCTGGAGGCTGCTAAAAGAACCTGCTGCAAAAACTGTATGTGTTTTCCTTAAACTTTGTTTTTGTGCTGAAGATAAGCTTTTTTTGTTATGCTGAAGATAAGCGGACTTTGTTTTTGTACTTTACCTGTGCGCTGAAGAAAGCCTTATTTTGATTTTTCTTTCAAATAAATGTCTTTTATTTTACAACTGACGGTTTATGCACTTAATCCCGTGGAGCTATTGTCCCCAAAGTTCACAATAATATATATATATATATATATATATATATATATATATATATAAGGAGAATGTTGGTATTGCAGTATGGCAGCACAATGTATATAATTGAAAGCCATCACTATGTATGTCATTTAGTGAGGAACAATAGGATTTAAACGAAGATAAAACGTCACTTGTTAAGAGAAAACAAGGAACAAATCATAGTAGTGCTTTAACAGTTATTTGTGAGGCACCATATAAAGTACCATTCTGTATTACATGGTGTTGGAGGAGCGCTAATGAGTTAATGTGTTGATGTTGAGACATGTAACAAACCCTGTGTGTGGAGATTAGATACCTGGGGTTTTAGCTTAATAGTGTGTTAGTATAGTAAAGTGAGAGTAGATAGGCTGGAAGTGTTTTGAAGGTTCCTGAAGAGTTATGGGTGGACGTGTAGAATACAGCAGCAGCTCCTACAACAGTATGTTATTCCAGGATAAGAGGGAGGCTAGTGAGGTCGAGTATAATCGTACTTTGGAGATAGGATTATGATAGTGAGTATAGCGGTGAGGCATTATTTTGTGATTCAGATTATCCCACAGTATGTATAAGTATGTAGATAACATACCTATATCTATATAAGCATTTTCCTCCTCCCCTTTTTTCCCCCGTTTGAGGGGTACGATATGGAATTTGAGATCCTTTTTCAATTCCTTCCCTCTTATCCTGTGTGGTTGATAATAGAAAAAAACATCAGAAACATAAATGTAAGCATTTGTGTGAAATTGGTATGGTAGTGTTCATACTAAAGCTTCAAGCTTAAATTGGAAGCAATGTTTTCCTTGAGATCAGTAACAGTGATAATGACCTGCCTGCACTTTCTGTCTTCTTCGGCCTTAGGCTAGGTGGGATTATCGCTTCAGGTAGTATCCACGTTAGAATGAGGGTCTCTGGTGTTTCTATGTTTCCTGTGGTATAGGTGCAGTCATTGTTATAGATATGAGGTTGGAGCCTTTGTGCATATAGGAATATCGGCTAGCGGCAGTTTCAGCTATTATGAGAGGGCGATATGATTGTCTGACGAAGATGTATATCGCACCATCATGTGGTTTTGTGGGTTACCGTAGGGAGTGTTGGTTGGCAGGATGAGGGACCGCTGTTGCAGGTCCGTTAGTCTGACTTGGTGATCAGTGACGTTGTTATGCTCCAGAGGATGAGAGATTTGCCTTTTAACGGTACCCAGTAGTCTTTGGTGATGGGTCAGTTTGTCCATTGAGAGTATGGAGGGGTGCATGTAAGGTTCTTATAGGGAATTGTGGGTTATTTCGGTAGGGAATACAAGGTGGGGATAGGGGTGGGTTGTTGTGAGTCCATCCATTAGCTCTTCAGGAGTTGGAGGTAGGTATTGTGCCCCTTTCGGCTGTAAAACTTGTAGTGTTTTGATGGGGCCATCACATACAAGGTGAAGTAAAATTGTGAGGACAGAGGCTTTAAGCTTTCAGAGGTGGAGAATACCAGGGTTTGGGTATATGACATGTCTGTCAAACAAAGTAGTCTGGGGTGCTGAGTTTTTGGAACAGTATTGCGTAAGAATAAACAAACTATGTGTAACAGAGAACTGAAAACTGAAAATATATACTGTAACTTACAACTTATTGGACCTCGGAGTGTGTAGGTAGACAAAATGTTCCGAGGAGTGAACAATGAATGTGCGACTTCCAAGTCAGGCCTCTTGGCGGGATCTCCTGTGCGCCGGTGAGGCCGAGGGGCTTCCGTTTGCAGGATGACGGCATGTTTGAGGTGGAGGGGTTGTTGGAGGTGATCTCTGTCGACGTGGCCTTTGTGCGTTCCATTCCATGGGATCTTCTCCGTGATCTGCATTCCAAGGGGCTGTTATGTGATGTTCGCTGTACCAGTCAGGCAGGTGCAGACTTGGTGTGTTTAAAGCATTGCAGAGTTGTTGCACATCTTTCGGGACCTGGAGCAGGGTGGTGCGACCTATTGCCGAGGCTGAAAGGCAAAAGGGAAATTTCCATCTGTATGAAATGTTTCTTGATCGAAGGATGTCCTAGAGAGGACAGAGATCATTCCGGTGTTGAAGTGTGATAGGCAACAGATAATGGAAGAGTTTTATTGCTAGCCCTCCGTCTTCATACCTTCCTAGATTAAAGTTAGTTACCATTACTGTGTCACTGCAGCAAGCGGACGTAGGTACCAGCAGCTCCAGCCACCCGGCCAATCCAGTCGGCTAGCCAGCCAGAAAACATCCCCGGACATCCCCGGACCCCCCAGCAGCTTGTACCGGGAACGGGGGGAAGTAGAACAGATCACACGACCCCCCCCGTGCCTCAGATCAGCCCCCAGCTCTCCAACGTGCCGTCCACGGATGCGATCCGGACGCCACACCGCAAAGGCCGCCAGCCGCAAAGGATAGTCCTCGGCTTTGGCCTACTCCGCCCACTCCCCTCCTACCCGGACCCAACACCGGCATCATCAGACCTGATCACACGCCGTTACGGGAGCCGTCGAGATTCTGGACAGGCCGTGGCCCGGGCCTAGTCCGGCGGCCATATTGGTACACCCAGACCCAGCACAGCACTAGCCGCAGCACTTTATCTGTAGCACCATCAAAAAATCTTCCTCTGACCCCCCAGTGGATCAGCAGGCCCTGATCAACCCCAGAGCACCTCCCCCATCCCAAAACCATCCTTCACAGCAAAACTACATACAGAAACCATCCTTCACAGCAAAACTACACCACAGCACCATCAAAAAAGCATCCATTCCGGGAGCCGCTGAGGTTCTGGACCTATTCCAGCGACCATCTTGGAACACCCAGACCCGGCCACAGCACTTCACCAGCCATCCCGAGACCATCCTTCACAGCAAAATTACACTGCAGCACCATCAAAAAAAACATCCTCTGACCCCCCAGTGGTCCAGCAGGCCCTCATCTACCCCAGAGCACCCCTCCCACCCCTCCACTACAGGACCACACCGTAGCAACATGGGGAGCTACCGAGCACCAGGATAACCATGGCTTAGGCCTAGCTCCAGCGACCATCCTGATCCACCCTATCTTCATCCCTGGACCATCCCCGGTCAAGTAAGTTACATAGTTACATTCAGCTAGGCCGAAAAAAGACACAAGTCCATCCAGTTCAACCATGAAAAAAAAAAAATAAAAAATAAAAATAAAAAATATTGTACAATCCAATATACCCCTATGATCCAGAGGAAGGCAAAAAAAAACAGCAGCGCATGCTCCAATCTGCTACAGCAGGGGAACAAATCCCTTCCTGTTCCCCCTAGAGGCAATCGGAATTTCCCTGGATCAACTTTACCTATAAATGTCAGTACCCAGTTATATTATGTACATTTAGAAAAGTATCCAGGCCTTTCTTAAAGCAGTTTACTGAGTTAGCCAGAACCACCTCTGGAGGGAGTCTATTCCACATTTTCACAGCTCTTACTGTGAAGAAACCTTTCGGTATTTGGAGATGAAATCTCTTTTCCTCTAGACGTAAAGATTGCCCCCTTGTCCTCTGTGTTGACCGTAAAGGGAATAACTCAACACCAAGTTCACTATATGGACCCCTTATATATTTGAACATGTTGATCATATCCCCCCTTATTCTCCTCTTCCCAAGAGTGAATAAATTCAGTTCCTCTAATCTTTCCTCATAGCTGAGCTCCTCCATGCCTCTTATCAGTTTGGTTGCCCTTCTTTGCACTTTCTCCAATTCCCCGATATCCTTTTTGAGAACTGGTGCCCAAAACTGAACTGCATATTCCAGATGAGGTCTTACTAATGATTTGAACAGGAGCAAAATTATATCTCTCTCTCTGGAGTCCATACCTCTCTTAATACAAGAAAGGACTTTGCTCGCTTTGGAAACCGCAGCTTGGCATTGCATGTTATTATTGAGCTTATGATCTACCAAAACCCCCAGATCCTTCTCCACTATGGATCCCCCCAGTTGTACTCCCCCTAGCATGTATGATGCATGCATATTCCTAGTCCCCAAGTGCATAACTTTACATTTATCAACATTAAACCTCATCTGCCACATAGTCGCCCAATTAGACCGAGCATTGAGGTTGGCTTGTAAATTGGAGACCTCCTGTAAGGACGTTATTCCACTGCATAGCTTGGTGTCATCTGCAAAGACAGAAATGTTACTTTTGATCCCAGACCCAATATCATTTATAAAGATATTAAAAAGTAAGGGTCCGAGGGGGCGTGGCTGACCGGCGGAGCGGATGGCTGCTTTCTGAGACAGCTCCTCTCCACAGCGGGCCTTCGGAGCGATTACAGCGACTAAAAAGCCACAGAATCAGCAAGGAAAGCTCCACCATACCCTGCGGACAATCAGGATGGCAGCAAGGAGGCGGAAAGAAGCAAAAAAAACGGGGAAACTGCCCGATTTTTTCGCTATGCAGCGCCGGTTCTCGGAACAAGATGGCGCCGATGGAGGTTGGAGAGACACACGCGGCCTACACGCTCAGCATGGCGCGCCTACAGCAACCTCCACAGGCCGCGCTCACTCCAAACAAAGACCGGAGCACGGATCACCTCCTCCATCCGCCTCATCCAGCCCAGCTAAGAGCAGGCAGAAGCTACAAGGAGCAGCAGACAGGGCTGACATGGAGGTAAGCCTAGATTCATCTTTAGATGATACAAGAGAACTGCAAGAATCTATATCTGATTTCCCCACAACTAATATGCCTGTAATGGACACCACACTCAAAGACATGCTGATATCCCTAAGATCCACCCTGCATGCTGACATTATGTCCCTAACTACTCAGTTTAAATCTGAAATTTCAGCGGTGAAAAAGAGGGTCTCACATGTTGAATCAAAAATGGGAGACTTTGCCTCAACTTTTAATGACCTGGTGGATGCCCACAATGACAGGGATGACGAGATCTTACAGATGCAGCTGAAATTAGCAAATTTAGAAGACAGATCAAGGAGGAATAATATTAAAATCAGAGGCATACCTGAAACAGTTAAACCTCCTGACCTGAAAGAGTTTTTCACAACGGTTATGAAGACCATGCTTCCTGAGGCCCCTATGGCAGACCTTATTGTGGACAGGATCCACAGACTCCCCAAGCCCAAGCATATTGCACCCCACCTGCCTAGGGACACCATAGTGAGGATCCATTTCTTTCATACCAAGGACAGATTTATGGCAGCAGTGAGGCACCGTGACAACATCCCAGCAGACATGCAGGACTTGTCCTTCTACACTGACTTGTCTGCATTCACAATGCAACAACGCAGGCAACTGGCCAGCATCACAAAACCACTGAACAACAATAAAATCATATACCGCTGGATCTACCCTGCTAAACTGATGATCACAAAAGACGGCGAGAACCACATCATAGCCAGTGTCAAAGAAGGCATGCGCCTGATGAGAGAATGGCAAATCCTACCTAAAGATGTGAAGGACGACCACTGGAACAAGACCCCTAACAGAACTGGATCAGATGAAGAAGCAGGATGATACAAAAGGCTTCAACCCTACTGAATACCACCTCTGTTGGCCCAAGGGATGGCTGTGTTGTATACCTTCACTCAAACCCCCCAGAAGGAGCGGTAGAAATATCGCACAGATTCTAATTTGAATCGCATAGTTTATACTATCCTCAACACCACAACTACGCTGACTGTTTGGTGTTTGCACCTAACCCAAGCTACTGTTTTCTCTTTTTATTTCCCCTTTCTTCTCTTTATTTTCCTTTCAAGTTAACTCACCGAACTTGTCAAGCAACCCAGGAGACCACAGACCTTCTCTGCAGAAGTGCTCGCGGAAGAGGACATCATCACATCAGACTCGGCTACAGGGACACTAGCTACCACATTGGATAAGGTAATATCTGCCTGACATTACACCTTCCTTCCACCTCACTACATCGATCCATATTCTGCGATGCCTATTAACATTTCCTCCATCAATGTAAAGGGCCTGAATAGCCCGTTTAAACGCCAAATGGCATGGAAGGAAGCCATCTCACTTCACAGTGACATTCTCTGCCTCCAAGAGACCCACTTTTGCCTGACGAACCCTCCAACATTCAAACATCGGAAGTTTCCCACTGTTTACACAGCAAACAACCCCAAAAAAAAGAAAGGGGTGGCACTAGCTATCAGAGACTCAATTCTTTTTAAGGAATTAGATGTATACTTAGACCCAACTGGCAGATATATAATCCTTGTATGTGAACTTGATAAGGTTACATATACCACAGTGAATGTCTACCTCCCTAATGTGAAGCAACTTAGTTTTTTAAACAAAATCTGGAAAAAAGTATTAGCAATGAAAAAAGGCTCATTGATTATGTGCGGGGATTTTAATGCAGTACCAGACAGGGAGATGGACGTTTCCACAGGAACATCTACTAAATTGCGTAAAATAGCACTGGACCGTTTCGTCTCCCTGTCTGGTCTTTATGATGTATGGAGGTGTCAACATGCTTCAGAGAGGGACTTTTCTTTTTTTTCTCCAGTGCACAACTCGTACGCTCGAATTGACCTATTCCTGGTTGACAAATTCTTGTTGCAAAGAATAGTCAAGTCGCAAATCCACAGTATATCATGGTCAGACCATGCGCCTATTTCTATTCGGGTGGGGGATCGTCGGGCCGAGACCAGAGCAAATAGGTGGCGTAACGACATTTATGTCTTATCGCAACCTGCAAACGTTCAAAAAACAACCTCAGATCTCAAAGAATTCTTTGCCATTAACGCTCCCTCGGTCGACGATCCCTTCACTTTATGGAACGCCCATAAGGTGTACATTAGGGGACTGCTCATACAAATGAGCGCCAGGTATAGGAAACAACAGTCTAAAAAACTAAGTGACCTGTTGGGAGAAATTGACCGTCTAGACGCTAGTAATAAGCAGGTACCCACTAACCAACTAAAAGAGGAACTATTCAGGGCAAGACAAGAATTAAGAGCGCACCTGGTGACCCAACAGGAACACCAGTTCCGCTCATTGAAAGCTAGCAGCTATAGATATGGTAATAAAGCAGGAAAGTCCCTAGCTAACCAACTAAAAGAGAAAATAGCTACACAAAAAATATCAGATATTCTGAACCCCAAGACTAATACCAAAGCCATGAACCCCAAAGATATTGCAGACGCGTTTAGTGACTACTATGAAGGTCTATATAACCTAAACCAGGACCGGGACACCCCTCAACCAACCTCTGACTTGATAGCAGAATTCTTGAACTCAGTCGACCTCCCAACAATCCCTCAAACAGACCTTGACAATCTTAATAGCCCAGTGACACAACAAGAAATAGAACATATAATCAAAAAACTTCCCCGCAACAAAGCCCCTGGCCCAGATGGCTACTCCTCGGAGTACTATCAACTATTCAATAACATTCTATCCCCATACTTACAGAAAATATTCGATAATGCAACATCCTTGGCCAGCTTCCCCTCCGACATGCTAACAGCCACAATCATAACTTTACCGAAACCTGGGAAGGAACCCAATAAACCGCAGAATTTCAGACCCATTTCACTTCTAAACGTGGACGTAAAAATATACGCAAAACTGTTAGCACAAAGACTGACAAACATACTACCAAAACTGATCAATTACGATCAGGTTGGTTTCGTGTCGGGCCGACAAACCACAGATGCCACAAGGAGGATGATAAACCTCATTAACATTGCTGAAAAGAAAAAGGAGCCTTCTCTGCTCCTTACGTTGGACGCAGAGAAGGCTTTCGATCCAGTACATTGGGGATACCTGGGGAAGGTACTGGAAAAGTTTGGCTTTCTCGGCCCGATACGAAACGCAATTCTAGCACTGTATTCCTCCCCCTCAGCCTATGTCTACACAGAAGGTATGTTTTCTAAACAGTTCCTTATTACCAATGGCACAAGGCAAGGCTGTCCTATGTCACCGTTAATATTTGCACTGGTGATGGAACCGTTAGCAGAAAAAATTAGATCAGATTACAACATTCAGGGTATAAGGTCCCAAGGTCACCAACATAAAATCTCACTATTTGCAGATGATGTGATTTTATCACTGTCCAGTCCAGCAACATCACTCCCAGAAGCCTACGATGTTCTCCAACAGTTTGGAAGAGCATCTTACTACAAAATAAATGAGACCAAGTCCAACATACTAGGGATAGCACTATCAAAAACTTTAGAAAACAAACTGAAAACATCTCTTCCATTCCCATGGACCTCCGGCTCCATTACGTACCTGGGGGTCCAACTATCCTATCCCATTGCTAACTTATATCAAGACAACTACCACCCTCTGATCGATAACTGTCAGAAGGACCTCCTGAAAATGCAGAAACACTACTTGTCCTGGTCAGGGAGACTAGCGGCATACAAAATGCTGGTAATGCCCAAAATCCTGTATGTATTTAGAACCCTACCTATACAGCCCCCCAATTCCTTCTTCACCACGATGCAAAAGCAACTCTCTAGTTTTGTGTGGGGGGGCAGTAGAGCGCGTTGCTCCCCCCTCATACAAACAAAACATAAGAAGGTGGGTGGTATGGGACTTCCTGTCCTGAAGGACTACCACACAGCAGTGGTTCTAGATCAGGTCAAACACTGGTTCTCAAGGCCAATTGTGAAACCCTGGTGCCAACTTGAATTGGCATGTTTCAGATCCCTCTCACCCATATCATTTCTAATAGCCTCAACCATACATACCACCACCTTACTAATTGACCACCCCACAATACACACAGCAGGCAAAGCGTGGTTAAACACTAGAGCTGACGGTAGTATCCAATACCCGACAATTAGTATACCCATCCCAATAGAATCTACCCCATGGCTGATCCCCAACATGACTGTGAAGAACTGGCAAGAACATGGAGTAACTAACATTGATGACATATTGCAGGAACAGAAAGTTTTACCATTCGCAGACATCAGACAGAGATTCCAAATACCACAAATGGAGTATTTCACGTACACACAAATGGCATCACTATACAATAGTATAAAAATATCGCATATCCCCACTATTGAAAAAATCTGGCAATTCATTAAATCTTGCAACCCAAGATCTAAGGGAATATCGAGTATATACAACTCGCTAAACGGCAAAGACGAATTTCACAAATACACCCCGTTGCTGAAATGGAAAACGGAATTGGGGAAAGTATACTCAGAAGCCGATTGGGTGAATGCTATCAAGTGTAACTATAAATACTCCAGATGTGCCAATTATGAAGAACTTAATCAAAAATTATTGTTGAGATGGTACTTTACTCCCTATGTAGTCGCCAAATTTTCGAAGGACAACTCCAATCTATGCTGGAGAAAGTGTGGCCAAGTAGGCACATTGGTCCATGTAGTTTGGTCATGCCCTCGCCTTAGACCCTTTTGGCACAAAATATTTCATCTTCTATCACGAGTAATATCAGAACAAGTCCCACCTAGCGTGGATCTCGCGATCCTGGGCCTGCATCTATCTAAATTTCATGGATCTAAAAGATCCATTATCTCTCACATCCTCCTAGCAGCCAAAACAACAATAGTTCACAAATGGAAGACAGACGAAATCCCCTCAGTGGCCGAAGTATCAGCTAGAGTAAATGTCATTGCAGCGTACGAAAAAATGATTGCTACCAGAGAAGGCAAGATTCCACTGTACTTGACAAACTGGTCACCCTGGACCACACACTCTTCGGTGCAGCAGGGGCCCACACTGCCAGGGCCCGTGCTGGACTGATGCACTTTTTTACCCTTTACTCAACTCTATACCTATTACACCACCTAATAACCCTTATCCCTTCCACTTTCACCAGTACCAGGTACCAATCACAGTAGTTAACCCCTGTTAGTAAGAATATCAGTATCTATTCATATCAGTAGGAACCCTGTTTAGTTCCGGTTGGAAAGTGACAATTAAGACATGGCTTGTAAGGCTAGCACAGTTGATATACGATTACAGTTTGATTCCATTAACCTCAGGGCGGGGGGGCGGCGGGCCCCGACACAGTTTGTACCCAGAAGGGTGCCGGGAGCCTGCCGTCACCCCCCAAATGCACATGAAGTATGGACGAGGGAAGCATACCAAGCCCCAGAGTAGTAACTTCATTGAATGACGTAATGTTTATTATTTAGTTAAGTACTGAATTCGTGTTGTAAATGTTTATTAACAGTCCAAGTCTTTATAACAGATTGTTCCTGTGATACACTGTACCTTGTTAAATTTTTTCAATAAAAATCTATTTAAATAAAAAGTAAGGGTCCCAGCACTGAACCTTGGGGTACACCACTGATAACCTTAGACCATTCAGAATAAGAATCATTAACCACTACTCTCTGAATTCTGTCATTTAGCCAGTTTTCTATCCATTTACAAACCGATGTTTCCAAGCCTGTAGACCTTACCTTACACATGAGCCGTGTGTGGGGAACTGTATCGAACGCTTTCGCAAAATCCAAGTATACTACATCCACCGCCACCCCTCTGTCCAAGGTTTTACTTACCTCTTCATAAAAAGAAATCAGGTTTGTCTGACAACTTCTGTCTTTCATAAATCCATGCTGGCTGTTGCTTAAAATGTTTTTTTCCAGCAAGAACTCGTCTATGTGGTCTTTTATTAAATGCTCCAGTATCTTCCTGACTATAGAAGTTAAACTAACATGTCTATAGTTACTTGGTAAAGAATTTGTTCCCTTTTTAAATATAGGCACCACGTTCGCCCTGCGCCAATCCAGTGGTACTATTCCCGTAATTAATGAGTCCCTAAAAATTAAATACAATGGCTTTGAAATTACAGAGCTCAATTATTTTAGGATCCGTGGGTGGATGCCATCTGGTCCAGGTGCTTTATGCACTATTATTCTGTCTAAATATTTCTGGACCCTTGGTAAGTACAGCAGGGACCACCAACTTAGCAGTTGATCCAGGGACTGACATCCGACTGCCTCTCGGGGGGTCAGGAAGGGATTTTTTTCCTCTGCTGCAGCAATTGGCCATCTCAGGTAGGGGTTTTTCGCCTTCCTCTGGATCAACGGGATGGCAGGTTTAGGTCAACAGGGTTTCTCCTCCAGCTCCACCATCTGAACCCATCAGACCATCAGCAGGACCATCAGCATCACCAGCCGCCTCTCGCAGGACTGTCAGCTACTCAGCAACCTCATTGTTACTACATCAGTTTTTCATCATATCATTCCATCAACATCGATTTATTCCCCTCATCGTGTGCAACTTCAAATACTCAGCAAAGTCCCTCCACAGACTAAGAAATACCACCTCAACATTACCGACCTACATTCAAAAAATACTACGACAAGAACAAATACTAAGGATCAATCCACAATCAACCATCAAACACAAAAAGACTACAATTCAACCGCAACATTTAGCATGCGCCATGATTAACATCAGATCAGCAGTCAAGCACAGACACAAAATCCATGACTTCATCACCCAAAACAACATAGATTGCCTCTTCATCACGGCTACTGGCTAACATCCGACTGCAACACCATCCTAGAAGAACTGGTGACGGAAAACTACAGGATCCTAACTGAGCATAAAATAGGAAAAAAAGGAGGAGGCCTAGCAGTGATCTTCAAATCTCACCTGGCGCTCGTCAAACCAACTGTATAGAACTCAGTGCCTTTTATAAAGACACTTACTCTACATCTTCAAACAACACCACAAGAGACCATTCACATGCTGCTATGCTACAGACTACCAGGACCAAAGACAAATCTACCAATACCCCTCACTGAATTAATTGTGTTACACACCCTAAAAACCAATAAGGTTCTGGTACTCAGGGATTTCAACCTCTGGGCAAACTCCACCAAAGACCCCATCGCCACCGCCTGCATTAACCAACTGGAAGAACTAGGGCTTCAACAACTAATAAATGCTCCAACACATGGGTCAGGGCACATTCTGGACCTCATCTTCAAACAAAATGGATAGACCATCCGCTATAAAATTTGAAATCGCCACCAACACCACCCTCCAAAAACGGAAGCAGTCAACAACAACACATTCGACCAGATCGCATAAGCAACTACACTCGGAAATCTTCAAAACCACATTATCAAACAAAATAGCAACGCTAAATCTAAACCACTCAACAGAACAAACACTCAGCACCTTAAACAAGGCATTACTACAAACAGCAGACTCAGTCGCTCCGAAACGTAGAGCGCTCATCCACAGAAAAAATTCTGGATGGTTTAACGGCACTCTTATGCCCCATACACACGGTCGGATTTTCCGACGGAAAATGTCCTATCGGACAATGTTGTCGGAAATTCCGACCGTGTGTAGGCTCCATCGGACTTTTTCCGTCGGATTTTCCGACGGACAAAGTTTTATCTCCTACTCTCAAATTTTCCGACAACAAAGTCCTATCAGACTTTTTCCGATCGTGTGTATCGAATTCCGACGGACAAAGTGCCACGCAAGCTCAGATCACATTACAAGACCAAAGCTATTGGCTACTAGCCTCTACATAGTCCCGTCGTAGGCAACAAACGTCACCACGTTCAGAATGATCAGATTTTCTGACAACTTTGTCCGACCGTGTGTATGCAACACCAGTGTCGGACAAAATCCGTCGGAAAAAATCTGATGGATTTTGTGGTCGGATTTTCCAACCGTGTGTACGGGGCATTACTCTACTGAAACAGGAACACAGTAGAGCTGAAAGAGCCTGGAGAAGAAATTCTACAAAGGAAAATCACACTACAAATTACTCACCATGAAATATCACAAAGCAATCTTCAAAGCAAAAAAAGAACATTTCTTAAACACCCTCTCAAAAGCCTTAAACTGCCCACGTGAACTTTTCAAACTAGTCGCCCAGACTAAGAACCCCACCTGCCTTGAGCCCCCAGCAAACGAAACTCAAGAATACTGCGATGAGTTATCGGATTTTTTTATCGACAAAATCTTCAACATTCGGAAAATAATTCAACAAAAAAAAACAACCAACAACAAAAGCAAGGAAAGGAAAACCACTCGAACATCACACAATCACCAAATTTTTCGCTGACCCCGATCACCACTGATAACACCAAAAACATCATCAAGAGCCTCCGAGACAGCACATCACCCAATGATATCATTCCACAAAACTCCAGAAAGAATGTTCCAACATCTTGGCCCCTACTATAACAAATCTAGTAAATCATCATTCAAAGAAGGGATTGTTCCAATCGCCCTCAAGCAAGGCATCGTTAAACCACTCCCAAAGAAACCCAACCTCGACCCCAAAGATCCTAACTATCGCAGACCGGTAACAAACCTAAACACCATCTCCAAGATTATGGAGAAAGCAGTAGTACAACAGCTACAACTCCACCTGGACACACACAAACTCTTGGACCCACTGCAATCAGGCTTCCGCCCAGGTCATGGCACAGAAACGGCACTTCTAAAAATATGGGACAACGCCCTTGAAGCAGCTGACGACGGAGAATCTTGTCTCTTGGTACTGCTGGACCTTAGAGCAGCGCTCGACACAGTGGACCACTATACTCTTTTCATCCGCCTGCATCACCGGACAAAAAGACCAATATCAGAAACTAGAAAAATGTCTCACATTGATAGATGACTGAATGACCACTAGCTCCCTCAAACTCAATGGATTGAAAGCAGATCTTCTGCTCCTCAACGCAAACCGAAATAAAAAAGACCCCATGGACACCACCCACCATCCTTGGACAGACCATCCTTCCAAGCACCAAAGCCAAAAGTCTCGGAGTCATCTTTGACTCAGAGATGACTATGGATGCACAAATAGGATCAGTAGTCAGTGGATGCCACCATCTTTTCCGCCTGCTACGCAAACTCATCCCCTTTATTCCAGAAAAGGAGAAAGCGGTAGTAGTTGGAACAATCATCAATTGGTCACTCAACTATGCAAATTCCCTCTACATAGGACTACCTAATTACCAGATTGCAATCCATCTCCCCACCCCTAAGGACCCTACATTGCCTAACGGTAAAGGATAGGATCACATTCAAGACCCTCTGCCTCACCCACAAATGTACACAAGGAAATGCTCCTCAATACTTATGTGAGAAAATAAAACACTACAAACGAAGATTTGCAGTCCAAGGACCATGGCTATGGAACGTTCTACCCACCAACATGCGCATGGAAGAAAACCATTGGGCCTTCAAAAAAAAACTCGAGACCCACCTCTTCTAAGAAGCAGGACAACACAGGACAGACCAAGCGCCTTGAGGCGATTCAGTTCGCATTTGCAGCACTATAAAAATCATTCATTCATTCATGCAATTGCTGAGCCCTCATGTAAGATCTGGGGCCTTTCCCTGGCCCATTTAAGAATTTTCTCTTTCAGAGGAAAATTCACCAGGCAATAGATAACATCGCGTGGGGGATCCGAGTCCCTGCCCCTGGGACATAGGGCCCTGTGTATGCGTTCTATTTCAATTTGTGAATCATGGGGTCTATATATTAAGCCATTGAAAATGGATTGCACGCATTGTTGGAGATTGCTAGGAACGACAGTCAGTGAGGGCACTCTTATATTGTGTCTGTGTCCCCTATTGTCAAGATCTTCCAAGTGTCTGTTCATCTCCCTGAGATGGAAAGAGTGGTGGTCAGACACTTGCTGGACATGTGCTATGGCGTTCTCCTGCCTGCTTGTAGTAGCTTCCACTCTTTCTAATTGTACTGCCACTGCTTGTATGTCCAGCTGGAGTTTTCCTATTGCAACTGACAGGATACTTTTATTGTCTGATGCAATGTTTTGCAGATCATGCAGACATAGAGGTTGTGATGTGCTGGCTGTGGGAGATGCTATGTTTGCTTTGCTGTGATTAACGCAGTCTGGGCTGCAGCTGGCAGACAGTGGAATGGGAGAAAGCCTGTGAGGAGGGTGTAGGGTCCCGCTGTAGTGTCCTGAACAGCGCGGGTATGTTGCTGCTCAGCTGGGTTTCTCCATCCCGAAGGGATCGGGATCTCGTGGCTGATGAGCTCCGGTCTCCCTCACCCATCTTGGTTTGGTTATGATCCTCTTTTAGGCTGATATTTGTACTTGTCGAGCGGGATCCAGAGGATTAGGCGGCCATTCATTTCTTGCGCCAAGCCACGCCCCCTCCATAAGGGTAATTTATGCATCCTTAGGGGTAATTATACACTTTTTCTGTTTTGTGTGGGGTCCACCATTAACATCTATACCAGACCCCCTCACTTGGGATAAGAGTCTGCTATAGATTAGGTGAACCATCAGCAGATTGGTAGGTGGCTGAAGCTGTAATTTTTTGTGAATTTAAACAGAATTTACTTCCATTTGTAAATGTTAATCTTTCTGTAGTAGGTTGTATACATCATGCACATGCACCACTTCACCAGCAGGGTCAGGGCATCCCCAAGGGATGTTATTTTTTTATTTCTGTTCAATCAACCACCCCCGCCCGCACAGTTTTTCGGTTTTCATCTTTGACAGCAAAACAATAGATACAGTTGAGTAGAAGGGGAGACATTCTCTAGTTTACCAAAAGAAACTTGGCAGGGCTGACACCATTCCTTGTTATTTCATTTAACAAATAGCACAGTGTTGTCATTCCGCAACAAGAACAGATCAATTGGAATTTTTCTGTGACTGTGTTGTCTTTAATCCTTTCACTGTCACCTTTTGTGTGAAATATTAAAATGCGTGAAAATTTGTTAAACCCCCCAAATATTATATATTTTCTGAAAGCAAAAACCCTGCAAAATACAATGGTGGTAGTTTGAATTTTCTTATGATATTAGAGGTGCTGTTTATCAAATATTTTCAGTAAAAAATACACTAAAAATAATGTTACTACACACAAATGAGATGCATTACCCAACTTTTTGGTAAAATATAAAATATGAGGTTGTTCCAAGTAAATACAACCCCAACATTTAAAGCCTTAAAATTGTGCATGCCAGTAAAAAGGTAAATGCAATGCCGGCCATCAGAAACAAAAATAATATATAATGTTATTGTGGTGTTTTAAAATGCACGTCCAACCAAAACCTTTTTTCTTTTGGACAGCCACTGTCCAGGGCTCCATTAGAGAGATTTCCCCTCACTTCCTGTCCTGCAGATAACAGTTTTCCCAGTACAGTAAGTAGATCCCAACACACAACGCACCTCAAAGCACCATAATACACATATAGAGCACTGCGGTGTGCTGCCTTTTAAAAAAAAAAAAAGTATCATGTGGGTTTTTCATCCATTGTGGTACATTGGCAGCTATTCGTAATAAATAAATCTTAACACCCGGCAATAGAATGGGCCATACATGGTTTTCACTAACACATTCATTGATATACTTTTATTTTATATAAATGCCGTGTAACAGACTGAATGAGTCCTGCACATTATCACACATATCTCCTAAAGACACAGCTCTGTAGATCAAATTGGAAGCTTCACACTTCATATTTCACTTACGATAAACACATGAGATTTTTAATAATACTTTCCTCCCTCCACCGTGTCACTTCAGAATGTACAGCGAATATCCCTCCTATAATGATGTCTCCATCCTGAGAATACTTGTACTCAAATGTATAATTCCTCATAGTCATATCACAGCGGTGAGCAGAGTTCTGGGTGTCAGATGTGCAGGGGGTCACACACAAAGACAACAACCACAATATTCTAAGTAGATATCTGAAGACAACATGGCTGAGTCTCTGATAGACTCCAATGAGTTCTTCTCCCAACCTCCTCATCACTGACAGCAGCCCAGGATCCTGACACTGAGTTCATGGCTCAGCTGAAGGCTGTGAGAGTGTCAGGTTTATAAAGAATAATTCTGTTATTTATTACTGATAGACTGGAATATGAATCTGCTTATAGAGTAGGAAAAAAAAGGCCAAAGCTAAAATACACAGAAGCCAACTTTGTCAGCACCGTAGAAAGTGAAGGTTATACAAATACCATTATGACATATTGTACATGAAACAGTAAAAATTTGAAGTTTGATGGCCAAGAATGCCATTTATATTATTATTTATTATTATTATTATTATACTGTATAAATACAGGTGTAGGGATAAGGTTCAACAGTTACTATAGATTTGGGGTGAATCTCTGGGATTTGTAAAGTTTGTGACTTTTGGCTGAAAATTTTGCAGGTTCACCACCAAAATAGAGAACAACCTCTAATGCGGCGCACAAGGAATGATTGGAGGAAAGAATTACCTATCGATGGATGGGTGGGGTCACAGCAGCTTTATTATCCATGTTGTTAGGGACAGCTGACAATATTGTGCAGAGAGAGAGATTAATATTATTATTATTATTTTTCCAATCGGTACATGGTCCTCATTGACGTGCATATTTCAGAATATTAGCATGTTACTGCCAATCTGCTCTTCAAGCTGCCTTTTGTTTGAAGTATGCCACTGGATCGTTTGAAAGACTAAAGCCTCGTACACACGATCGGATTTTCCGCAGACAAAATCTCAGACTTTTGTCCGAAGGGAGTTGGTCAGGAACTTGTCTTGCATACAAACGTCAGGGAATTGTCTTCCAACAAACACGAACGCAGTGACGTACTATGTGGTTTTTCAGCTCTTTAGCGCCACCCTTTGGGCTCCTTCTGCTAATTTTGTGTTAGTAGAAGTTTGAGTGTTGATTTGCGCTTTTCATTTTGCGCTTTTCATTTCGCACTTTTCATTTTGTGCTTTTCATTTTGCGCTTTTCAGTTCATTTATGAACGGCCGTTTATCCACCAGCCATGTTGTGGAATCGGAGGAGATAACTATTATTATTGGCCTTGGAGTTATTGCTTTGACCCAAGTCCAGTCCAGGAACAGGAGTAGGAGGATTTCTTGGACCAAAAATTGGTTGCTTTATTAATCGTGACCAATTATGTCATATGCCTTTGCTGCGGGAGCTCCAGGAGAATAATCCAGATGATTTTTGGAATTATCTCTGGATGATGGACCCCTGCTTTCAGAAACTCTCGGCATTGTTGACCCCCTATATTAAGAAGCAGGACACATGCATGATGCTTTTATTTTTTCTTTTGGTTGAATAATGATTTGATTTGGTATATTTTCTATATTTTTGGATGCCTAGAATGCACTTTTTGGTTAAGTTTTTTTGGCAGATAGCATGTCTAATTTTATTTGTTTTCTTTTTTTTAATCAAAGAAATAACATTTACATAAACATGTACTGTACGGTCGCATCCGTAATAGCAAACTTATACATAAATACATATATAAAGAAATGTAACTGCGCTACAAGGGTTGTATATGACAACATTTTCATAGCATGACTTTAAACCCCTGGTCGCTTAGGCTGTTCAATTTATGTTTTATTAACTTCCAGTAATGTTAGATGTAGCTTATATTTGGATTGGTGATGTTTATTATCTGTTAAGTCTCTATTCCTTATATTCTTTTCAGAGATTGTCTGATAGCGTTGTGTATGTTAAATGTTATAAGTGCCCATGTGGTGACTTTGGATTATGGATAACTGAAACGAGAGATTGTTAATGTGAGGGTAGGGATCCCAGGAGGTGACTAGGTGTGTTTTAGAGGGTGGGGGGATGAGTTAGGGATCCCTGGGTGATAGGTACTAGGCAGGGGGGTCTCAGGATTCAGCTGTCTTTCCTCACTCACCTGCCGCAACTTTGTGGTTGTTCCTGGTCTTAAGTTGCTTGTATTCCTCTGTTGTGATGAAGTGTCGCCAACATGACCATACTTTTCCAAATTTGGAGGGGTGCCTCTTGCTTGGTGTATAAGTTCCTCCATGTCTGTGGTTTTCTGTATTGGTGTGAACCAATTGACTACAGATGGTGGCTCTAGGGAGCGGCAGTTGGCTGGGATGCACATCTTAGCTGCATTCACCATGTGCATGGCGAGTGAGCGAAGGTATGCGTTTTTTTCGGTATTGAGGAATGGTGTAGCAGAAACTGTGTTGGGTAAAATTCAAGCGTGAAAGTGGTAATTTGGTTCGTGAGTCGGGGCACTTCCTACCATAAGGGTTGTATTTTAGGGCAGTTCCACCAGATATGAAGAAGCGAGCCCAGCTCCCCCTCATATCTCCAGCATAGAGAGGAGAGTGATGGGAATATTTTGTGTAGCATAAGGGGTGTTCTGTACCATCTAGAAAATATTTTAAATGCATTCTCTTGTTCATAGACGTTTACTGTCCCTTTGTGGATACATGTGTAGATATTTTCCTATTCTTGGTCTGAGAGGTTAATGGAGAGTTCTTGTTACCACTGGCGGCTAGCCAAGTTAGATTTGAGGTTATGGTTGTCAAATAGTAAGGTGTCTGTGTAAGAGATTAGGTGAGCTTGGGGTTCCGATTTCAGGCATAGCGACTCAAAGGGGGTGGTTTGTCAGGACCAATCATGTCGGGGGTTATGTTTTTCGGGCAAGTGTCGAATCTGTATGTACGTTCAGAATGGGAATGTGTGGTTAGTCATCCGGGCGGCCAGCTGGGATTGAGTAAGAAGGTGGCCTCTCTCATATAATTGTGCCGCTCGGATGGTGGTGAGTGGCCAAGTGTCTGAGAGGAAGGAAGTGAAGGTTCCTGGGGCTTGTGGCGAAGTGGTGTCATTGGGCCTAGAATCGAGGAGATGTTGTGTTTCTGGCAAGTTTCTCGGAAGAAGGTTAGAGTTGGAAGTATTAGTGGGTGATTTTTGCAGGATGCATGTATTTTGGGGCAATCCAGGGAATTTGGAATAGTGGGGAGGGGGACATGGCATGTTCTAACTGAACCCAATCTTTAACCCTCTAATGCATATTCCAATCTATGATCCTGGCTAAGTGGCAGGCTTTATAATATTTCTCGAGATCTGGCAATCCTATGACGTTTGGTGCCCCATATGAAGTTTGTGCAAGCTTTTTGTATGTGGAAAAGAAGGTGGGAGGAAGTTTTACCTGGATGGTTTGTAATGGGTACAATATTCTGGGTAGGATGTTCATTTTAATAACTGCAGCCCTGCCAAACCATGAAAAGAGGCCAGAGGACCATGACTTAAAATCTTCTGTTATGTTCTTCAGTATCGGTGGGTAGTTCTTGGAATATAGGTCTGTAAGGGATGAGGGCATTTGGATGCCTAGGTAGGTAATCGTGTGTTTATTCCATTTAAATGGGAAATTAGATTGGCATTGCCGGCATGTGTCTATGGGAAGTGAGACATTTAGTGTGTTAGATTTAGAAAAGTTGATTTGTAGGTTAGTTAGAGATTTAAAAGTGTTGAAGTCTTTGAGTAGGTTTGGGATTGTTATGTGCGGATCTGAGAGAAAAAGGAGGATATCATCCGCAAATGCGGCTAGTTTGTTGGTGTGGTCAGCTATTGTAATTCCTCTGATATCAGGGTTTGCTCTGAGGCGTCTAGTAGTAGTAGTAATACTAGTAGTGGTAGTAGTGGTTTGAGGGTGTGGCTAAAGATCAAGGGAGAGAGAGGGCATCCTTGACCTGTTCCATTCAAGATTGAGACGGCATCCGCTAGGTGGCCGTTTACGCAAACGCTCGCTGTCGGGCTTGAATATAGCATCAGTATAAGGTTTAGCATTCTATGGGGAAGACCAATGGCCTTTAGTGTTTCTGTAATACAGTCCCATGCCACCCTATCGAATGCCTTCTCTGCGTGAAGTGAAAGGAGAAACCCTGGGTGTCTGTGGCTGTTAGCCAATGGTGGATGTTGATCGCCTTCAACGTGTTGTCCCTTGCTTCTCTACCTGGTACAAAGTCAACTTGGTCGAGTGAAATGAGCTGAGGAAGCAAGGGAAGTAGGCGGTTGGCTAACATTTTGACATACCACTTTAGGTCTAGGTTTAACAACGAGATTGGCAACTAGGGAGTTTTTTTTTGCTGGTTTAGGGATTACTGTAATGTGGGCTCTCAGTAAGTCACAAGGGGTTGTTGATGGAGAAGCGAAGAGTTATAGGCGGAGAGAAAAAACGGGAGAAGAAGCTCTGTATAGGTTTTGTAATATCCTACTGTTAGCCCATCTGGTCCCGGGGCTTTTGCCTGGTTTCATTTGTTTAAGTGCGAGTTTGGTTTCTATTTCTGACAATGGGCTGTCCAGGTCTTGAGCCATGGTGTATGAGATTGAGGACGGGCTATATTGTTTTAAAAATTCTGTTATTAGTTGATTTCTCAATGAGTTTGTCGCAGTTGGGTCTGCTGGGGGTAGGTTGTAAAGCTTTGAGTAGTAATCGACAAATTATTTGGCAATGTCAGGATTGGAGGTAAGTCTGTAACCTGATTGGTCCATTAGGGAGTGTATTGTCAAGGCTGCTCTCTTGGATTGTAAAGCCCTCGCCAGCATTTTCCCGGATTTGTTGCTGTATTCGTAAAAGTGTTTTTGGGATAAAATGTATTTGCGTTTTATTTTTTTGCAGGGTGCCTCCAAAAGTTCAGTTCTCGCTTGTATAAGGGTCTGGAACGTGTCTAGGGCTTGCGTTTGTTTGTGCGCGTGTTCTAGCTTCTGAACTCGGGTGGTCGGTTCTGTGAGTTGCCTCTGTCTTTCCTCTTTACGTTTGGCAGCTGCTGCAATTAGAATGCCCTTAATTACACATTTGTGTGCTTCCAAAGAGGTAGTCAATCCGTGAGTATCGTTGGTGAGAGTTTTAGAAAAAGGTTAAGTCTCTGCCGTTAGGGTTCAGTGTGCACCAAGAATCATGTAGTAGATCCTGTAATTGTGACTTAATGGAGCGTAAGGCTTTGTAGGGTAGCGAAGAGGCAGCATTTGAGGTGTCCTGGCGGGGTTCAGGGAGACATTAAAGTCGCCACCTAGAATCAGGGAGCCTTCCTGGAATGAGGTGAGTGTATTGGTTAGTCCGCGAAAGAAGGTGACTTGGTGGTTGTTCGGAGCATATAGGTTCGCTAGGGTTATCAAATTGCCATGGCGTGCCCCCTTTAGAAAGAGGAACCTCCCTTCCTCATCCATGTCAGTAATTTTGAAGGGGCATCATTTTGCTATGAGTGTGGAGACCCCTTTAGCTTTGGATGTGTATTTTGTTGCGTGGTAGACTGTAGGGTAGAATTTATTCATCAGTTTTGATATAGCATCAGTGTGAAAGTGCGTTTCCTGTAGAAATACTATATCTGCTTTATTCTGTTGCATTGTAGGAGGAGCTGGGAGTGCTTCTCTGGAGTATTGAGTCCTCTGACATTAAGCGAGATGATCTTGATAAGAGTTTTGTATTTCTTGGGAGGTATCAAGGCCATGGTTTGGGTGTAGTACGTTTGTACCCAAGGGTTTATGTAATCAAGGCCTCAGTAATTCAGTGACGTGCCTTGTGGGGGTTGCAGCTGGTGAGAAGGTAAGGTCTGAGCTGGGAGTTGGGTTCGGGTTGGTTTTGGAGTGGGGGTGAAGGGATAAGGGAAATGTAGGGTGGGGGGTGAGGAGAGAGGTCAGGAGTTGGAAAGGGAGGAGGGGGGCCTACAGAGGAGGGAGGTGTGGCGACAGGTGAGATAGCTCTCACTTGTCCAGGTGTGGATTATACTGTATATCTGATATGGCCGGAGGGGGTCAGTGGTATTAGGGGCTGATAAGAACTTAGAGTGCTTGCTAGGTGGGCTACCACTGTGTGAGAGCTGGTTTGTTTGGAGAGAAGGGGTATTTCCAAATACCCCGTCAGACAGAATGCCAAAATGATATGGGACACACCTCAGTAGTATCAGAGTATGAACGGTGAAGGGCATTTATATCTTAAACTGCCCCACTAGCGAGGCGACTTTAATCGCCATATTATTTATCCACTTGGGTTAGAACACCGAACTCAAATACAGGTTTTCCTTGAGGAATGATTGTATCCACCTCTATTACCTCTCTTCATCACACTAGTAATGCCATTGGTAGTGATTCTAAACATATTTATGGCACTACACCTCCATCTCGCTGGCTTTGCACTCCCCCTTACCCTGACCCTTACTACATTGCATTACCATTTTTGCATTCATATACCATCTACGATCCTTTCTTTACATAAGTATTTAACAATCGCTGCAAGTTTATTGTTAACTTACCTGTACCCTAATCATATACTATACAGTACATCACAGAATCTCACCAGCACCCTGGCACTTACTGTCCTCAACAAGGGTGTGCTATATTTACCTGAATGTATTACAACGGAAGCTCAATATACATAGCTGTCATTTAAAATTGTATTGTACAGCTTGTGCAACACCTAGGACTATATTTAGACAGCATAATACATTCAGGGTGTTAACATTTATATTATATTAAATTATATTATACTTTTTTAGGTTTAATTTTATTGTTAATTCCAATTTTGATTTCGGTTTTGATGTATAGACTATGTACCTCATGCAATATTTAATTCTGAATAAAATATACTGCATCTCCTCATGTATACCAAACTAATGACGCTCCATGTGCCTTGCCACATACTGACTCTCCCTGTCGGGGTATCCCCTTTATTGCAGCCCCCTTTTCCCTTACTCTGGTGAGCATAATCAAATTATAAATAAAAGGTGAAGGTCAGCATATGAGTCCCTTTAAGAAAAATTTTAACTCCGGGGAGTGCGTAGGGTTTAAAAAGGGACGACCTCAGGTTGCTACCAATTTTGCCGAAAAAAACGCGGAGTCCCGAAGACGCCGGGCACCCTCCCTAAGGGGGCAAGGCCAGGGAGACCGGGAGGAACTTGTTTGCAGATGGGTAAGGAGGATGGCTGAAGGGGTTCCTAAGTGTGATATAGCTGGTGTGGGAGTGTGTAGCATGAGGAATTTAGAGTTATTAAGGGATGGGGGGGTTGATCTTGTTTGCAGATGGGTAAGGAGGATGGCTGAAGGGGTTCCTAAGTGTGATATAGCTGGTGTGGGAGTGTGTAGCATGAGGAATTTAGAGTTATTAAGGATGGGTATCTTCTAGAGAAGAGGGTGAGTTGGACTGTAGATAGTAGTAGCAGTAAGACCATCTGCAGTCACTGAAATTTCATGTGTAGTACTATATCGTTTTCCTATAAGCTGAACATAGCCCTTTACACCTTTCACAAGGTGATTGCACTCATGTGTTTACAGCCAATTGCTTGTGAACCATGTGGAGAACATATGTGGTAGAAAATAAAACTAAACTACACACACAAAATCTATTCTTAGTTTCAGATATAAAAGGTATCGAATGTAGAAAATGTAGAAAACTAAGCGAATACCCTGGTGAGGTCCTTGGCCTTCAAGTGTCACATTATCAGAATCCTGCCATTAAGAGATGTCAGTGTTATATCTCTAGAAACCCGGAAAGTAGCCATTCCGTAGTCAGGGGTGGGGGATGCGATTGTGTAGAGGAACCTATTGGAGAGGAGGGCTCTCTGTACTTCTGTAACATGGTTTTTGCCGACTCATGTTCTGATAATGCAGCTGAAGGGAGCGAGCTGTACTCGAGGCTTCCGGAGGCCTGCTCCTTCCGCTCGTCTAGGGGAGAAAGGCTTATAATGCGTGTGTTAGTCTAGTGTTAACTACCCAAAAGATATTACAAACATAAATGTTTAAATATTGGTGGTTATCCTTTTCAGGGTTGCATTGCTCTGATAGGTAGGTTCTAAGCCAGAGATATAGTACAGATTAGCAACTCTTGGATGTATGGTACATTGCACATTTAGTTATTAAAATGTAAAATTAGCTGGGGTATAGAATTTAACGTTTCAATGGGTGGCATCGTCCGATGAACCCATCGGGTTGACTTGCATATGTAACTGGGTGGAAGTATGCTAGTGTGCAACCAGCTATACTATACTAGCGAGGTAAGACGAGTGCTGTTGAGGCTGTTGTAGCACAAATAGAGAGAAATACATCTGAGTGCTATTATCTGTTATCACTGCAGAGAAGGAGTATTGGACGATTGAAATCTGAGCCTTATACATTCTGCTCTATTTCGCCTGGTGTGCAGGTACAAGAATTGACTATATGTAGAGCAAGTTTTCTTATCATGCTTTGTCCAAACTCTCGGCTGTCAGGCTGATCTGCAAGGCTTCAAGGCTGGACATAGGCCTTTATTTGAATTGGGTAGGGCTGCCATAGTCACATTTAGATGTCTTATGCGCATAATACTTGTGTGAGCTATGAGACAGGGGTAGTGGAATGAGGGAACGGTGGGCTGGCCCTTCTCTGGGGAAGATTTTCATCTATTACCTTATGCCATTTTGGATAATGGGGCAAACTGACCAGCAGATCTGCCTGGCATCTCTTAACCAAGATGGGTCTCCATCTGGAAGCGGCGGGGTTGGCAGTAATGTCAGGGTTAGTGGGGGTATAATTGTTTTTTTTTGTTTTTTGAAAGCCCATGGCGTGTGAAACACACTCAAAACTTCCGCCGGTGCCAAAAAAATGTGCACAACATAAAGAGGTGACACAAAAACGTGCAACGGGTGTACACAAGCTCTCTAAAATCAGAGGGCCTTGCCCTGAATCCCCCAGGGCGTTAGGCTCCAGATGGGGACAAGGGTACTTTACACCCTGGAGGGTCTGCCGAAACAGACCCACCCAAGTACTCGGTGGGGCTCCCCCGAACAGAGACCCCATGAGAGAGGGCAAAAAAAAGCCAGAAGGCCATGTCCACCCCCAACCAAGACTTTCAGGGCAGGCCCGAGGACCTACACCCTACCAGTCAGACAGTACAACAAACCGTGTAGAAACAAAAATACAAAAATGGGGCACACAAAGGAATAAATAAAAGAAAGTGGGGGAAGAAGGAAGTGGAGAGGAGAGTTAAAAGGTGGCAATTGTGCAACACAATGGCCAGGCCCTCCGGCCAGGAATAAAAAAATCCTCCAGTCCCAGCCAAAAGGCCCGGCCCAGGAGGCAGGTGCTAAAAAAAGCGAGTATTTGGTGCAGTGACTGTGGTGCCATCAATCAAAGTGACCCTCACTCACAGTGATTGTACGGCACCCCTGGACTGCCACTCCAGGTACACATACACCATAGGCTTTCTGTTCCTCATCCGACCCCCCCGGGTATAATTGGTGCCGTAATGCATCAACATCTTGTTCAAATAGGATTGCATGCTCTTGCAGTATGGTGTATGCACAGAACTGGCAGGGTGTCAGGCTCGGTGAGAGGCTTAGCTCAGGGCAGGTGCATGTCCACAATTTGCATGCAGTGGTGTGCAGCGTCAGTTCCAGGGGAAGGAGGACTGGGTCCTGGATATTAGTCATATGTCTACCTCTGGTGCAAGGCAGAAGGCATGTGGCTGGGATATGGAGGTGCTACTCGGCCGGAGTTCAACCATTAGGGTGCAGTGCGGCGTGTAGACAAGGCTGGCCTTGAGATGAGAAACAACAGGTGGCTGGTAGGGCTCTGCTTGGTATGCACCTCTTTCTGTAAAAGGCAGTTACAAATTGGCCATATTGGAGGTAGTAACAGTGCGGCAACAAGCATCGCAACTTCTGGGTGCATCAGGGTAGCCTCAAAACACATAAAAAAATAACAGAAAAAAACAAAAACAAAAACAAAAAAAAGAATAAAGGGTTCAATACTTAACTGTCATGCATGTTGGTTACGGAAGCTGTTTTACTTGTCTCAGAGTGTCCTGAGAGGTAGAGGAGCTTTCATAGGGCTTGGGTATTGGTGATGAGCCAGCGGTGCAGGGCTTGGTCTCGCATCTGGCGGTGAGCGGTGTCTCCGATAGCTCACATCTTGCGCTTCCATTGGTTCTGCTCTTTCTGGAGAGTGACGCAATCCAGAGGTCTGGAAGTCAGCATACCAATTTGGGGCGTCGACTGTCGGTATGTCAAGCGTTGCACAGAAAGCTTCTAGCTCCTCTAGAAATCTCAGTAGAGCTGCGCTACCCTGGTGGGTGGCAGAGAGTCCGAATGGAAACTTCCACCGGTAGTGGATTCATCTGGTTCTCAGGGCATCCAGGAGAGGTTACGATGCTTCAGGGTGATCGCTGAAAGGTCCTGAAAGATGTGGATGTCATTCCGCTCATGCAATAGTTTTATCCTGTTGCGGGCAGGACCCGGGTCCCCAAACCCTTTTTATGACAATAACTTGCATATTAGCCTTTAAAATTAGTAGGCCTGGGGAAAGAGCGCATGCTCTGAAAACGTTTGCCTATTGGACGAGACCGTCTCCCGCCCCCGGAAGTAAACCGATCCACCTAGTTGCTGGTGTGCACTCCACTGACCAGGAAGTGTCAGCAGTGGATGCCCCAGCTCGTTTTTAGCAACAAGACAGCACCTCCAGGATACGGAAATTGTTTGTTCTACACCCTCCATGGACATCCGGCTCACCATCTAAGTATCACACGCCCTTGGACATAGTACTTTTGTGAGTACAGCTATTTTTAACCCTTTACATTAAAAAATTCCACTATTTATTGCACTTAGAGTGGCGCCTTCTGTTTCTCTTCCCAGTGCCTTTAAAATTAGCACTTTTGATTTTTCACATTCGAGTCCCATAGACTTTAATGATGTTCTCGTATTGGCACAAATTTTTTGCCTGTTTGCATGTTCTGCCACAAACTGAAGCAGGGGGTGTTCAGCTCATCCCTATTATATATAAGTCTGGTTCACATATCAAATGAATAACTATCCTCCTATTTTCTACTAGCGACCACAGTCACTTGGGGACACATATAGGGTAATTCTCCAGAGAGCTATGCCAGGGTGTTCTTTGTGAGGGACCAATTCCCCTTTCTTGGGCCTATATGCACTCTAGACTGTGTTCTCATCTTGCCGAACCGGAGGTGAATGGGTCAACAGCCACAGCATGTTTTAATAACCTTCTCATTTGGATGCAAGATATTCTAAACAGTTACACAGTTTGCACGGTCAGTGTGTTCACACTCTATGATATTGAATAAGAAATGGTGTGATAATATGTACGTTTGCTATGATGTTGTATTATATCCACTGTGTACTTACCTATACTTTTCTATCAATTGCAGACGTTTATACGTGCTGCTGTAATCGCCTACCCCCCTGAAGAAGAGAAAGTAATCATTACAGTCTTGAAACGTGTCGGGTATTTCTGTTGTATCTACCTGCATTTCAGCAGATCTAGTGTGGTTACTGATTGTGATACCAAACTGTATTTTGTGCATACTAGCATCCAGATTTCTCCTATGTTTTGTACATTCATGTGTCTATTCTTTTAATTTAAACTATTAAAAGAATGATACTTTTCTAATACTCTTGTGATACCTCACCTGCTATCTGTCCCATCTGAAAGTCCCATCTACAGGAAACTTTCAACTATGTAAATGCTTTTAAAGGATTTCTTATGGGCCATTTCTGGTACCGTAATTTTTTGCCATTCCACAGATGTGCAATTTTAAGTCTTTCCATGTCTGGTATCTATGTACTCCATGGAACCCCATCTTTTATATTTTATCCTAAAAATTGTGAATTAAATTGTGTTTGTGTGAATTACAATTAATATGACGTGTTATTTGCTGAAAATACGGGTTGGATATCCAGTCTCACTGACATTGTCTGACATGCAAAATTACAGCTGCCCCCCTTCTCATCTATAGGGTCTCCGGATCTCAGAAAGGATCTACTGTACAGTAATGTGTTGGGGGTTTAGTAATCCTCAGGCCTAAAATGTAAATTTTTATATGTGTGCCAAAATTAAAAAAGAAATGTCTCTGGCAGGGAAAGGGTTAAATCTTGGTTACTGCTTGTTAATAATCTGTATATTATTGGATGTTCCTGGCCTGGCTACGGCTCTACATTCGGTGGGTAGAAGAGATCTTCCCATTCTCCTGAATGGAAGAATAAAGCAATAGAGAAATCATCAATCCATTGTTTGGAGGTTTATATGATGACATTTCTGTATCTTCTGCTCTAATGACGCGTACACACGGCCGGACTTTGCATCGGTCAAAACTCAGTCGGCATTCCGATGGAAAAATTTAGAACATGTTCTCTATCTAAAGTCCATCGGAAATGCTGATAGAAAAGTCCGATGGGGCATACACACGGTCAGAATGTCCCATAGGAAATTCCGCCTGTGTGTATGCGGCATCAGAGAACACCATAGAGGGATTTATTAAAGGGGGATTTTGGTTCCTTTCAGCCGCTGTAATCTGACCAGCGATCCTCCTTCTTGTCCTCTCACCTTTCTATATTTTCTTCATGTCACCCAGAGAGTGACCAGGAATTATAGGAAGAGATCATTTTCATGTTCAATGTGACCACTTCATCCCAAGTCACCATTTCCCCCCAGCACTGAGATAGCAGCCATCCATCCCAGCACCATTCTACAAGAAGAACCAGAAATCAGGAGCTTCTGAGGAGGTTCAGGAGGGACTGACGGATGTCGATTACAATCGGTATCAAGCACTACACCCGGGAGCTGAAACAATGAACGTCCAATCATTCTACAGAACACTCCATACTAGTGCACTGTGTGTTTCCCCATAGTCAATACATCGGGAGTGTGGTGATGTCACTTCCTGCCAGTACCGTCACCTCACTTCCTGTCAGTACCGTCACCTCACTTCCTGTCAGTATTGTCACCTCACTTCCTTTCAGTACCGTCACCACACTTTCTGTCAGTATCGTCACCTCACTTTCTGTCAGTACCGTCACCTCACTTCCTGTCAGTACCGTCACCTCACTTCCTGTCAGTATCATCACCTCACTTTCTGTCAGCATCATCACTTCACTTCCTGTCAGTACCGTCACCTCACTTCCTGTCAGTATCATCACCTCACTTTCTGTCAGTATCATCACTTCACTTCCTGTCAGTACCATCACCTCACTTCCTGTCAGTACCGTCACCTCACTTCCTGTCAGTACTAGGGATCAGGCCATTGTAGCTCTGTCCAGACTCACTCTGTAGCAGCAGATCTCTGCTATAGAGGTCATTGCTGGATGATCACAGTCAAAGCAATAGATCACTATTAGAAATGATCTTCTGCTGCACAACTACATGGGGTCCAGGTCTGGTGGTGGGTCTAGGCATGGTGGGGGGGTCTAAGTCTGGTGGGGGTCTAGGTCTGTTGGGGAGTCTAGGTCTGTTGGGGTGTCTAGGTCTGGTGGGGGGGTCTAGGTCTGGTGGGGGGGTCTAGGTCTGGTGGGGAGTCTAGGTCTGGTGGGGGGTTCTAGTTCTGGTAGGGGGTCTAGGTCTGGTGGGGGGATCTAGGTCTGGTCTCCACTAAACACATCCAGACCCATCATGAAGGAAAGAATATATATATATATAACCTTCCAAAATGGAAGGTCAAACAAGGTCCGATGATTTGGATGACATTCTCTGTACAATCATCAAATACTCACATAAAAGAACACAATGTCATTCCAGTTTTCACCAATTACCATCCTGTAAAGAAGTCCCCATCATGTAACTTGTGTCCTCATTATCCTGACTTAATGATATCCTAAAGTTACACCAACAATTTCCACAACCCATTTCCTTCCCCGGCGTGCATCGTATCACCGGAAGGAGAATATCGCTCTCTGAAAGTAAAGCGCGGCTCTTCACTTTGATCTTTATTATTCCGATATGTCATATAAAAGTCACACTGCTGTGATATCATTTTAATTATCGGACCCTGATGATTATTTTGTGGGGAATATTTAGGAGGGTGCGCAAATATTATAAATGTTGCTTTGGGAAAAATTATAGAAAAAAATCCCCTTTTCTACTTTTTTTAATATTTATTCCCTGTAAAAAAATAAAAAAACAAGGAATAAAAGACGTGTATCCAGATTTTCTCTGTCCCATAAAATGATTGTATAATCCAATCGGGAGGACAAATATCGGAAGATTTAATGTGCGGAGTTGAGACATTGTGGAAAGTTTTGGGATTTGGTAGAAAAGGTCTGGAGGATGAAATGGTCACCACAAAGAGACAAATTCCAAAAATACAATAAAAGTTCAAATCTACAAAACAATTGTCCCCATCAATGACTTTATTGTGTGACATTGGGGGGAGGAGTCATAAAGGGGGCTCCTAATTTCCCACAAACATCACAGAATCATGTGACCGTCTTTTCAGAAGAGTAGAGAGTGCAAAGAGGGGGAGGGGCTCTGTATTAATGATCATATGAAATGAGATGTCCGGTAAACTCTGATTGGTCGGATGTCTAAAAACCACTTACCATAGAGGGTGTGGCCACTAGAAAGGGATTTGTCGGAGGACATAGGTGGGGGATGGGAATTGAAGGTGGCCACATTTAGAGGAGGAGTTTGGACCACATTGTAATGTTCTTTTATGTATTAAATCTTCCAATCCAT
This sequence comes from Lithobates sylvaticus, assembly GCA_028564925.1. Classification (NCBI taxonomy): domain Eukaryota; kingdom Metazoa; phylum Chordata; class Amphibia; order Anura; family Ranidae; genus Lithobates; species Lithobates sylvaticus. The sequence continues at coordinate 25,174,122 of CM053026.1, forward strand.
CTCTTCCATATGTCCCATCACCTGCCCCTCCCCCGCACAGCAGTCTAAAGCCCCATACACACGGTCGGACTTTTTCATCAATTTGGTCCGATCGGACAAGGTTGTTGAAAAATCAGACCGTGTGTAAGCACCATCGGACAGTGTTCGTCGGTTTGTCCGAGAATGACATCTTTTAGCTGCTCCTATTCACCCGCACTTCTCACAAACGTACTTCTTTATTACTTTGCAGCATTTATACACTACATGTTTATTTTTACTCAGATCGTAATACAATCTTTCTTATTTTTTTACCCAGATTTTTTTTTTTTTTTTTTGGGGAATACATATTTGAAGGAGATTTTTTTTTTTTTTTGGAGGGGGTTTGTATGTCTCAACTTAGCAAAACCACATTATTAACATTTGTATTTCTTGCTTACATTTACTAGGAGTTTGTTGGTTGTTGGTGCCCCTTGTTAATTCTACTTTAGGATTAGTGAAATGTACCTGCCTACTCAAAGAAAAACTGTCATTGTAGAAAAGTAAAACACAATAGTCAATGATTATTTCAAATCAAAAAAAACCTTTATTTAGGTCTCAGCAACAGACCAAAGAAGAACGCAGCCATGGTGAAACTTGGGGAATTTGCAAAGCCTTGGACACCCATGGCAACCATCATTTTACATACTTAAACAATTGGGGCCATGAAGACTACCTATCTAAATAATAAGGGAGCGCAATCTGGTCCTGAAGTCCAAAACATCCGGAACTGCAGCAGATGCCATCTAGGTCCCCAGGCTCTGGTACTACGAGAGGCTCCATCTTCTCTCAGACCAGACTGAATCAAGGTCATCACTCTCTTGTCTTCCTTGTACGCTTCCTTCGACGCCGTGGTGCTGGTGCTGGTGGGGTGGCAGAAGGAGGAGGAGGAGGCGGAGCAAGGTCACTCTCGCAAACATGTGTGAGGGGAGTCATCTCCCCAGCCATCCCCTCATTTAGTATTTTGAGGATGACCTCCTCACACATGCTGCGTTGCCCCGCCTCCATACCCGTAAATGTACTTGTAACCAAGGAGGCAAAGGCCTCCTCGTAGGTGGGTGTGGCATAGAGGGAGGCTGAAGCATCTCGGATCAGCTGGAGCGCTGACTCTCCCACCTCCCCCATGCTTTTCGCCCTTCTGTAGGGAAGGCGGAGGGGAGAGACTTGGGAGACAGTCAGGCTCCTACGCCTACCCCCCTGTTGGCTGCCACTACCCCCTGCCTCCTCCTGACTGCCACCTTCCACAGCCACCTCCTGGCTGAGGTCTTCCTGTGTATGAAAAAGGGACATAGTTTCAGTTATTTGTTCATCAAACACACACAATTCTCATCTAGTGACTGTTGCAAAATGTTTTCAAATACAAAACCATACAATTCTCAGCCCTGCAGTTTAGATTCTTCCCAAAAATGTCTCCCACACCACTGTCTGTTGATATGTCAATCACGTTAGGAAATAAGCAATTGGGGATCCTGAATTAACTGAACATCATTCATTATTCAACAAACTGGTTCCAAAACTACTATACCTGGAACAAGCTGGGCACCTGCACATATTCCTGACTGGAAGGCCCAGGTTGCTCCTCGGAAGCCTCATCAGGGGTGGCGTGCGTGGAAGGACGCGTGCAAGGAAGAGTCGAGAGTGACTTTCTGACAGTAGCCTGGTCTTTGAGAAAGTGGAGCCTGTCATAGTACCAGAGCGTGGGGACATGGACATCAGCTGCTGCAGCTCCAGATGCTTGTGACTTCAGGACCTTATTGCGCTCCCGGAAATAGGTAGTCTTCATGTTGGTGATCTTCACTTTTAAGTTTGCGACGGTTGCCATGGGCAGGGTAGGCTTTACAAATGCCACCAGTTTCAGCAGGGCTGCGTACCTCTTTGGTCTGTTGCTATAATCCCTGTGTTTTGCCTGCCATAAGAGGGGGAATTGCCGGTATTTATCAATGAAGTGTGGGAGAAAGCTCACGTTGTAGAACGCCTCCATCACCTCTGCAAGACACAACGCCACACAAAACAATATAAATAATGTCAGCCTAAACTCTCCTAATCTTCTCCATAAAGAAGCCTCAAGTTCTAATCAGTCTAGGCTAGTTATGTACCAACGTCAAATTGTACCTTCGTTTGTAGCGATCGTCTCGTGCGTGAGCTTTCTCTCCCCTCGTCTCCCAGATCGTGGCTACGACACAGGCGTGTGACATTTTATATACAGTGCGCATGCGTCAAACTCCGCCCGCCCCTGACGATCTTTCTCGTCTATTCCCCACCCCTTCTCTTTACGGCGCAGTGGGGAGAGCACATGGCGGGGACACAGCAGGTGCGCCCCAAATATCCCCCCAACGAGGAGGTGGACGAGGAAAGTCCGGAGGCACAAACGTCCCGATCCCGGAGCCTGAAATTCAAGGCCTCCAATATGTCATTTGGAGAAATGTTGGAGATGGTGGACATATTAAAGAGGAGCGACTATGATGGGAAGTATGGGCCTTACCTCAACCCCAATGTCCGCAAGGCCAAGATCATGTCTAAAGTTGTGAGAAGGCTGTACAATCATTTTGGGGTACAACGATCCAAGGAGCAACTGAGGAAACGCTGGTCAGACCTGAAACTGAGGGAGGCCGATCAGTACAGAAAGATCAAGAGAATTCTTCAAAAAAGTAAGTAGTTGTGTTTTGTGTTTGATTTCTTGCTTGCATACTGCTCCATGTGGTTTGATTTTTACAAAGTTGTACATTCCAAAATGGCCACTTTCATGTTCGTCTGTGCATTCGATCGTACTCAGCCTCGATCTTTCTGCCACTGTCATGGTCGTGTGTGTGTCCATTCGATCGTACGCAACCTCGATCGTGCGGCCACTTATAATACGATGTTTGGTGTTTTTTTGGGGGAAAGGAAGTTTGTTCTCCCTAGAAATGTCATCCAGAATGTAAAGCCAATTTATTCAATGTAAAGGAGAGGTCACCCAGTAGCTGTTTACCCATCTGGACTCGAGAGCACTAGTGCTGGGACACCCAAACCCCCTTTTTATTAGCCTTTTCCACACATGTGCTCCAGTGGATACTAGAGGGGGGTCTCCATCACACAAACTTCTACCAAAAAGCTAGTCAGTTTAGCACCTTTACAAAGTGACTACATTCATGTAGTTGACATTTGTAACTGGCCAAACTAAAATAGTGTCCGTCACTTTCAAGCAATGTTTGTCATTTCCTATTTCTGCCCTCAATAGTTTGTGTTGCTAAATCTTCCTTTTGGACATTCTCATAGGGGAGCGAAAACTTGGGCCGTCTGAGGAAACCCCCAAACCAACACCTCCCAAAAAAGGGGAAAGAGCAGAAGCAGAGGAGGAGGAGGAGGAGGAAGGAGAGATCATCGAACTTGGAGAAATTGTCACCACAACAGGTGAGTGTGGGAGAACACAGCTACTGGTAAGCTAATCCATGTATGGCTGCCTCATTTCCAACACCCCATTTTTGTTTGTTTGTGGTTTTTAGGTGACGTGGATGTTGTGGAAGAAAAATCGCACTTTACCACAGAGAGTGCCCACGTACTCATCGGAGAGATAATGGTCTGCAATCGAGATCTAGATTACATAAAGCAAAACATCAATGATGTTCAACAAAAATTGAAGAACATCATTGATGTTTTAGGAAAAATATGAAAACGCACCAAGTAATTAACACACATTTGTGCCTGCTTCTGAACACATTTGCAACTTAAAAACTGTCTGAAATTTGGAACATGCACACATTGTGTCCACATGTGCTAGCTCCCACCATGGTGGATGAATGGCAACGTTTTTTTTGGGGGTGCAAACACTTTACGAACTACGAAAGTGGTTGTGGTGAAGGGGTTGCACCCCCAAAAAACGTCCATTCATCCCCATGATGGAAAATGGCACTTTTGAAGCTTCTAGGCATGTGTTTTCCCATCTAATGACCATTTTCAGACCCAAATTGTGTGCATGTTCCAAATTTCCACTTTTCGGGGGTGACCCCCCCATGTGATGAAGGCAAGATCAAACACACTCTGAACATATAGTCATGTCTGATCTTGTCTTCACTTTACAAAGTTGAACTTTCCAAGTTCCTAGGTTCTGTTTTGCTCCATGCCTGGTTTTACCAATTGCGGAATGTTTGTAAACAATGTTGTAAATAACCAAGATGTTGTCAGTTTTGGCGTGAAGATTGTAAACGCACTTGGGAATGTTTTCCTAGTAAACTTTTATTTTTCTAAATGTGTGGCTTCCTTATTTAAAAAACACAATGCATTATGTATGTAAAATGAAAAGGATATGGGGGGCAATGGGTGTTATTTACTAAAGGCAAATCCACTTTGCACTCCAATTTTCTTTCCCTGTGAACTTTTTCAATGCACTTGTAGAGCATAGCGGATTTGACTTATATAAATGACACCCACAGTGCTTTGTACGAAAACACGGAGCACAGCATTTTGGAGAATACACACATGTCAGACCTGGTGATGAAAAGGAGTATTTTGGGTGTCAGTTAAGCAGTACAAACCTTCTCTAGACCAAAGATTAGGTAGCAAACACACAACATGAGAATAATCTTTTTGGGAAGAAGAGACTGTTACCTCCTTTTGCCCAGAAAGTGCATTCCCACTGTCGAAGGCAAAGGGAAAAAATGTCAAAGTAAAATAAGCTAAAAAGAAGACTGAAATGACAAGAAATCATAGGTTGGTTAAAATATCAGATTTATTAAAAAATGCCTCTCACACATCGTCAGGCAGAGCAATGGCCCCCCTACCCACAAAGTACTCCATATATTGGTCCCGGACAACACGGGCATTTAGAGGGGGCAAGCCTGGACGTGCCACTCGAAGGGCTGTGAGTTCCGCATTTGGAGGGCCCTCCACATCTGGGCCAACGGGCACCACATAGTTCCTGTTATGTCTTTTGAGGAAGTTGTGCAATATGCAACAGGCAAGAACTATGTGGTTCAGTTTGTATTCCGCCAAGTTAAATGCCGTCAGGAACAGGCGGAAGCGGCTGGCCAGGATGCCAAAAGCGTTCTCCACAACTCTTCTGGCTCTGGACAGCCTGTAGTTGAAGACCCTCTGGTCCGGGGTGAGGGTCCTCATCGGGAACGGCCTCATCAGATGGGGAGTCAACGCAAACGCTTCATCTGCGACAAAGACGAAGGGGAGTCCTTCGGCATTCTCCTCTGGAGGTGGCAAGCACAGACTGCCACTTTGGAGACGCCAGTAGAACTCCGTGTGCGTAATGGCCCCACCATCCGATATCCGGCCGTTCATCCCCACGTCCACATACATAAACTCGTATGTTGCCGACACCACCGCCAACATCACTACACTATTAAACCCTTTATAATTATAATAGTAGGACCCCGAGTTGGGCGGTGGGACGATGCGGACGTGTTTCCCATCAATTGCCCCTCCGCAGTTAGGAAAGTCCCAACGGCTGGCAAAGTGGGAGGCCACAGTCTGCCATTCCTGTGGCGTGGAAGGGAACTGTGGAGTGAAACAAGAAAAAATAATTAGTCACTTTGCACCTAAACATTGCAAGCAGATTAGACAATCAACATCTTGGAACAAGAGCATTGTATAACATTGGAGGCTGGAAAGTATTTGCACAGAAAAGTAGAGGCTCCCCTTCACAGATTACTCACCCCCCCATCAATCCCCCACTTCTGATGGGACCTTGGCAATAACTAGGGTTTTGGGGGGGGGTGGTGGACAGCTAACCCTCTGCACTTCATTGATTGGCAAATGGCTCAATAATGTGGGCTAGTTTGGCCAGACCCTCTGTACTTAACACTATTGGCAGGCCACAGGAAAGATCAAATAACATTTCAACCCCCCCCCCCCCAAAAAAAAGGCAGGCACAGTGCGACATTATTAAATTACCAAGCAAGCTAATAGGAGGGAAAGAAGACAAAAAAATAGGAAATGGAATGTATGGAGGCAGCCCCTTGCACTACATGCTTTGCTGAATTCATCCCTAAAGATGCGCACTATAAAGAGGTAGGTATATAGTGTGTATGGACCTTGGGAAAGCCAGCAGATAAAGGATTGGTACCATCTGACAGAGCAGTTGGGGGAGGGGGCTCCTAATGAGTTTGCCCCCCCCCCACCAAAAGAAAAAAAAAAGGGGGCTCTACATGAAGTAAACCACACAGCAAACATTTTTAGGGGGTGTTTTGGGGCAAACAATACTATGCAGCAGACAAAAGACATTGCTTAAGTGACTAGGCCATAGGTGTCTATTGGGGCAGAAGAGCATGCTGGTGAGGTAAGTGAAGGGAAAAATGCATGAAGGAGAAAAGGGGCACAGCATATTAGAACATATTGTAATCATGGTAATTAGGGAAGGAGGTCAAAAATACAAGTCATTAGCAAACAGAGCATACATAGAAGGGAATAGTAAAGTATAAATGTTACCTTAATATAGTCCTCCTGCAGGACCTGAATGATGGCAGAACAGGTCTCTGGAATAATGATTCCCAGGGCCTGGGGAGAGATACCTGAAGAGAACTTCAAATCCTGAAGACTTCTCCCTGTCGCCAAGTACCTCAACGTGGCAACAAGCCTCTGCTCCGGAGTAATGGCTTGTCTCATGCAGGTATCCTGCCGGCTGATAAAGGGGGTCAGCAAAGCCAAAAGACGGTGAAAATCGGGGTCCGTCATCCTGAGAAAGTTCCTGAAATCATCAGGATTATTCTCCCGGATCTCACGAAGCAAAGGCATGTGCGAGAACTGGTCACGCTGAAGCAACCAATTCTTGGTCCACATACTCCTCGTCACTCTGTTCATGGACGGGTCTTGGCTCAAAGCTAAAAGCCCGACACCAATTCCGCGTACAGCACGAACTCGGCGACGAGTACGCACGGGAAACATCGCTCAGAAGGGCACAAAAGGTCGGCTGGTCAGAACGGACAAACAGAAAGCACCGATAAACAGCAAGGCCTGAAAGAACGAAATGAATACCAGAAACGAGCAGACAATAAGCAGTGCAAATCAAAGCGTCCTATATCAAGATATAGGCCGCAATGACCAACAAATGCGAACTGACTACACGCACTAATAAACAGATACGCACGACAAGCACAAACTGAAGAGCAGTAACGATCTGAGTCAGAAAACTGAGAAGCGCGAATCTTAAGTCACCAAACTTCCACTAACTCTCGATAAACACAGGATCAGCAGAAGGAGCCCAACGGGTGCCTGACGTGGTGCTGAACTTCCCTTTTGTAATCTCGTGGACGACGACTTACGTCACGACGTTCTTCCGGACCGGATATTCCGACAACGTAGTCCGACCGTGTGTACGCAACGCCAACATCGGACAAAGTACGTCGGACAAAGTCCGACCGACCTGGTCCGCGGATTGTCCGAGCGTGTGTATGGGGCTTAAGGGGTCTCTACAGAGAAATACAGAATGATTTCTAACATTCATCTGATGATGATTTCTGCAGCAGATTCTCAGTTCATAGATCTTCTTCATCAGGAGATATCGGGGGAGGGGGAGGAGCCTCCAATATTCTAGAAATACTGACATAACAATGTCATAGAAATGATTTACAGACTGGAGACACATTATTATCATATGTAGAATATTCCATACAGTATCCACCAATTCCTCCATGAAGAAGAGACTCTCTCCTACCCACAGGAGACTGTAGGGGGCGTACAAGGGGTCCTGGAGAGACCATCTTATCTATGTTTGAGTCACTCAGCACTATTCTGTCTGGTGAACCTGAAAATAAAAAGACAGAATCCCAGTGAGGACCCCTGCCTTGTAATGACCCCCCTCCCCCGTGTGTGGGGACATCATCCAGGGATATATCCCCCTCCCCGTGTGTGGGGACATCATCCAGGGATATATCCCCCTCCCCCGTGTGTGGGGACATCATCCAGGGATATATCCCCCCTCCCCGTGTGTGGGGACATCATCCAGGGATATATCCCCCTCCCCCGTGTGTGGGGACATCATCCAGGGATATAAATAGAAGATCAAACTCTGAATGTCCAAGTTCTACAGAATCCCGGAAATGCTGATAGAAAAGTCCGATGGGGCATACACACGGTCAGAATGTCCCATCGGAAATTCCGCCTGTGTGTATGCGGCATCAGAGAACACCATAGAGGGATTTATTAAAGGGGGATTTTGGTTCCTTTCAGCCGCTGTAATCTGACCAGCGATCCTCCTTCTTGTCCTCTCACCTTTCTATATTTTCTTCATGTCACCCAGAGAGTGACCAGGAATTATAGGAAGAGATCATTTTCATGTTCAATGTGACCACTTCATCCCAAGTCACCATTTCCCCCCAGCACTGAGATAGCAGCCATCCATCCCAGCACCATTCTACAAGAAGAACCAGAAATCAGGAGCTTCTGAGGAGGTTCAGGAGGGACTGACGGATGTCGATTACAATCGGTATCAAGCACTACACCCGGGAGCTGAAACAATGAACGTCCAATCATTCTACAGAACACTCCATACTAGTGCACTGTGTGTTTCCCCATAGTCAATACATCGGGAGTGTGGTGATGTCACTTCCTGCCAGTACCGTCACCTCACTTCCTGTCAGTACCGTCACCTCACTTCCTGTCAGTATTGTCACCTCACTTCCTTTCAGTACCGTCACCACACTTTCTGTCAGTATCGTCACCTCACTTCCTGTCAGTACCGTCACCTCACTTCCTGTCAGTATCATCACCTCACTTTCTGTCAGTATCATCACTTCACTTCCTGTCAGTACCGTCACCTCACTTCCTGTCAGTATCATCACCTCACTTTCTGTCAGTATCATCACTTCACTTCCTGTCAGTACCATCACCTCACTTCCTGTCAGTACCGTCACCTCACTTCCTGTCAGTACTAGGGATCAGGCCATTGTAGCTCTGTCCAGACTCACTCTGTAGCAGCAGATCTCTGCTATAGAGGTCATTGCTGGATGATCACAGTCAAAGCAATAGATCACTATTAGAAATGATCTTCTGCTGCACAACTACATGGGGTCCAGGTCTGGTGGTGGGTCTAGGCATGGTGGGGGGGTCTAAGTCTGGTGGGGGTCTAGGTCTGTTGGGGAGTCTAGGTCTGTTGGGGTGTCTAGGTCTGGTGGGGGGGTCTAGGTCTGGTGGGGGGGTCTAGGTCTGGTGGGGAGTCTAGGTCTGGTGGGGGGTTCTAGTTCTGGTAGGGGGTCTAGGTCTGGTGGGGGGATCTAGGTCTGGTCTCCACTAAACACATCCAGACCCATCATGAAGGAAAGAATATATATATATATATATATAACCTTCCAAAATGGAAGGTCAAACAAGGTCCGATGATTTGGATGACATTCTCTGTACAATCATCAAATACTCACATAAAAGAACACAATGTCATTCCAGGTTTCACCAATTACCATCCTGTAAAGAAGTCCCCATCATGTAACTTGTGTCCTCATTATCCTGACTTAATGATATCCTAAAGTTACACCAACAATTTCCACAACCCATTTCCTTCCCCGGCGTGCATCGTATCACCGGAAGGAGAATATCGCTCTCTGAAAGTAAAGCGCGGCTCTTCACTTTGATCTTTATTATTCCGATATGTCATATAAAAGTCACACTGCTGTGATATCATTTTAATTATCGGACCCTGATGATTATTTTGTGGGGAATATTTAGGAGGGTGCGCAAATATTATAAATGTTGCTTTGGGAAAAATTATAGAAAAAAATCCCCTTTTCTACTTTTTTTAATATTTATTCCCTGTAAAAAAATAAAAAAACAAGGAATAAAAGACGTGTATCCAGATTTTCTCTGTCCCATAAAATGATTGTATAATCCAATCGGGAGGACAAATATCGGAAGATTTAATGTGCGGAGTTGAGACATTGTGGAAAGTTTTGGGATTTGGTAGAAAAGGTCTGGAGGATGAAATGGTCACCACAAAGAGCCAAATTCCAAAAATACAATAAAAGTTCAAATCTACAAAACAATTGTCCCCATCAATGACTTTATTGTGTGACATTGGGGGAGGGGTCATAAAGTGGGCTCCTAATTTCCCACAAACATCACAGAATCATGTGGCCGTCTTTTCAGAAGAGTAGAGAGTGCAAAGAGGGGGAGGGGCTCTGTATTAATGATCATATGAAATGAGATGTCCGGTAAACTCTGATTGGTCGGATGTCTAAAAACCACTTACCATAGAGGGTGTGGCCACTAGAAAGGGATTTGTCGGAGGACATAGGTGGGGGATGGGAATTGAAGGTGGCCACATTTAGAGGAGGAGTTTGGACCACATTGTAATGTTCTTTTATGTATTAAATCTTCCAATCCATCTCTTCCATATGTCCCATCACCTGCCCCTCCCCCGCACAGCAGTCTAAGGGGTGATTTCTAACATTCATCTGATGATGATTTCTGCAGCAGATTCTCAGTTCATAGATCTTCTTCATCAGGAGATATCGGGGGAGGGGGAGGAGCCTCCAATATTCTAGAAATACTGACATAACAATGTCATAGAAATGATTTACAGACTGGAGACACATTATTATCATATGTAGAATATTCCATACAGTATCCACCAATTCCTCCATGAAGAAGAGACTCTCTCCTACCCACAGGAGACTGTAGGGGGCGTACAAGGGGTCCTGGAGAGACCATCTTATCTATGTTTGAGTCACTCAGCACTATTCTGTCTGGTGAACCTGAAAATAAAAAGACAGAATCCCAGTGAGGACCCCTGCCTTGTAATGACCCCCCTCCCCCGTGTGTGGGGACATCATCCAGGGATATATCCCCCTCCCCGTGTGTGGGGACATCATCCAGGGATATATCCCCCTCCCCCGTGTGTGGGGACATCATCCAGGGATATATCCCCCCTCCCCGTGTGTGGGGACATCATCCAGGGATATATCCCCCTCCCCCGTGTGTGGGGACATCATCCAGGGATATAAATAGAAGATCAAACTCTGAATGTCCAAGTTCTACAGAATCCCGGATACTGGCAGAGAAGGGGATTGGTTCTCATGGAATATCTATGGTGGGGGATTCGGGTCTCAAACATAGAAAAGATTTCTTGGACATGTAAGTGGATGGATGAGATGTGAGGAAAGGTATGTTAGATATTCCATTCCGGGGGGTAAAATCACCGCCTTTCACCATCATTTTACATTGAATATATGTTACCAATGGAGAGTAGACATGTGACATTTGTTTAGTTCTGAATTTGTTTTTTAATGAATTTTGACAAATTCATTAATGTTCAAATTTTCAAATGTTTCAATTTCTGAAATTACGAATTTCCTGAATTCAAATTTTGATTTTCAAATTTCAAAATTGTCAAATTTAAAAATGTTAGAAAATTCAAAATTTCTGAATTTCGTAAATTCAGAATTTCGGATATTCAGAATTTCGGAAATTCAAAATTTCGGAAGTTCGAAATTTGGAAATTCTAAAATTCTAATTAAGAAATTCGGAAATAAGAGATTTCAGAAATTTGAAAAATCTAAATCAGAAAATTTTAAATTAGGAAATTCTAAAATTTGGAAATTTGAAAAATTCTAAAATTTGGAAATTTGAAAAATTCTAAGATTTGGAAATTTGAAAAATTCTAAAATTTGGAAATTTGAAAAATTAAAAAATTTGGAAATTTGAAAAATTAAAAAATTTGGAAATTTGAAAAATTCTAAAATTTGGAAATTTGAACAATTCTAAAATTTGGAAATTTGAACAATTCTAAAATTTGGAAATTTGAAAAATTGTAAAATTTGGAAACTTGAAGATTCTAAAATTTGGAAACTTGAAGATTCTAAAGTAAGAATGACATTTTAAAAGAATGAAAATCTGAAAATTTGAAAACCTGAAAATCCAAAACTAATAATTTGTCTGTTAGTGAATGTTGTAAGGTCCTCTGTTTCAGCCCCTCCGCATCAGCCCCTCTTTATCTCAATTGGACTTTGGCGGTCAATGGAAAATAACCCTGTCTGTCCGGACAGATAATCAGACACCATACACCGTATGAGGTTTGAAAAAAGATGCCTTTACTTCCGTTTCACAGAGCATATACAATACAAAAAAGGGGGAAGAACACAATTGAACAACCAATCACATTCAAGCATTTAAGCATTCTGTTATACAATTCAATATTGATCTGCAAGATTCATAATATTTCTTCTTTCGGACTCAACATCATATTTACTCTAAAAATGTCTCATGCAATATATGTACTTGATAAGATTCTCGGTATGTTTTGATAATATAGCCTACTTGTTATGGGAAGCAGACCCGTTACTAGAAGCCATGAGAACTAAAACTTGTTATGGAAATGTGTGAGTGTGAGATAAACAGAATTTACAGTCTGTTTCTACAGAGAAACAGAAAAACATCTTTGTTACAATACTATTAAATCTTAAAGGGTAACTCTACACTTCCCACGTTTCCTTACAATCCCTCCTTTGATCATAGGAGACTTTAAGAAGTCTCCGCTGATCACTCATTGTACCACCTATATCCTGCCTTTAACATGGTCATGGCTGTTTCAGACTTATCAACTAGGTTCTTTGATTTTGCTACTTTACTTATCAGGTAGAACACCAAGTTGATTGTCACATAAACTGCCAGAGCTAAAATAAGTATCATGAGAAGTATCATACCCGCTTTCTTAAAGTAATTCATAATGTTTTCCCAAATAGAACCAAACCATCCTCCTACACCTGAAAAGGGATTCCATGAGTCCATTAACATCCCAAATCCTTCTACCTTTGTGAGGGCATTGTATACGCCCACCCCACCGAAGGATGCAAAAATTTTGTCCCACCAAGTGGTTAATTCCCTCTTGGGTCTGCCAAATTCAAGGTGACCGTGGGCAGGTTTCATGGACACAAGTGTGTCTGACCCTGTGGTCCCCATTAGAGGGATCATTTCCACAAAAGTACACCAACCTGAAGTTTTTCTGTCCATAGGGTAAGGGACGGTGGTATGGCACCATAGTCCACAACAGACCATCCATCTGTGGGGAACATGAGGGGCTTGAACCACTTTGGGGGGGCTAAGTTTTGACCTTAATCCCACTAAACACATTCAATCCCCCAAAGAGGGAATATCCATCTCCACCTTGCCTTATCCAGGGGCTGTCCATGTGTGTGCTATTTATCCATTCAGTAACCCGTGGATTGTTGGATCCCCTTACACATTTACATATGTCATATAGGGACCTATTACCTATCCTTTCATCAGGGTCCAGGATATTAAAAGTAGCTAACCCGTGGGAGTAGTGTTTATAACAGGGACTTCCTGGGTGGTATTTAGTAACTGCTCTAGGGTGATAGGCCTTCCAACCATAGGGACTAAATGTCGGCCTGTGGATAAGTATGACTCCTTTCCATGTATGTTGCTCTGGCATTCACTTCAACAGTACCCTCCCCCATCCCGCATGAGGAGTTTAGCCAACATCCAAAAAATAAAAGTGAGAATACAGTGATGGTCATTTCAATTGAAAAAAGAAAGACTGTCCAGGTGGTGCATTTTCTTGGCTTACGGGGAAAGTCTATGGTAAGCATGGTTTGGGGGGTTAAGGGGTTTTGTGAGAGGGGGCATGGGACAGTAGTGGCTGAGTCTCTTGTACAGTTATTGGTGGGGACTCCTCCATTTCCTTTCCTGTCTCCTTTATCTGTGGGCTCTTCTTCAACCTGGATGCATGGATCCATTGTGGGCTTTGATCCGTCAGTATTGCTGTCCTGGAGACCTTCAGGACTTCAAATGGACCTTGGAAGACGGGGCCTGGTTGTTTGCGGACTGCAAGTTGTTTGATCAGTACTTTGTCCCCCGGGACGAAAGGATGTGTTGGTTCTGTGGAAAGAGGAGGAAAGGTGACAGCAACCTTGTCATAAGTTTCAGCGAGGCTACTTACCAGATATTTCACGTACTCTTCCTGTAAGGAATATAAGTTAGATTCCTCGCCTATCTTAGGGGCTTTTTGAGCGGGTCTTCCCATAAGGATCTCAAAAGGGGGACATTGTCTTTAATGTTTCTATTCATCCCTGCGGTCTCTCCTGTTACGGGAATAACTTCCGGCCATGAGGGAAAGATATTTGATATTACCTTTCTGTTTGGGCATGTGTGTCAAATCAATCTGTAAGTCTTAAGGATTTTCTTATCAAAGGAGCTACTGTTTCTGGAATACCTATGATCCCCTCCTTGTTTGACCACAAGCCGTCCGGGTTGTGTGTCAAACCTTGTGACTCCCAACAGGTAATGTCAGACAATTCTTCTGGCTCGGGCTGGGAAACTTGGGGACGAAAAATCTGTAGAAAACTATTGGAGGGTTGATTGCCTCCTTAGCAGTAATTTTGGCTGCTGACTCTTAAGTTGTTTCCCTTAGTAATATCAGATTTGTCATAGGAATGACCTATTACTTTTATGACATTAATAATTTTTTTTTTTTTTTTTAAGGGTAAGTGGAGTGTGGAGTGCACTTAATAAATCCTCTACCCAGACTTGATTTGAGATTTGCTTATTATCCGCTGTCTTGTACCCGCGGGCCTAAAAGACCCCAAAAGTGTATCTACTGTCAGTGTAAATGTTTACTTTTTGTCCTTTGAATAATTGACAGGCATGTGTCATAGCATAGAGCTCTGCCTGTTGGTCTGAAGTCGCTGCTAGTGGTTTCGGTTCTTATATTATGTCTGGTAAAGTTACTACAGCATACAGTATCGCTTAGAACAGCTGCCGTCAAAAAAAACATTTATGTAGTCAGTAGATGTAGAAATGTTTTGTAAAAGGTGTACTACAGTATGTGTTGTGTACAATGTAGTATTAGTTCCTAAAGTGATTTTGGATGTTTCCTTTACTGTCATGTTTACTGCCACAGGCAGTAACAGCTTGTAGGCAAGCTGGCAGTCCTTGAATCTGAACGGGGAGTTTTTTGGATAGATAAGCCACGGGTCGGTAGTGGGTGCCATGCGCTTGGGCCAGTACGGCAGCCAGCGCAGGGCCCCTGACTATACAGTAAAGCACAAAGGATTTCTTATGATCTGGTAAACCCAGTGCTGGAGCACTGGCCAAAGACTGCAAAGGTCTGTGTTATTTCCTCAGTGTAACACTTGCCTGGGGGCAGTGGCTGCAGCAGAGGGGTGCAAGGATTGAATCAAAGAAAAGTACAATCTGGGATCCACTGCCTGCAGTAGACAATAGAGCCAAGAAAAGATAGGAGCGCTGCCTTATCTTTGGGGTCGAGACAGGTCAGAGTCTTGACTCCTTTTGGGGACACTTGCTTGGTCCCGCCTGAGATAATACATCCTAGGTATTCCACCCTCTCCCCGCACCACTGGATCTCTTTTGTGAGACACCAAGTGACCCTTAAGAGATAAGTGAGTTATCAGGCTTTCAGAGTCTTCTGCACACTGTGCCCCGCTCTCACTACATAACAGTAGGTCATCTACATATTGCAGGAGTACTGATCCCTGTGGGCGGCTTTGTTGTCTTGGAGAAGGATATTGCTGTTTTTGATAATTGGGAAATTTACGCTGATATCTGCCTCTGGAAACACTCCACCCCGTCCTTTGAAACCTACCCTGTCCATTTCCCTGGGTGTTTCTTCTGTGCGGACAATATTTTTTCCAATGGGAGGGGTCTCCACAATGAAAACAGCTTTGATTTGGGTATTCTTGTGTTTGCAACGTGGAATTATCAAAGGCTGGGAGCATGGGGGTGGGAGTCCCTGAGGTCTGGGCGAATAGTCCTCCTTTGGTATTAAAAAATCTGGAGGAGGCCCTTTTCTTTACATCATCCACAAACTGTGGGGGGGTCAGGGTCCGGGCTTGCCACTTAGGGCAAACATGGGCCGCATGGGGTGGCGGAGGTACTGGCACATAATCCTCTGTATCCCCTATGTCATAACAAAGGGGTTGGACAGGGGCAGAGGCAAGTGTTGGTTTTTTAGGAGGCTTGTCTAAGGAAGGATGAGGCTTCTCTAATGGATGAGGGAATTGCTTCTTATAATTTTTCAATGCTTTACACCACATTTTATAACATTCAGTCATATATTCTTTATCATAAGGAAACGGTGGATAATTATACTGCTTATGTTGGCTACAAATTTTAGTGACTTCTTCCCATTCCTCTGCAGAATATGGTCCCCACTCACTTAGCCCCGCAATTTGTAGAGCATGTGCTCTGGTCAATATGTTTTTCCAGAAGGGTTCAGTATAATATGTTCCATAGTTTCCAGACACGAAATCTAAAGGAGTGGGCTGATCCGGCTTACCTTCTGAACCTCCCTTTCCCGGCAGATTTCCCATGTTTACAATTCTTATACTTTATCTTATATTATAACTCTATTTATACACATCAGCTGCAGAACATACAGTTAATGACTTAGGACAAACCACAAATTTTTCACCAGTTCCAAATTCTATAATACCTATGACACCTTTAACAGTTAAAGCTTCTTGAAATTAAAACGTTTTTTTTTTTTTTTTTTTTTTATTTCTTGGCAAAATGCCAAAAAAAAACTCCCTCTGGCCAGAGGTTCCCCTGCTTATAAGTAAGCTTTGTACGTTATTACTTTCCTTATTCTTATAACCAAACAATTTTTATTTATATTTTAAATTTCTTGGCAAAGTGCCAACAGGTTTAAACAGTACTTTCAATTGCTGTAATACTAATGCTGCAAACAATTCCCCACTATCCGTTACGGTTGGTGAGATATTAGCATTTGAACCCTTGTTGGCAAAACGCCAAAATATCCAAAATTTGCACCTGACTTCCCCTGCGCAAAAGATGTCAGTGGCAAAAGGAATTATTCACATAGCATGTTTTGATCAAAAGTTAGCCTCACCAATCCATGTATTACCCCAGAAAAATGTTACAACGTCCCTGTTGTCATGATGTATCAAAGACCCTCCTGGAACACAAAACTATTATGTATATTAAACCTGGTAATAACTTCCGGGAATACTAGCAACCAAATAAGTATTTGATCCCTCATACACAAATAACAGACCTGTTATACAATTAGGGCAGCGTCCTGCCAAAAAACACTTAGGACAAGGTCCTGACATTAAGTGTTTAAATGATTTAGGGGTTTCCAATGACCAGTCCTTCTGGTTAAAAACAAGGTTTTCAACCTGCTATGGTATGGTATTAATACAATATATGGGAGGGATCCTGGGCAATTTTAGCAAGTATCCTTGTCCCCTATATTTTGATCCTGATACCGTCCTTTTATATTAATACCCGGAACCCTGGCGCCTGCCCCAATTTAGGCAGCACAGCAGGCATTCCTATCTATGAGCGAGCTGTATTAAAATTCTAATGTCCCTATCTCTCAGGCAAGCTAATCAAAATAAATTAATCAATTATGCCTTGAGAGGTATAATGCAACGGGTTATAACATTGACAGAGTAAGCTGTTCAAAAATACTTTGAACAAGTAATTTTAAAGAAAGCTTACCTGTAATGTACCCCACTTATTCTGGTACCATCTGTAATGTCCTCTGTTTCAGCCCCTCCGCATCAGCCCCTCTGCATCAGCCCCTCTTTATCTCAATTGGACTTTGGCGGTCAATGGAAAATAACCCTGTCTGTCCAGACAGATAATCAGACACCATACACCGTATGAGGTTTGAAAAAAGATGCCTTTACTTCCGTTTCACAGAGCATATACAATACAAAAAAGGGGGAAGAACGCAATTGAACAACCAATCACATTCAAGCATTTAAGCATTCTGTTATACAATTCAATATTGATCTGCAAGATTCATAATATTTCTTCTTTCGGACTCAACATCATATTTACTCTAAAAATGTCTCATGCAATATATGTACTTGATAAGATTCTCGGTATGTTTTGATAATATAGCCTACTTGTTATGGGAAGCAGACCCGTTACTAGAAGCCATGAGAACTAAAACTTGTTATGGAAATGTGTGAGTGTGAGATAAACAGAATTTACAGTCATATAAATAATAATAATAATAAAACTTTTATAATTTGTAACTTCAGATACATTTGTATTCATTACGTTCACAAACAGCCAAATTTAAAAGAAAATACCAATACCTATAATTTAATAGTTAGTTATTATTAGTTAGTTATTATTTCAAATTTTACAGATTTTCTTTCTTTTTCAGATTTTCGATTTTTTTCCGAAAATTCTGAAATTCAGAATTCGAAAATTCTGAAATTCGCAATTCGAAAATTCAGAAATTCGCAATTCGAAAATTCTGAAATTCGCCATTCGGAAATTTGAAAATTCCGAAATTCGAAAATGTGGAAATTCTGAAATTTGAAAATTCAGAAATTTGAAAATTCAGAAATTCGAAAATTCTGAAATTTGGAAATTTGGAAATTTGGAAATTTGGAAATTCGGAAATCAGAATTTTCAGGTTTCCGAGTTTCCAAATTCCGAATGTCCGAATTTCCTGAATTTTTGAATTTCCAAAAAAGCAAAAAACTAATGAATTTTCCTGAAAAAGAAAGAAAATCTGTAAAATGTGAAATAATTAAATTTCTCATTTATGATATTTCTAATTTATAAATTTTCTTATCTTTGAATTTATGAATTTTCGAGTTTTCTAATGTATGATTTTTTGAATTTTCACATTTTCTAATTTATGATTTTTTTTATGAATTTTTAATTATGTAATTTATGAATTTTTGAATTGTCTAATTCATAGATTTTCGAGTTTATTAATTTATGAATTTTTGAATTTTCTAATTTATACGTTTTTGAATTTTCTAATTCATGAATTTTTGAATTTTCTAATTTATGAATTTTAGAATTTTCTAATTCATAGATTTTCGAGGTTTTTGAACTTTTAAATTTTCTAATATATGCATTTTTGAATTTAAGAATTTTAAAATTTTCGAATTTATGAGATTTCTAATTTAAGAGTTAAAATACTGCTGCAGGCTCTGTCGCCTACTCGCACCTGAGGAAGGTGTTTCACTAGTGCGTGTAGCTGACACAGATCGACCACGTCCTCTCCCTGCAACAGGAGCCCCACCAGCAGCACCAAGACCCGGGCCACGTCCCTTTTTTGATGATCTCCTCATATTTTCAAAATTTATGATCTCGCCCTAAATGGGTGTTTTTGTATATAGCAGAATACACGTACAGTGTCTAAAGCATTTATGAACACACAGAAAATGCTATTGTAAAGAAAAAAAACACTGCAAAATTAAATTTTTTGGCAATGTTTTTGCAATATCAGAATACACGGGCAGTAAATACACGGGCAGTATGTACAGCGTTTATGTTGGAACACGCAGAAAATGCTATTGGAAAAAAAAATAAAAAGCAAAATTCCATTTTTATGCAATGTTTTTCCAATAGCAGAATACACACAGACTGTGGTGTATCTCTTAGTATATGCAGTGCAGTAATGTTGCACTGAGCTTGAAGGTAAAACGTTTAGATTTTATCTGGCACTGGCCTCATGGCACTGTTACAGCCAATAGTTGAATTTTTGAATTTCCAAAAAAGCAAAAAACTAATGAATTTTCCTGAAAAAGAAAGAAAATCTGTAAAATGTGAAATAATTAAATTTCTCATTTATGATATTTCTAATTTATAAATTTTCTTATCTTTGAATTTATGAATTTTCGAGTTTTCTAATGTATGAATTTTTGAATTTTCACATTTTCTAATTTATGATTTTTTTATGAATTTTTAATTATGTAATTTATGAATTTTTGAATTGTCTAATTCATAGATTTTCGAGTTTATTAATTTATGAATTTTTGAATTTTCTAATTTATACGTTTTTGAATTTTCTAATTCATGAATTTTTGAATTTTCTAATTTATGAATTTTAGAATTTTCTAATTCATAGATTTTCGAGGTTTTTGAACTTTTAAATTTTCTAATATATGCATTTTTGAATTTAAGAATTTTAAAATTTTCGAATTTATGAGATTTCTAATTTAAGAGTTAAAAAAATTTCTAATTTAAGAATTTTAAAATTTTAGAAAAAAAATTGTTTTTGAAAGTTCAAATTTATGAATTTTAAAGTTTAAAATTTATGAATTTAAGAATTTTGAAATTTTTAGAATTTATGAGTTTTTTAATTTCTCTAAGTTATGAATTTTCAAATTTTTCTAATTTATGAATTTTCGAATTTCTAATTTATGAATTTTAGAATTTATGAGTTTTTTAATTTTCTAATTTATGAATTTTCAAATTTTGTAATTTATGAATTTTCACATTTTCTAATTTATGAATTTTCTAATTTTCTAATTTATGTGAATTTTCACATTTTCTTATTTATGAATTTACTAATTTTCTAATTTATGAATTTAAGAATTTTCAAAATTTTAGAATTTATGAGTTTTAGAATTTTCTAATTTATGAATTTTCTAATTTTGTAATTTAAGAATTTTGTAATTTATGAACTTTCTAATTTTCCAATTTATGAATTTATGAATTTTCTAATTTTCTAATTTTCTAATTTTCTAATTTTATGAATTTAAGAATTTTCAAATTTTAGAATTTATGAGTTTCTGAATTTTCTAATTCATGAATTTTCAAATTTATGAATTTTCAAATTTATGCATTTTCAAATTTATGAATTTTCAAATTTTCAAATTTATGAATTTTCAAATTTTCAAATTTATGAATTTTCAAATTTATGAATTTTCAAATTTTCAAATTTATGAATTTTCAAATTTTCAAATTTATGAATTTTCAAATTTATGAATTTTCTAATTTATGAATTTAAGAATTTTCTAATTTTAGAATTTATGAGTTTTTGAATTTTCAAATTTTCAAAATTTATGAATTTTCTAATTTTCTAATTTATGAATTTAAGAATTTTCAAATTTTAGAATTTATGAATTTAAGAATTTTCTAAATTTTAGAATTTATTTTCAAATTTATGAATTTTCGAATTTTCTAATTTATGAATTTTCTAATTTATAATTTAAGAATTTTCTAATTTTAGAATTTATGAGTTTTTGAATTTTCAAATTTATGAATTTTCTAATTTTCTAATTTATGAATTTTCTAATTTTCTAATTTATGAATTTAAGAATTTTCAAATTTTAGAATTTATGAGTTTTTGAATTTTCTAATTCATGAATTTTCAAATTTTCAAATTTATGAATTTTCAAATTTTCAAATTTATGAATTTTCACATTTTCAAATTTATGAATTTTCAAATTTATGAATTTTCAAATTTATGAATTTTCAAATTTATGAATTTTCACATTTTCAAATTTATGAATTTTCACATTTTCAAATTTATGAATTTTCAAATTTTCAAATTTTTAATTTATGAATTTTCTAATTTATTTTTCTAATTTATGAATTTTCTAATTTATGAATTTTCTAATTCATGAATTTCTAATTTATGAATTTAAGAATTCTCTAATTTTAGAATTTATGAGTTTTTGAATTTTCATATTTATGAATTTTCATATTTATGAATTTTCTAATCTTCTAATTTATGAATTTTCAAATTTATGAATTTTCAAATTTATGAATTTTCAAATTTATGAATTTTCACATTTTAAATTCATGAGTTTTTGAATTTTCTAATTTATGAATTTTCACATTTTAAATTTTTTTTAATTTATGAATTTTCTAATTAGCTAATTTATGAATTTTCTAATTTATGAATTGCTATTATAATGAATGACCCGAGAAGCAAAAACCAAAAAAATGAATGGAACAAAAACTAAAATGAAGATATTTTTCGGCAGTGCTCATGTCGGGCCGAGAGGCCTCCAAACTGTGTAAAGAACACAGATAACTTCTGATTAGAGTTGAGCCGACACCTGGATGTTCGGGTTCGGCCGAACTTCGGAACTCCGAACTTGACCCCGAACTCCGAACCCCATTGAAGTCAATGGGGACCCAGACTTTTGAACACTAAAATGGCTGTAAAAAGGTCATGGAAAGGGCTAGAGGGCTGCAAATGGCAACAAAATGTTGTTAAGAGCATGGCAAGTGATCTGCAAACAAATGTGGATAGGGAAATAACTTAAAATAACATAAAAAAATAAAAAATAAAAATAAAATGCTGGAGGCCCCCTTCTCAGCAGAAGAGGTACAGGAAGTCATTAAGAACCTCAGAAACTCAACGGCACGAAAGCCGCACATATGGTGGGAATACCCCAGAATACGCACTTTCTGGAAAAAATTATTAGCTTTCATCAGGAGGGTGGGAGACAATGTGAAGGAACCGGAGGCACTGTCAGCAACCGAATCTACTATCGCCTGTACTTGTCCTGGCCTCAACATTCGTACAGCCTCATGAGGCGCGCCAAAATACCGCTGCAGGCTCTGTCGCCTACTCGCACCTGAGGAAGGTGTTTCACTAGTGCTTCTCGGCCTGTTGGCTAAGATCAAGTGTAGTATCTGTTCTTATCAGTTGCCAGGAGGTGGAGCTTGCTTCCGTCCCTGTCCTACGGGGAGGTGGAGCAGGGGTGGCGGTTGCTATGCAAAAGCCTGCTGGCGTAAAGGTGACCTGGAGCGGTTCGTAGCCGAAAGAGAAGCCTTCTGATGGGGATGGAGAACCACTGGGTTGGGGCTCAGACTGATTGGCTGATTTGCAAGGGGGTGAGGTGAAAGACTGATGGACATCGGCTGCAGGTGCCAACTCTGAACTTTCATCAGGAGACTGGGTGGGAGACAATGTGAAGGAACCGGAGGCACTGTCAGCAGCAACCCAATCTACTATCGCCTGTACTTGTCCTGGCCTCAACATTCGTACAGCCTCATTAGGCGCGCTAAAATACTGCTGCAGGCTCTGTCGCCTACTCGCACCTGAGGAAGGTGTTTCACTAGTGCGTGTAGCTGGCACAGATCGACCACGTCCTCTCCCTGCAACAGGAGCCCCACCAGCAGCACCAAGACCCGGGCCACGTCCCTTTTTTGATGATCTCCTCATATTTTCAAAATTTATGATCTCGCCCTAAATGGGTGTTTTTGTATATAGCAGAATACACGTACAGTGTCTAAAGCGTGTATGAACACACAGAAAATGCTATTGTAAAGAAAAAAAACACTGCAAAATTAAATTTTTTGGCAATGTTTTTGCAATATCAGAATACACGGGCAGTAAATACACGGGCAGTATGTACAGCGTTTATGTTGGAACACGCAGAAAATGCTATTGGAAAAAAAAATAAAAAGCAAAATTCCATTTTTATGCAATGTTTTTCCAATAGCAGAATACACACAGACTGTGGTGTATCTCTTAGTATATGCAGTGCAGTAATGTTGCACTGAGCTTGAAGGTAAAACGTTTAGATTTTATCTGGCACTGGCCTCATGGCACTGTTACAGCCAATAGTTCGGGTTCGGGTCCGGGTCCCGGACACCCAAAAGTCCAGTACGGACCCGAACTTTACAGTTCGGGTTCGCTCAACCCTACTTCTGATACATTTGGTGACATCAGTGATAATAAAGGAATAATTCAGAAATTTGAAAATTCAGAAATTTGAAAATTCAGAAATTTGAAAATTGAAAATTCAGAAATTCGAAAATTCTGAAATTTGAAATTTGAAAATTGAAAATTCAGAAATTTGGAAATTTGAAAATCCAAAAATTTTAAATTCTAAATTCGGAAATTAGAAAATTCTAAATTCGGAAATTAGAAAATTCTAAATTCGGAAATTAGAAAATCAGAATTTCAGGTTTCCGAGTTTCCAAATTCCGAATGTCCGAATTTCCTGAATTTTTGAATTTCCAAAAAAGCAAAAAACAAATGAATTTTCCTGAAAAAGAAAGAAAAAATTCTAATTAAGAAATTCGGAAATAAGAGATTTCAGAAATTTGAAAAATCTAAATCAGGAAATTTTAAATTAGGAAATTTGAAAATTCTAAAATTTGGAAATTTGAAAAATTCTAAAATTTGGAAATTTGAAAAATTCTAAAATTTGGAAATTTGAAAAATTCTAAAATTTGGAAATTTGAAAAATTGTAAAATTTGGAAATTTGTAAAATTGTAAAATTTGGAAATTTGAAAAATGCAAAAATTTGGAAATTTGAAAAATTGTAAAAAAATTTGAAAAATTGTAAAATTTGGAAATTTGAAAAATTGTAAAATTTGGAAATTTGAAAAATTGTAAAATTTGGAAATTTGAAAAATTGTAAAATTTGGAAACTTGAAGATTCTAAAATTTGGAAACTTGAAGATTCTAAAGTAAGAATGACATTTTAAAAGAATGAAAATCTGAAAATTTGAAAACCTGAAAATCCAAAACTAATAATTTGTCTGTTAGTGAATGTAATGAATACAAATGTATCCAAAGTTACAAATTAATTGAAAAAACAAATGCTGCATCTAAACAAATGGAACATTCTAATAAAAATAAATAATAATAATAATAAAACTTTTATAATTTGTAACTTCAGATACATTTGTATTCATTACGTTCACAAACAGCCAAATTTGAAAGAAAATACCAATACCTATAATTTAATAGTTAGTTATTATTAGTTAGTTATTATTTCAAATTTTACAGATTTTCTTTCTTTTTCAGATTTTCGATTTTTTTCCGAAAATTCTGAAATTCGCAATTCGAAAATTCTGAAATTCGGAATTCGGAAATTCAGAAATTCTAAATTTCTGAAATTCAGAAATTCGAAAATGTGGAAATTTGAAAATTCAGAAATTCAAAATTTGAAAATTCAGAAATTTGAAAATTCAGAAATTTGAAAATTCAGAAATTTAAAAATTCAGAAATTCGAAATTTGAAAATTCAGAAATTTGAAAATTCAGAAATTTGAAAATTCAGAAATTCAAAAAATTCAGAAATTCGAAATTTGAAAATTCAGAAATTTGAAAATTCAGTAATTCGAAAATTCAGAAATTCGAAATTTGAAAATTGAAAATTCTGAAATTTGTAAATTTGACAATTCGGAAATCCGAAAAATCTAAATTCGGAAATTAGAAAATTCTAAATTCGGAAATTAGAAAATTCGGAAATTAGAAAATTCGGAAATTAGAAAATTCGGAAATTAGAAAATTCTAAATTCGGAAATTAGAAAATCAGAATTTTCAGGTTTCCGAGTTTCCAAATTCCGAATTTCCTGAATTTTTGAATTTCCAAAAAAGCAAAAAACGAATGAATTTTCCTGAAAAAGAAAGAAAATCTGTAAAATGTGAAATAATTAAATTTCTCATTTATGATATTTCTAATTTATAAATTTTCTTTTTTTTGAATTTATGAATTTTCGAGTTTTCTAATGTATGAATTTTTGAATTTTCACATTTTCTAATTTATGATTTTTTTATGAATTTTTTAATTATGTAATTTATGAATTTTTGAATGGTCTAATTCATAGATTTTCGAGTTTATTAATTTATGAATTTTTGAATTTTCTAATTTTCTAATTTATACGTTTTTGAATTTTCTAATTCATGAATTTTTGAATTTTCTAATTTATGAATTTTAGAATTTTCTAATTCATAGATTTTCGAGTTTTTGAACTTTTAAATTTTCTAATATATGAATTTTTGAATTTAAGAATTTTCTAATTTTCTAATTTATGAATTTTCAAATTTTCTAATTTATGTGAATTTTCACATTTTCTAATTTATGAATTTACAAATTTTCTAATTTATGAATTTAAGAATTTTCAAAATTTTAGAATTTGAGTTTTAGAATTTTCTAATTTATGAATTTTCTAATTTTGTAATTTAAGAATTTTGTAATTTATGAATTTTCGAATTTTCCAATTTATGAATTTATGAATTTTCTAAGTTTCTAATTTATGAATTTAAGAATTTTCAAATTTTAGAATTCATGAGTTTCTGAATTTTCTAATTCATGAATTTTCAAATTTTCAAATTTATGAATTTTCAAATTTTCAAATTTATGAATTTTCAAATTTTAAAATTTATGAATTTTCAAATTTTAAAATTTATGAATTTTCAAATTTTAAAATTTATGAATTTTCTAATGTTAAAATTTATGAATTTTCAAATTTATGAATTTTCAAATTTTTCTAATTTATGTGAATTTTCACATTTTCTAATTTATGAATTTACTAATTTTCTAATTTCAGAATTTTGTAATTTATGAATTTTCTAATTTTCCAATTTATGAGTTTCTGAATTTTCTAATTCATGAATTTTCAAATTTTCAAATTTATGAATTTATGAATTTTCAAATTTTCAAATTTATGAATTTTCAAATTTTCAAATTTATGAATTTTCTAATTTTCTAATTTATGAATTTTCTAATTTATGAATTTAAGAATTTTCTAATTTTAGAATTTATGAGTTTTTGAATTTTCTAATTTATGAGTTTTTGAATTTTCAAATTTATGAATTTTCTAATTTTCTAATTTATGAATTTTCAAATTTTCAAATTTATGAATTTTCAAATTTATGAATTTTCGAATTTTCAAATTTATGAATTTTCAAATTTTCAAATTTATGAATTTTCAAATTTTCAAATTTATGAATTTTCTAATTTTTCTAATTTATGAATTTTCTAATTCATGAATTTCTAATTTATGAATTTAAGAATTCTCTAATTTTAGAATTTATGAATTTTCATATTTATGAATTTTCTAATTTTCTAATGTATGAATTTTCAAATTTATGAATTTTCACATTTTAAATTCATGAGTTTTTGAATTTTCTAATTTATGAATTTTCACATTTTAAATTTTCGAATTTATGAATTGCTATTATAATGAATCACCCGAGAAGCAAAAACAAAAAAAATGAATGGAACAAAAACTAAAATGAAGATATTTTTCGGCAGTGCTCATGTCGGGCCGAGAGGCCTCCAAACTGTGTAAAGAACACAGATAACTTCTGATTAGAGTTGAGCGGACACCTGGATGTTCGGGTTTGGCACCGAACTTCGGAACTCCGAACCCCATTGAAGTCAATGGGGACCCGGACTTTTGAACACTAAAATGGCTGTAAAAAGGTCATGGAAAGGGCTGGAGGGCTGCAAATGGCAACAAAATGTTGTTAAGAGCATGGCAAGTGATCTGCAAACAAATGTGGATAGGGAAATAACTTAAAATAACATAAAAAAATAAAAAATAAAAATAAAATGCTGGAGGCCCCCTTCTCAGCAGAAGAGGTACAGGAAGTCATTAAGAACCTCAGAAACTCAACGGCACGAAGCCGCACATATGGTGGGAATACCCCAGAATATGCACTTTCTGGAAAAAATTATTAACTTTCATCAGGAGACTGGGTGGGAGACAATGTGAAGGAACCGGAGGCACTGTCAGCAACCCAATCTACTATCGCCTGTACTTGTCCTGGCCTCAACATTCGTACAGCCTCATGAGGCGCGCCAAAATACCGCTGCAGGCTCTGTCGCCTACTCGCACCTGAGGAAGGTGTTTCACTAGTGCTTCTCGGCCTGTTGGCTAAGATCAAGTGTAGTATCTGTTCTTATCAGTTGCCAGGAGGTGGAGCTTGCTTCCGTCCCTGTCCTACGGGGAGGTGGAGCAGGGGTGGCGGTTGCTTTGCAAAAGCCTGCTGGCGTAAAGGTGACCTGGAGCGGTTCGTAGCCGAAAGGGAAGCCTTCTGATGGGGATGGAGAACCACTGGGTTGGGGCTCAGACTGATTGGCTGATTTGCAAGGGGGTGAGGTGAAAGACTGATGGACATCGGCTGCAGGTGCCAACTCTGAACTTTCATCAGGAGACTGGGTGGGAGACAATGTGAAGGAACCGGAGGCACTGTCAGCAGCAACCCAATCTACTATCGCCTGTACTTGTCCTGGCCTCAACATTTCGTACAGCCTCATTAGGCGCGCCAAAATACTGCTGCAGGCTCTGTCGCCTACTCGCACCTGAGGAAGGTGTTTCACTAGTGTGTGTAGCTGGCACAGATCGACCAGGTCCTCTCCCTGCAACAGGAGCGCCACCAGCAGCACCACGACCCGGGCAACGTCCCTTTTTTGATGATCTCCTCATATTTTCTAAATTTATGATCTCGCCCAAAATGGGTGTTTTTGTATATAGCAGAATACACGTACAGTGTCTAAAGCGTGTATGAACACACAGAAAATGCTATTGTAAAGAAAAAAAACACTGCAAAATTAAATTTTTTGGCAATGGTTTTGCAATATCAGAATACACGGGCAGTAAATACACGGGCAGTATGCTCCAAAATGCTATTGGAAAAAAAAATAAAAAGCAAAATTCAATTTTTATGCAATGTTTTTCCAATAGCAGAATACACACAGACTGTGGTGTATCTCTTAGTATATGCAGTGCAGTAATGTTGCACTGAGCTTGAAGGTAAAATGTTTAGATTTTATCTAGCACTGGCCTCATGGCACTGTTACAGCCAATAGTTCGGGTTCGGGTCCGGGTCCCGGACACCCAAAAATCCAGTACGGACCCGAACTTTACAGTTTGGGTTCGCTCAACCCTACTTCTGATACATTTGGTGACATCAGTGATAATAAAGGAATAATTCAGAAATTTGAAAATTCAGAAATTTGAAAATTCAGAAATTTGAAAATTCAGAAATTTGAAAATTCAGAAATTCGAAAATTCAGAAATTTGAAATTTGAAAATTGAAAATTCTGAAATTTGGAAATTTGAAAATTCAGAAATTTGGAAATTCGGAAATCCGAAAATTCTAAATTCTAAATTCGGAAATTAGAAAATTCAAAATTCGGAAATTAGAAAATCAGAATTTCAGGTTTCCGAGTTTCCAAATTCCGAATGTCCGAATTTCCTGAATTTTTGAATTTCCAAAAAAGCAAAAAACAAATGAATTTTCCTGAAAAAGAAAGAAAAAATTCTAATTAAGAAATTCGGAAATAAGAGATTTCAGAAATTTGAAAAATCTAAATCAGGAAATTCTAAAATTTGGAAATTTGAAAAATTCTAAAATTTGGAAATTTGAAAAATTCTAAAATTTGGAAATTTGAAAAATTCTAAAATTTGGAAATTTGAAAAATTCTAAAATTTGGAAATTTGAAAAATTCTAAAATTTGGAAATTTGAAAAATTCTAAAATTTGGAAATTTGAAAAATGCAAAAATTTGGAAATTTGAAAAATTCTAAAATTTGAAGATTCTAAAATTTGGAAACTTGAAGATTCTAAAGTAAGAATGACATTTTAAAAGAATGAAAATCTGAAAATTTGAAAACCTGAAAATCCAGAACTAATAATTTGTCTGTTAGTGAATGTAATGAATACAAATGTATCCAAAGTTACAAATTAATTGAAAAAACAAATGCTGCATCTAAACAAATGGAACATTCTAATAAAAATAAATAATAATAATAATAAAACTTTTATAATTTGTAACTTCAGATACCTTTGTATTCATTACGTTCACAAACAGCCAAATTTGAAAGAAAATACCAATACCTATAATTTAATAGTTAGTTATTATTAGTTAGTTATTATTTCAAATTTTACAGATTTTCTTTCCTTTTCAGATTTTCGATTTTTTTCCGAAAATTCTGAAATTCGCAATTCGAAAATTCTGAAATTCGGAATTCGGAAATTCAGAAATTCTAAATTTCTGAAATTCAGAAATTCGAAAATGTGGAAATTTGAAAATTCAGAAATTCGAAATTTGAAAATTCAGAAATTTGAAAATTCAGAAATTTGAAAATTCAGAAATTTGAAAATTCAGAAATTTGAAAATTCAGAAATTCGAAAATGTGGAAATTAGAAAAATCAGAAATTAGAAATTCAGAAATTTGAAATTCAGAAATTTGAAAAATTCAGAAATTCGAAATTTGAAAATTCAGAAATTTGAAAATTCAGAAATTTGAAAATTCAGAAATTTGAAAATTCAGAAATTTGAAAATTTAGAAATTTGAAAATTCAGAAATTCGAAAATTCAGAAATTTGAAAATTCAGAAATTTGAAAAATTCAGAAATTCGAAATTTGAAAATTCAGAAATTTGAAAATTCAGAAATTCGAAAATTCAGAAATTCGAAATTTGAAAATTGAAAATTCTGAAATTTGAAAATTTGAAAATTCGGAAATCCGAAAATTCTAAATTCTAAATTCGGAAATTAGAAAATTCTAAATTCGGAAATTAGAAAATTCTAAATTCGGAAATTAGAAAATTCTAAATTCGGAAATTAGAAAATTCTAAATTCGGAAATTAGAAAATTCTAAATTCGGAAATTAGAAAATTCTAAATTCGGAAATTAGAAAATTCTAAATTCGGAAATTAGAAAATCAGAATTTTCAGGTTTCCGAGTTTCCAAATTCCGAATGTCCGAATTTCCTGAATTTTTGAATTTCCAAAAAAGCAAAAAACGAATGAATTTTCCTGAAAAAGAAAGAAAATCTGTAAAATGTGAAATAATTAAATTTCTCATTTATGATATTTCTCATTTATAAATTTTCTTATTTTTGAATTTATGAATTTTTGAGTTTTCTAATGTATGAATTTTTGAATTTTCACATTTTCTAATTTATGATTTTTTTATGAATTTTTTAATTATGTAATTTATGAATTTTTGAATTGTCTAATTCATAGATTTTCGAGTTTATTAATTTATGAATTTTTAAATTTTCTAATTTTCTAATTTATACGTTTTTGAATTTTCTAATTCATGAATTTTTGAATTTTCTAATTTATGAATTTTAGAATTTTCTAATTCATAGATTTTCGAGTTTTTGAACTTTTAAATTTTCTAATATATGAATTTTTGAATTTAAGAATTTTCAAATTTTCTAATTTATGAATTTTCAAATTTTCTAATTTATGAATTTTCAAATTTTGTAATTTATGAATTTTCACATTTTCTAATTTATGAATTTGAAAATTTTCTAATTTATGTGAATTTTCACATTTTCTAATTTATGAATTTACAAATTTTCTAATTTATGAATTTAAGAATTTTCAAAATTTTCTAATTTATGAGTTTTAGAATTTTCTAATTTATGAATTTTCTAATTTTGTAATTTAAGAATTGTGTAATTTATGAATTTTCTAATTTTCCAATTTATGAATTTATGAATTTATGAATTTAAGAATTTTCAAATTTTAGAATTTATGAGTTTCTGAATTTTCTAATTCATGAAATTTCAAATTTTCAAATTTATGAATTTTTAAATTTTCAAATTTATGAATTTTCTAATTCAAGAATTTTCAAATTTTCAAATTTATGAATTTTCAAATTTTCAAATTTATGAATTTTCAAATTTTCAAATTTATGAATTTTCAAATTTTCAAATTTATGAATTTTCAAATTTATGAATTTTCAAATTTTTCTAATTTATGAATTTTCTAATTTTCTAATTTATGAATTTAAGAATTTTCTAAATTTTTGAATTTATGAGTTTTTGAATTTTCTAATTCATGAAATTTCAAATTTTCAAATTTATGAATTTTTAAATTTTCAAATTTATGAATTTTCTAATTTATGAATTTTCTAATTTTCTAATTTATGTGAATTTTCACATTTTCTAATTTATGAATTTACAATTTTTTTAATTTAAGAATTTTGTAATTTATGAATATTCTAATTTTCCAATTTATGAGTTTCTGAATTTTCTAATTCATGAATTTTCAAATTTTCAAATTTATGAATTTTCAAATTTTCAAATTTATGAATTTTCAAATTTTCAAATTTATGAATTTTCTAATTTTCTAATTTATGAATTTTCTAATTTATGAATTTAAGAATTTTCTAATTTTTTTTTCTTTACAGTTCGGGTTCGCTCTTCCCTACTTCTGATACATTTGGTGACATCAGTGATAATAAAGGAATAATAATGATATTTGGATACAATATCGGGGATCAGGAGAAGAGTTGGGCTCCTCATTATTGGTGTATAACATGTACAACGGATTTGTCTCATTGGCTAAAAGAAAGAAAAATCTCCATGTCTTTCCCAGTCCCGATGGTGTGGAGGGAACCCACCAATCAGAGGAGTGACTGATATTTTTCATGGTTCCTCTAATTGTAAAAGGGATCTTAATAAATAATCTCCAAACATTCGATCCGCACTGCGTCTTTTCCCCCATGGTGTATAATCGCCCCTCCCCCTCATCATTTACAATTATTTGGATACAATTTTATCCTGAAGTTGTATCTTGGAAACTGGAGCCAATGAATACTCAGGACTTGGTTTTCCTTTATTAGTGACCCAATTCTGGTCCAATTGCTCTCCTTTCCTCTCCTCTCTCCTCTTTGTAGACCAGTCTTATTACAATATCTTTCACTTTCACATTCATTTCCTCATTTCTACAATTCATTTTCTTATCATTTATTTCAGATTAGGTGACATTTGTTACGATTGTGATTTGGAAATTCAGAGACATCCGAATCTCCAATAATGAAAATGTTCTCTGAATTTTGATTGGTAAATGAATGTCACATGTCTACTGACTAGATGGGAGCCCCTCCCCCATACAAATCACATAAAGGTCCTCTTGGAGTCCCTGAAGAATCTCAGACTGTGAGGACGGAGATTCTCTCATCTGATGACACAACATGGAAGTGTTTGGCCTCAATTCTAAATGTTCTGTCTGGAGGAAACCAAGCAGTGCTCACCAGACATGTGTGATTTCTTTCCCTCCCAATACAAATTCAGACACATTTCTGGTGATTCGGAGATTCGGTTGTTTCTGAATCTCTGAATAAAATTGTCACAAATAGTAACAAATTTTGTTGAAATTCATAAAATTTCATTTTGTAATGAATTCCAAATTTTCAGAACAATTACAAGTCGGAACAGTTAAAAAACGATCGACCGATTCTAACTCTGTGTGAAGAATATGTGGTTGTTAATCAGCGGGCCGGGAAGCCGACCACCGTGTCCTTCACAACCGATGACTCATCAGATGTCAGCAGAGCTTCCCCACCGACAGCTGAAATGTAAACAACAAAATGTCACCAATACAAAAATGTATAAAAAAATGTTGTGGGGTCCCCCAAAAATACACACCGGACCCTTATCCGAGCATGGAGCCCAGCAGGTCAGGAAAGAGGGGGATGGGCAAGTGCCACACCTCCTGATCCACACCAGACCACATGCCCTCAATATGGGGGGTGCTTTGGGGTGGGGGGGCTCTGTTATGTCCCAATATAACCTACTAGCATCATGGAGCAATTCATCCTTAACTTCCTAATAGAAGCGATGTAGCCATTAATCAGGGCTCCGCACTCTACTCTCCCTTCTTCCTGTGTACCTGATCTGTGGTTACATTAGAGATTAGAAGTCTGGCCGGCTGTCAGTCATGGAAGGCGGATCAGAATGAAAATACTTCTGCTGGAAACATTGATGATTAATTACTCCACAGTGTCTGCACCTCCAGAGATGACTAGGAGCTTATCTGATCATCCTGAGCCCAGTCACTAGATATAAGCAGGTATGGGTCACCTGACATACCGATCAACATTGAGAAATTATCAATCCAACTTTGTGAAAGAGACAAGGAAGGAATCAATCCGCACAATGAGATATAGATAGAAATGTTTACAGAAATAATATTCAGAACTGCAAATTCATCAGGAAATTACATTCAACAGATATGATTAACTGCTTAAGGACTGCCCCACCTACATATACTGCGGACCTCCCCGCGTACATATACTGCGGACCGCCCCACGTACATATACTGCGGACCGCCCCACTTACATATACTGCGGACCGCCCCACCTACATATACTGCGGACCGCCACGCGTACATATACTGCGGACCGCCCCACTTACATATAGTGCGGACCGCCCCACTTACATATACTGCGGACCGCCCCACCTACATATACTGCGGACCGCCCCACCTACATATACTGCGGACCGCCCCACGTACATATACTGCGGACCGCCCCACTTACATATACTGCGGACCGCCCCACGTACATATACTGCGGACCGCCCCACTTACATATACTGCGGACCGCCCCACGTACATATACTGCGGACCGCCCCACTTACATATACTGCGGACCGCCCCACTTACATATACTGCGGACCGCCCCACGTACATATACTGCGGACCGCCCCACTTACATATACTGCAGACCGCCCCACGTACATATACTGCGGACCGCCCCACTTACATATACTGCGGACCGCCCCACGTACATATACTGGGGACCGCCCCACGTACATATACTGCGGACCGCCCCACGTACATATACTGCGGACCGCCCCGCATACATATACTGCGGAACGCCCTGCGTACATATACTGCGGACCGCCCCGCCTACATATACTGCGGACCGCCCCCGCGTACATATACTGCGGACCGCCCCGCGTACATATACTGCGGACCGCCCCGCGTACATATACTGCGGACCGCCCCGAGTACATATACTGCGGACCGCCCCACGTACATATACTGCGGACCGCCCCACGTACATATACTGCGGACCGCCCCCGCGTACATATACTGCGGACCGCTCCGCGTACATATACTGCGGACCGCCCCGCGTACATAAACTGCGGACCGCCCGAGTACATATACTGCGGACCGCCCCGAGTACATATACTGCGGACCGCCCCACCTACATATACTGCGGACCGTCCCGCCTACATATACTGCGGACCGCCCCCGCGTACATATACTGCGGACCGCCCCGCGTACATATACTGCGGACCACCCCGGTACATGTACTGCGGACCGCCCCACGTACATATACTGTGGCAGGGCGACCTTTCAACGAAACAAGAGAGGCAGAACGGTATTCTGCTATGTAAACAAGGTAGACTGTCATTCTGCTAGTAAGGAAGACATAGATTTTGTGAGAGACACAGATCTCTGTCTTTGTACAGTTAAACCATCCCCCACACAGTAAAAAAAAACACTCCCAGGGAACACATTTAACCCTTTGATCGCCCCAATGTTAACTCCTTCCCTGCCAGTGTCATTAGTACAGTGACAGTGCATTTTTTTTAGCCCTGATCACTGTATTGGATTCACTGGTCCCCAAAAAGTGTCAATTAGTGTCAGATTTGTCTGCAATCCCACTAAAAATGATTGCCGCCATTACTAGTGAAAAAAAATTACATAAATCTATCCCATAGTTTGTAGACGCGATAATGTTTGTGTAAACCAATCAATATACGCTTATTGGGATTTATTTTACCAAAAATATGTAACAGAAAACATATTGGTCTAAATTGATGAAGAAATTAGATTGTTTACATTTTTTACTGGATGTGTTTTATAGCAGAATGTAATTTATTTTTCAAAATTATAATTTTTTTGGTTTATAGCGCAAAAAATAAAAAACGCAGAAGTGATCAAATACCACCAAAAGAAAGCTCTATTTGTGGAAAAAAAATTGGGTGCAGCATCGCACGCCCGCGCAATTGTCAGTTAAAGCAACGCAGTGCAGTATCATAAAAAATGGCCTGGTCAGGAAGGGGGGTAAACCTTCCGGAGCTGAAGTGGTTAATGGCCAAATATGTGTAGTCACCTGACCGTCACACCTATATGGGCTGGTTGGGCCTCCCATTTCAAATTTATGGTCATTAATATGGAGTTGCCCCCCCCCCCCACCTCTGTGCCTATAAGGCCCCTTTCACAGTGGGGTGTTTTTCAGGCGCTACAGTGCTAAAAATAGCGCCTGTACAGCGGTGCGCCAGCAGGACGGTCAAAAAAGTCCTTCTAGAAGCATCTTTGGAGCGGTGAAGGAGCCGTGTATTTACCGCTCCTATACCGCTCCTACCCATTGAAATCAATGGGACACCGCGGTAATACCGCCGGCAAAGCGCCTCTGCAGGGTTTTAAACCTTTTTCGGCTGCTAGCGGGGGTTAAAACCCGCCCCGCTAGCGGCCGAATACCGGGGCAAAAACTACGGTAAAGCAGCTCCCGCCCCAGTGTGAAAGGGGCCTAACTGTATCCACTTCTCTGGGAAGACTGTTCACAAGATTATGGAATACATCTGTGGGGATTTGTGCCCATTCAACCAAAAGAACCTTAGTGAGGACATGCCCTTTAATTCAGCCACACTGGCGTAAGGTACATGAAGTGACAATGCCCATCTCCTCGCTCCCACTGGAGTTTACACCAGCACAATATCTCCTGCACCTCTCCAAAATTCCCCCAAACAAATATTTTAAGTCAATAGCGATGCACTTGATAAACGCTGCTAGGCTGTGCATTCCGGTACATTGGGGGTCCACACGGTCGCCCTCCATGAAAGAGTGGGCGACACGTACTGATCGCATAGCGACAATGGAGGAGTTGACATTCGCCTCACAAGATAAGATCTCAAGCTTTTCAGCAATGTGGGAAAAATGGACCACTTTCCAAAAATCCCAATCATACCAGGATTTGCTAAAACATATCCTGTAGTTCTGTGTCTAGACATAAGATGATCTCGGACGGTTCGCCCCGGGTTCCGGGAGGACCTTGTTGATGTAGACAGCAAACAGTAGACGGAGGGGGTAACAGGTGGGACCCCACCCCCAAGTCCCCATTCTTTCTTCCTCTCACCCCCTCTTAATTCTTTCTATTCTGCTCTCTTCTCCTCTCTATGTTCTGAACACCTTAGGATCGGGGATCTGGAGGCTGGAGTGGACTGTTTGGGCCGGCTCTGCCCTCCAGGTTGCTATTCCAAGAAGCCAAAATTGGGTAATACAGGGATGCTAAGATAGGGGTTTTGGATGGTCTCCGAGACTGTTTGTAGGCTAATTGAAGACACATGAGTAACGAGAGAAGCCATGACATTCTCGGACCTTGCTCAGGGGCTGTGAAGTTACAGTGTTCTTCATAGCTCTACCTTATCATCTAGACAATTTTGATTCCAGCAACTTGTTAACCTCTGTTAAGCTTATTATGTATAGAACCGGTATCCCAGTTTGACATATTTAGCTGTATATTTCATGGAAAACTCTAATAAAATCTTTTTGAAAAAAAGAACCTTAGTGAGGTCAGGTACTGATGTTGGATGAGAAGACCTGACTCACAGTCAGGCTGAGGTCAGGACTATGTTCATGACATTTGAGTTCCTCCACACCAAACTTATCAATCCATGTCTTTATAGAGCCGGAGTTGTGCCCAGGGGGACAGTCATGCTGGAACAGAAAAGGTTGAAAGAAAACAATGGCCTACATATACTGTAGAGCAGGGATGCTAAGATAGGGGTTTTGGATGGTCTCCAAGACTGTTTGTAGGCTAATTTAAGACACATGAGTAACGAGAGAAGCCATAACATCCTCGGACCTTGCTCAGGGGCTGTGAAGTTACAGTGTTCTTTATAGCTCTAGCTTATCATCTAGACAATTTTGATGCCAGCAGCTTGTTAACCTATGTTAAGCTTACTATGTCTTTATAGAGCTGGAGTTGTGCCCAGGGGGACAGTCATGCTGGAACAGAAAAGGTTGAAGGAAAACAACTGCCTACATATACTGTAGAGCAGGGATGTCAAACTCAATTGTATCTGGGGTGTGCTACGTACAGAGTTCAGGGTTAAAGAGTGTGTTACATAGAGAATGCAGAGTTCAGGATTACACAATGTACAGAGTGTAGAATTAGGGGGTGGTGTCCAATGGACAGTACAGTGACAGTACTTTGCTTGTGCATGCTAGGGGGCGTGTAAGAGCAAGAAAAATATTGAAGCTCTAATATAGCATCCAATCCTGTAACATCCACCTTCCATCCACTTATGTACAATAGGCAGACAGGAGGCAGTCAATGTACCCAAAAAATCATAATACTGATGATAATGTCATTCATAATGATGATGATGATGATGATGGTAGCAATCTGACTAAGCTTGTTTAATCTGATCTACAGTATTATACATTGAATCAATGTGTTACATTTACAACATTCTTTTCCCCAGCATTGTCCCTCTTGTGTTCAGTTCAGGTTTTAAAAGTAAAATGTAGAGTTTTGGAGAAAACATACACAATAATATTCCAGCACTGGAGGTCAGTATGGCGAATATCTCCACAGCCACCATGTATTTCCCTCTGGTGCTCAGATAGGCCGGGATCATGGCAATCCAGACACTGCAGAACACCAGCATGCTGAAGGTGATGTATTTGGCCTCATTAAAACTGTCCGGTAATGTCCTCACCATGAAAGCCAGAACAAAACTCACAGCTGCCAGAAACCCCATATAACCCAACATAGAGTAGAACCCGATGACTGACCCTTCATTACACTGAATGAGGATCTTCCCAGGATAGGAGTCCATGTCATACTCCTGAAATGGTGGAGAGATGGACAACCAGAGAATGCAATTCATAACCTGAATGGATGAGCAGAATAACATGACTGTATTGGGAAGTTTGACTCCCACCCATTTTCTACAAGAGCTTCCAGGTCTGGTGGCTTTGAAAGCAATGAAGACCATGATGGTTTTGGCTAGGATAGAAGATGCTGAGATGGTGAAGGGAATTCCAAAGGTGATTTGTTGCAGCATACAGGTAATATCCACAGGACGGCCAAGGAACAGGAATACAGAAAGGAAGCTCAGTATGAGGGAGAGGAGCAGAATGAAGCTGAGGTTCCGGTTATTGGCTTTGACTATGGGAGTGCTCCGAAACCAAACAAATAGTCCAATTATAAGGAGAGATGTTGTAGCAAATATGACTGAAGTTAGAGAAAAAAATAAAACTAGAATATCCTCCTCGTATGATAAATACTCATTGACCTTGTCAATACAAATAGTTTTAGCTTTGTTGGGCCATTCATTTTCAGGACACTTCTTGCAGAGTTCACTGTCTGTAAAAATAAAAAAAATGAGTGAAAAGACCAACAATCTTGAAAAAAAAAATACAGATTGGCTTCTGCTGTGATTAATCATAGCAGAAGCAGCCCGCTGGTGGGGCACGTGAACCCCCTTCAGGTGGAGGTGCAGAATCATGTATATATACGTGATCCTGCACAGGAGCGCCGCTCTGTAGCAGTAAATCTGCTAAAGGGCGGTCCGGAAGTGGTTTGCCTTAAAGTTTTTTTTATAGTTAAGATGGTAATAATAAATATAGATTAAAAACAAAAAAAAAATGTTGGAACAATATACAGTATATATTGAATATCTCAAGAAAGCTTTAGTC
This sequence comes from Lithobates sylvaticus, assembly GCA_028564925.1. Taxonomy (NCBI): domain Eukaryota; kingdom Metazoa; phylum Chordata; class Amphibia; order Anura; family Ranidae; genus Lithobates; species Lithobates sylvaticus. The sequence goes on from CM053026.1 coordinate 25,213,034, forward strand.
ATAAATAAAGTGTGATGATGCCCTACTGAAAACCAAAGAACCTTCAGCCTCAGTGATGGCCATGGCACAGTCTATCTGTAACTTTAACATGTATGTAACAATGACATTCCCTTATTTTAACTCTTTTGGTCTCTTCAGTGAAATCATTTTCCAGATCATTTCTTTTAGATAAGTGCAAACGTGTCGGAGACTTTGTCAGACAGACAGGAGGAGGAGGAAGGAGAGCTGCTCCGCTTCGCATGAAACACCACTGGGTATCTGCTATTGGTTAGTCGGGGGTACGGAGCTCGATTTAAAATGCGTTTCTTGAAGAAACATTACCTGGGCTCTAAGGCGATGTGCCTCGTCCAAGACACTGCTCCGCTTCTCCGGTGTGTTAAGACCCTTTGCATTCAGGGAGTATACTTTGAGGGACAGGGGCATGGTTGTTTGCTTTACTGAGGACATGGTTACTAAGGTATCCTTGTTTGTCTGTGCCTCCCCCAATCCGTCCGGGGGCGTTGGGGCTTGCGTTCGGGGGGGGGGGGGAGGGTGAGCTGGGTTTGGGAAGGGAGGTGGTATAAGATGTAGGTAAAAGGAGCAGAGGGGCAGTGAGCTGCCCCGAAAGAAGGGAAAAAGGGGAGAGAGGGACAAACGAGAGGGAGAAGAAGAGAGCGAGCTTCCACTGAATAGGGGCAAATAATATAAGTGTCACCCCTAAAGGTGTCACCAGGTATTTACCGGAGGTAGAGACAGACCTGCTGGTCTACCTGGAGGGGTTCCTAGAAAGATACAGGAACAGGGTAGGGGCCTGCCGGCTGAGTTCAAGGTGGGTTCCTGCCTCCTTGTGGTGGGAGTGTAACCTTACACCGAAACTTAGGAAATATCTATTGTCAGCCATCCAGGAATCCAGGCTTAAATGCCTGCATGAACGTGTAAAACCTGTGCTCAATTGTGTGGGGAGAGCCTAAAGCAGCTCTCCCTAAGCCGCGATGGGGAGTCTCCTCAGCCCACCACCCCTTTACTGACTAACATATCACAAGGGGAGATAAAGCTGTACATGTATCTAACGAAACCTTTGTTATACATCATATAAACATTAAACATAAAACACATCAAGTTATAACCAGATACAGCCCTCAAGCCCGGCAACTAAGGCACTGCTAGGTTGGTTATGGCTGATAAACCGTCTCGCGTAACAATACGCCCGGGAGCAACGCCTTGGGCAGGTGGGGGTCCCGGCCCCCTGCAGCGCCCTTAAGGTGGCACCACCGGGGACCGGTCCCCCCAGCACCCAAGCCGCCGCCCCAACTAAGGCCCTCCCGCAACCCAGATACCAGGAGGGTCAACAACGAGGGGATGTCCCCTCCCGTCGATCCCGGGACCTCGTCTTCCCACGCACCACTGCTACCGCGGGGCATTAGTAAGAGGAAGCTCGTCTAAAGGCTTTGTTTCCTTTAAGCAGCAGGTTAAAGCCCAGAACAAGGTAAGATATCCCTCTCTGCCAAAGGTACTATAAAACATTAAGCTGAGACATTTCCCTCAGTCATTCTATCCCTTATGCACAGACACCATTTTGTAAGAGAGGGGGGGGGGGGACCACCCACCCGTCCCTGGGCCACATATATTTACCCTCAGGTCAGGGAATATTTACTCCCCACGTCTCCAATGAAGCAATATGGAGGCGCGGGGAGTCGCCGCGGGGGTCCGTGTAGGGACGGACCGCCGTGGAGAAACCAACTGCTAGTGCCCCGTCCCGATCAGACAGCTGATGTGCCCCCAGATAAACCTAGCATGTCCCTTCATGCAGTGCCCATAGGTAGACCAGCTAGGTGACCATTACTTGGTCAGACATCCGCCAAAGATAACACAAAAAGAGGCAAAAAAGAGTACCTGTATACCAAGGGTGTGCCAGGAAAATAATAATAGAGACAAAAAAGGAAACAAAAAAAAAGAAAAAGATGCAGGGCTTCCGGGACCAAAAGGTGGGGGTGGGAAGCTGGTGCCTCTTCCCGTGTGGCTGTAGAGACGTGGTCCACCTCTTGCTTCTGCAGGTAGGTTCTTGCCCGGCGTAGGGTCTGTTGAAAAGTCCACTTGAGGTCACCTGTCTCCTTATTCAGCAAGGATTCACTTCTGCAGGGGTTTGGGGGTGCCCTCACCACTTGTAGCAATGAGTGACGTCCAGCACAGTTTGCAAGTAGCAATGTGGGGCCCCAAATGACTGTCTCTGTGGGCAAGCGTAAGGTAGGTTACTACCAGTAGGTGGCTTCCCGCAAACCGCAGGAAGCATGTCGTGGGTTGTGCAAAGGGATAGATGCCTTCCGTGTCTTCAGCTTGAACTTCTCCGTTGTGCTGTATCAGTGATCGGTTTTGCGTCGCGCGTAAGATGGCGATGCTCGTGGGCTTTCATCTGTCTCCATGTCGCCCCTGCGTCTTGGCGAGGAGTCAGCCGAGGACCTACGCCTGCGTTGCCTGCTCCTCTGGGATCTCGGAGTCTCGCCCGGCTGTGTGGGAATCCAGGGCTCCTGCTGCAAGAATGCTCCGTACCATTCAGGTACGTGTACCATTGGGATACCTAGGGTCTCGCAGAACGGCCTCAGGTCTGCTGGCGTTCTCAGCTGGGCCGTGCGGTTGCCATTTGTCGCCTGCAGGCAAAATGGAAACTTCCATCTGTAGGGGATGTGTCTGTCTCTCAGTGCCTGCAGTAAGGGCCGGAGGTCTCTTCTATGCTGCAGTGTTATGGCGGAGAGATCCTGAAACAGTTGGATATGTGCCCCCTCGTGCTCTAGATTGCCATGATTGCGGGCCAGGCGCAGTATTTCTTCTTTCTGTGCAAAGCTGACTAGGCAGCATACTGCGTCTCTGGGTGGGTCAGTGTCTCTCCCTCTGGGCCGCAGGGCTCTATGGCAGCGTTCCATCTCCACTGGGGAGTCGGGTGGTCTGCCCAGGAGGGTGTTAAAGATAGCCCAGATTGCCGCTTGGAGCTGGGGGCCTTCTACAGTTTCGGGGATCCCCCTGACCCGCAAGTTCCGCCTGCGCCCCCTATTATCAAGGTCCTCCATGTGCCTGTGCATGTCCATAAGGTGCTGGCTATGTACGTTTATGACTTGTTGTACCTGATGCAGTGCCGCTCCGTGTGTCATGGCCGCCGCCTCCACGTGTTCCACTCTTGCTGCGACCGCTTTCATGTCACTTCTTAGGTCTGAGATGGCTGCTGTTAGTGTGTTCTTGATGTCAGCAGCTACACTCTGCAGGTCCGCCAGGCATAGGAAGGGCGATGAGTGTGTGGGGGAAGCGCCTGACTGTGATAGCAGCGGTGCGGGCGCCGCCGCGCCTCCTGTATAACTACAGTCCCCGGCTTGCGATGCGGCCTGTGGCTCCGTCTGGCAGGTCTTTGTCAGACAGACAGGAGGAGGAAGGAGCTTCCAGTTGCTTTCTTGAGAAAGTCTCCAACACTCCCAGAAGGGTCAAAGGTAGAAGAAAAGTGCAGAAAGGCCCCATCAGTAATCATTAATTTCATACAATTTAGGGAGATGTTCAGCCTGCACAGCGTTAATCAAATCAAATCAAATTAAATGACTTTAAATGTTTTCATTTTCTAATTCAATATCAGAGTTTGTACTTAAAAAAAACTAAAGCTTACCAGAATGGTTTGATATTTCTCCTTCTGAACACGGAGCACAATTATAACAACATGGGTGATATCCTTCTCTTACGGATTTTCGGAACCCTGGAAGACATTCCTCGGAGCATTGACCTCTTGGGACCTGAGATAATATAGAGCTTTATGATCTATTCAACAGAAAAACTACAGATATAATAGTGAAGGTAAGCCAAGCTTCTGATGTATAAAATGATGCAGCATGTACAGTATACCTTGGTGGAAACACATGGAGCATTCTAGAAGGTGGCCCTTCATTAGTCTGGATACCACAGAATATGCTCTGAGCCAGAAGTCAGAAATAGACATCTAGGAGTACTAGCAGAATCCTTTCATTAGAAAGGTTACAACAACCAAAACTATCAGTACAAGAATAAACGCTGCTTTAAAAATCCAAAGAGAAAATCAACCGCATTTGGCCGCATTTTAGGAGTCACTCCTACAGAAATCCAGGTAGTTCCATGTTTTTTTCTTTATGTATATATAGTAACTGCAAATTTCTGATCAGGGGAATTACTACTCTAAATTGTTTGTTTTCCTTCTTTTTACAGTCTGATGAATTCAGAAGGGCTGGGTAGAATCTGGCCATGGATAATACTGGCGGTCATTTCACTCCAAAGTCTTTTATCGTCTTCTGTACACAGGAGTCGGGGTCCTTCTATGAGTGTCTATGTCCCGGTCTGTGTGATGAAGAGGGGGAGGTAATAGTAGTCAGTCACATTCAGCTGGACTTGTTCTGTAATGTAGAAGATGTTTTGTAGTTTATCCACTTCTTCAGGTATAATGAGTGATGGGAACATATCCCGACATTTATATCCACACATCTAGACCTGACACCTTCATCTAATCACCATGGAATGAGTCAGGGCAGATGTTGGCCGTTTATGAACAGAATGGGGGGAGGGGGTTAGGTTTTGTCTGGAGATGGACTTTAGGGTCAAAACTAGTATGTTTCTTGTATAAGTTCTGGATCAGCTTCCCCAGTGTAACTCACCTTGTCTCCTTTCCATGATATTTGCTCTGGTTCTAGTGTAAGTTGCTGACCCTCTGAAAGGGACCCATCAAAGTGGCCCACATGCATCAAATCAGTGATATTTCTACCTTTAATTCTTGTAATCCAATTTACAATTTCCATTGGGCTGGGAAGTTCTCCTTTATCATTAAAAATCATGACCTTGCCATTCGGATCCTTGTACTGGACTTCTTTTATATAGCGGGACAGCTTAAGAAATGACAAAAATAATTATAGGTAAAAAGTATATAGAAGGTTTATTACTTTTTTTTTTTACTATAGATTGTTTATCTACTTATATCTCAATCAGAGAATGTCATCGGGATGAGATGACCTGTTGGCTGAGCACTTATAATCAGATACATTTTAATGGGACTATTTATAAACAATTTCCTTTGTGAATGCGAATGTTCCAGAGATAAATCAATAATTCTACCCCTTTACAATACACTGGCTCAGCCTCATCTTGGATATACAGTTCACTTTTGGTCACCAATCCTCAGGAAAGATGTCGATGATTAGAAAGTTCAGCAAAGGGCAACAAAATGAACAAGGAGGACAGAGGATCTCAGCTATGAGGACTGATAGATTACAGGTATTCACTCTGGAGAAGAGGCACTTAACCCTTTAGCCGCTGGGCCCGTACGTTGTATGGACCTGATGGCGGAGGTATTGCACACAATCCGTAGGCTGTTGCCACCAGGATTGTGTGTGAAACTGACAGGCAGCCTCCTGCCTGTCAGGTGAGAGAATTTGGGTGGCGCCGTTGCAGCCCGATCGCTCTCACACCCCCCGGTACCGGCACCCCGCCGCCGTGCCTACAGGGCTCCGCTTACCCATCTGCGGGCCCGAGAGCTCTAAAGTGGGTGCTGGTGGCTGAAGGGGAAGGAGAAGAGTGGACACACATCCGCTCTCCTCCCCTTCTTCTTGTGACCCAGAAATCGACGTCTCTGAAATCACTTCCGGGTCAAGTTCTCGGTGTCCCCGGCTCGCTCAGCCCCAAAATAATGTTTTGCAATGCAGATCGCATTTAGTGGAGCTCAGAGGAGACATCAGAGATCTTTTAGACCCTGCATATCTCAATGAAGAGAACCTGTCACCCAAAAAACATCACATTGGGGACATTTTGTCCCCTATGTGATGAAAAAAAGTTCAGTAAAAAATGTTTTACTGTTTCCCCCAAGCACATAACCCCCCCAAAAAAATGTGAGGCCTCCCATCCCCATATATACACACAAACAGATGTAAATGCATGCACTGGGGGCGCCTACGTGTGAAAACGTTGATCACAATACATATGTTACATATCGCCGCACACACCAGAGTGAGAACCATAATTCTAATACAAGACCTCCTCCTTAACACTAACCAGATACCTATAGGGGGCTTCTAATGCATCACCTATATAAAATATAGGGTACTGAAGTTTTATGCCATTTCACGGGCACACAAAAATATAAGGTTTGGCATGTTGGGTATCTATTGACTCATGAAACCACGTCTTTTATATTTTACCATTGCATTTGTTTGGCCTAAAATTCACGTTAGTGTGATTTTTACTGAAATGTATTTCCTTAACCTTTGCGGTAATATTGTATGGCATTAAAAATTGGAACCATCACTATTTAATTATCTCGGGTGTCTGCTTTCAGAAAATATATAATGTTTTGGGGGTTTTGTGTACTCTTCAGGCCTAAAATTATCTTTTAAACATCTGTGCAAAAAACGCAAAAACGGTTCTGGCAGCAAAAATGTTAAAGGGCAATTCCACTTTTATGAGAAAAAAATACAATAGGTCAAGTCATATTATAATTGAATGTTATTAAAATTACCTTTTCTCTTTAATCTGCAGCTCTGTAATGTTTTGCAAAATGCAATATGGCCACCTGGAGGAATTCTTTATACAGATGGTGTACAGAACGCCCCTCCCCCCAGAAATATAATTTCCCGCTTGTGTGATTGGCTCACTGAGTCTCCCAGAAGTAAAATACAAATCAGTCAGATACAAAACAGATACAAATTGGATTTTGTAAAGGAAAGAGAAAGACGCCTCTAAGTGCAGAAGGCAAAAGATTTATTACAGGCACAATGGGATTAAAAACACTTTACAAGAGAGTAAGAGGTCAGAGGTATATAATGATTAGTCCTCATGTGAATCTCTATAATCCTCGTCTGTCTGGGGGAGAGAAAGAGCCGTCCTGCAGCTGTCAGATTCCCTGGTGACATGGATTAGCGAGGAGGTGAAGATGCTATAAGGTGGCCCGGGTTCTGGAACCAAGCTGGAACGCACACGGCCAATGTAACATCAGGTGAAGGTGGTGGGTGGAAACGCGTTTCGGAGCATGCTTGGCTTCTTCATCAGACCTGCATCCATGCTTGTCCGGCAGGCTTATGAGAGGTGATGGTGTGGGAGAAGGAGAGGGGAGGGGTTGGTGTCTGATGATATGCTGGGTGAAAGAGGGGCGGAGTGTAGACCTGTCGATTGGATGGATCTGGAGCCAGGAATATGTAGTCGAGATATCCGCTGACACTCGATATCGCCCGCCTCCGCTATGGTCCTATTCTGCAGACGGAGGAAAACCCTATTCTTCTATCCATCTGCAGAGCGGATCGGATGAACACGGACAGACGGGCCGTGATCATCCGATCCTCCATAGAGGAGAGTGGAGATCTGACAGGGCAGTCCCTGCACAGTGTGCAGGGACCGCCCTGTCATCTGCCAGCTCAGCAGGGAATCAACGGAGCGGATGTTCACGGGGCGGATCATTATGGATCCGTCCCGTGTGAAAGAGCTCTAAGACAGTGGTTTGTGGGAAAACAATTAAAACATAGTTTTGGGGTACGAAGTACAGCAAGTTGGCTCAGATGCTGTTTAACAAATGTCTCTTTAAAACACAGTTGGAAGTGGAACGTTATGTGCCAAACTATTAACTTCACTTTTCCTGCCAGCCCACTGCATATATACATCCTGGTGAGACAAGTGTCATTCTGGGAGGTTGGACCCACATGGCCCCCCAGTTTTGGCATTCCTAGCAATCACAGTCAGCGGTAGTAAACAATGTCTGTCAATCATGATTGGTCACAACAATTACATGGTTTAAGGCAAATCACAGCATCAATGTACTATGTGATAGCTGCAGCCAATCACAGCTATCACAGTAGTAAACAATGGCATCATGAAGGATGCCTAACACAGTTAGAAATGATTGCTTATACAGTGTACATGATTGTATAAGAAATCATAATGTTTAAAAAAATCCTATCACCCCCCAGCAGTACATCATCACTATGGTGACACTACACTGCTCTGGTGACATATTAAAAAAAAAAAATATTTAAACACTGTCACCAAAGTAAGTCTCTATGGAAAAAAATGAACTTTTCGAAACACTAACCATGCCTCTTAGAAAATACCTTGTATTGTTTTATTAACAAAATGTGGTGATTTTGTTGGTGATTCTCCTGTTCTGGCACTTCAGGGACTCAAGAAATGTGATAGCTAGTCAGGAAATTAAATGTGTAATTTATGCTCCCTGAAGGGGGGGGGGGGGAGGCGTTTTTGAGGTGGTTAAAATAGAATAACTAATGGGGAAAAAAAGGGAACCAAAACAGAGCACCACTCCTGGTCAGATCCCTCAGGAGGAATTCAAATCCCCCCAATGTGCTCAGAATTAATATATCATCTTGACTTTTTTTAAATAATCATCCAACTTTCTGGTTAAAGCGGGATTCCGCGAAATAAGTTTTTTTTTTTCCCCCAATCAGTGTAAAATACACACATACAAAACATGTCACTTACCTGCTGCAGTTCTTCTCGCCGCCGATCGCCGATTCTGTCCGTTTGGATAACTTAGAAAAGATCTTGCTGGACGATTCCATCTTGCTTGTGGGCAAGCATTTACTTCCGGGATGCGGTGAATGCTGCGCTCCCAGCATTCACCACTCGATCCCGCGCATGCCGCATCCCGCGCATGCTCAGTTCGTAAAATTTCTGGTTGCCATCACAACGGCCGAAATCTCTCGAGATTTCGTGCTGACGGCGTCCCCCGTGGCTTCATGGGAGGAATGCAGAACAGCTCCCAGAAGTCATTGCGGAGCCGGGGGACAGCCGAAAACACGCCTACTCCCACGGGAGGACAGACCGGAAGCCAGAGGAAAAAGCTGTCAGGTAAGTTAAATAATTTTTTATTTTTTTTTTAAATGGTCATTAGTGCATCAGCTTTACTAACTGCTTTTAATAAGCTAAAGAGGATTTTTTGAGTACCAAACCGCTTTAAGCACTTTTTAAAGTGAAGAGTACATGGCTAGAGTTGAGCGGACACCTGGATGTTCGGGTCGACGGGTTCAGCCGAACTTCGCAAAAAGAACTTGACCCCGAACCCGAACCCCATTGAAGTCAATGGGGACCCGAACTTTTGAGGACTAAAATGGCTCTAAAAAAGTAATGGAAAGGGCTAGAGGGATGCAAATGGCAACAAAATGTTGTTAAGAGCATGGCAAGTGCTCTGCAAACAAATGTGGATAGGGAAATAACTTAAAATAACATAAAATACATAAAAAAAAATAATATGCTGGAGGCCCCCTTCTCAGAAGAAGAGGTACAGGAAGTCATTAAGAACCTCAGAAACTCAACGGCACGATGCCGCACATATGGTGGAAATGCCCCAGAATACGCCCTTTCTGGAAACAAATATTCAATTTAATCGATAAGCTTGTGGGAAAATAAAATACTTTGAAATAAAGAAACTAAAAAATAATAATCTTGACCTAGGAGGACGAGGTCCATATGGAATAGGAGGTTGAAGTGGCAGTGGATGTGGCAGTGTGTGGGTGGAAGTGTCGGTGGAGGAGGACAAGGTAGCTTACATTGGTTTTTGTTTTTAATTAAAAAAAATTTAAATTAGGGTACACCCCAAAAGAGTGAGAAAGATCAAAAATACAACAATGGCTGGGTAAGGCCGGTGATGTGTCAAATTCTGTCCCCCGTCGGATAGTCTCAGCCCAGTACTGCGCTTGGGGATTCTGAAAATCTCTGAAGATGAACAGCGCTTGCGCTGTGAGTCCAGGTTCAAGCCCCACCATCCAAGTGGACATAGAGTTAGAATAAAAAATAGCTGAGCGAATCGAGGCCATGCCCGAAGCGTGGCGAGCGAAGCAAACCCGTGAGGTGCCATGTTAATATGTGCTACCGTATGTCCACTTGGATGGTGGGGCTTGAATCTGCACTCACGGCGCAGGCGCCATTCATCTTCTGAGATTTTTGGAATCTCCTTGTCCTCCGTACTGCCTAAGCGCTGCCCCGATGGCCGGACAGTTTTTGTCAGAACACCGGAATACATGTCTATTCTGCACAAGGTATGGGCGAGTCCTGTGGGATCCTTGCCTGGTTCATTTTAATGAACGTGAGCTTGTCCACATTGGCTCTGGACAGGCGGCTGCGCTTGTCTGTGATAACGCCCCCTGCCGTGCTAAATACACGTTCAGATAATACACTGGCTGCAGGGCAGGCCAGCACCTCCAAGGCATAAAGGGCAAGCTCAGGCCATGTGCCCAATTTGGAGACCCAGAAGTTGAAGGGGGCAGACCCGTCATTCAGTACGTGTAGGCGTGTGCACACATACTGCTCCACCATGTTGGTGAAATGATGCCTCCTGCTAAGATGTTCGATCTCAGCTGGTGGTGCTGGTTGTTGTAGTGTGCTGACAAAGCTTTTCCATATTTCAGCCATGCTAACCCTGCCTTCTGAGGTGCTGGCGGTGCCCCAGCTGCATTGGCGACCTCTTCCTCCTTCTCTGCCTTCGCCTTGTGCTTCCACCATGCCCCCGCTGTCAGGTAGGAATGCCACCAGCAGTGCGGTCATTGCGGAGACACTGCAGCATGTAATCGCTCATGTGTGCCAGGCTGCCCAGAGGCAACAAAAAGCTGTCCTCTGTGGGAGGTGTATTGTCTGTGTCCTCTGTATGGGGGATACAGAGGACACAGACGATACACCTCCCATACAGAGGACCAGTGATGTCCATGAGCTGATCTGGGTGCCACCCTGCTGTGAACATGGTTCATCCTTCTCCATCTCCTCCTCCTCATCCTCCACCTCGTCATCCTCCAGAATTGTGCCCTTGCTGGACAATTGTGTACCTGGCGTTTGTTGGTGCAGGAACCCACCCTCATAGCCACTTGTGAATGACTGCCCTGAAAGCCTTGGAAATGATCCCTCTTCCTCCTCCTGTGTCATATCCTCTTCCATCATTGCCTGAAGCGTTTTTTCAAGGAGGCATAGAACTGGGGTAGTAAATGCTGAGAACGGCATCATGGGCACTGGCCATGATGGTGGAGTACTCGAAACAGCGCAACAAGGCACACAGGTCTCGCATGGAGGCCCAGTTATTGGTGGTGAAGTGGTGCTGTTCCGCAGAGCGACTCACGCGTGCATGCTGCAGCTGAAGCTCCACTATCGCCTGTTGCTGCTCGCACAGTGTGGCCAGCATGTTGGATTTCCACCTTGTGGGCACGTCACATATGAGGCAGTGAGCGGGAAGGCCGAAGTTACGCTGCAGCACTGACAGGCGAGCAGCAGCAGGGTGAGAACGCCGAAAGTGCGCACAGATGGACGCAGCAGCTCTGGCATATGGGGGTGATTTTTAAGGAACCTCTGGACCACCAACCGGCTAGGCCCAGAGCTGCTATGAGATTTTGCCCATTATGGCACACCACCAGGCCGGGCTTAAGGCTCACTGCCACCAACACTCATCGGTCTGTTGTTCCATGTCCCGCCACAACTCCTGCGCGGTGTGGGGTTTTTCCCCCAAACAGGAATGTTTTTAAAACTGCCTGCTGTCGTTTACCCCTGTCTGTGCTGAAGTTGGTGGTGAAGGTGTTCCTGGATGAGGAGGAGGTAGAGGATGAGAAGGCGGAGTAGGAGGAGTTAGCAACAGGAGGCAAACTGAAGCGCCCTGCAATCTTTGGTGGTGGAAGGACATGCGCCAAACTGCTATCCGCCTCAGGCCCAGCCGCCACTGCATTTACCCAGTGTGCTGTTAGGGAGATATAATGTCCCTGACCGTGCTAACTGGTCCACGCATCCGTAGTTAGCTGGACCTTGCCACAGATGGTGTTGCGCAGTGCACACCTGATTTTGTCCCCCACTTGGTTGTGCAGGGAAGGGATGGCTCACCTGGAAAAGTAGTGGCGGCTGGGCACGATGTACTGTGGGACAGCCAATGCCATCAGGCTTTTAAAACTCTGCGTCTCCACCAGACGGAATGACAGCATTTCAAAGGCGAGGAATTTTGAAATGCTGGCATTCAGGGCCAGGGATCGTGGGTGGGTAGAGGGGTACTTCCTCTTCCGCTCCAGTGTTTGGGAGATAGAGATCTGCACGCTTCCATGGGACATTGTGGAGATGGTTGGTGACCCAGGTGGTAGTGTTGCTGGCAGATCCTCTGTTTGTGGGTTGGCAGGTGCCACTGTCACTACAGAGGTGGATAAAGAGGCCAAGACTGCAGCAGAAGAGGAAGCAGGAGGAGCTAGAGACCTTTCTTGTTTTTTGAGGTGTCTACTCCACTGCATCTCGTGCTTTGCACTTAGATGCCTGGTCATGCAGGTTGTGCTTAGTTTGAGAACGTTTATGCCTCGCTTCAGGCTCTGATTGCACAGCGTGCAAACCACTCGTGTCTTGTCATCAGCACATTGTCTGAAGAACTGCTACGCTAGGGAACTCCTTGGACCTGGCTTTGGTGTGCTCGGTCCCTTGTTGCGTTGGGCAGTAGCAGGCGTATTGTCTAGGGGACGGACGCTCCGCTTTTGCACCCTGCTTCCTCTTCTGCTGTGCTGGTGGCTCTGTGCGACCACCGCCTCTTCCTCCAAACTACACTGGTCACCCGCATGACGTTGATTCCATGTGGGGTCGAGGACCTCATCGTCCTCCACATCATCTTCCACCCAGTCTTCACCCCTGCCCTCCTTGTCGGTCTGCACAATTGCGAAAGCAGCAGCAGTTGGCACCTGTGTTTCGTCATCATCCGAGACGTGCTGCGATGGTCCTCCCAAGTACTCTTCTTGAAACATAAGTGGTTGGGCATCGGTGCACACAATCTCTTCCACTTCTGGGGCAGGGCTAGGTGGATGGCCCTGGGAAACCCTGCTAACAGAGTCATCAAAAAGCAGAAGAGACTGCTGCATGATTTGGGGCTTAGACTGCTTGGCTGATTTGCAAGGGGGTGAGGTGAAAGACTGATGGACATCGGCTGCAGGTGCCAACTCTGATCTTTCAGCAGGAGACTGGGTGGGAGACAATGTGAAGGAACTAGAGGCACTGTCAGCAACCCAATCTACTATTGCCTGTACTTGTGCTGGCCTCAACATTCGTACAGCCGCATTAGGCCTGACCAAATACAGCTGCAGGCTCTGTCGCCTACTCGCTCCTGAGGAAGGTTTTTCACTTGTGCGTGTAGCTGACACAGATCGACCACGTCCTCTCCCTGCAACAGGAGCGCCACCAGCAGCACCATGACTGGGGCCACGTCCCTTATTTAACGTTCTCCTCATATTTCTCAAATTTAGGATCTTGCCCTAAATGGGTGTTTTTTTAAATAGCAGAATAGAAGAACAGTATCTAAAGTGTGTATCTAACACGTACAGATATGTAGGAAACACTGTAAAATATTTTTTTTGGGCCCTAAATGGATGTACTTTCTGGAAACAAATATTCAATTTAATCGATAAGCTTGTGGGAAAATAAAATACTTTGAAATAAAGAAACTAAAAAATAATAATCTTGACCTAGGAGGACGAGGTCCATATGGAATAGGAGGTTGAAGTGGCAGTGGATGTGGCAGTGTGTGGGTGGAAGTGTCGGTGGAGGAGGACAAGGTAGCTTACATTGGTTTTTGTTTTTAATAAAAAAAAAATTTAATTAGGGTACACCCCAAAAGAGTGAGAAAGATCAAAAATACAACAATGGCTGGGTAAGGCCGGTGATGTGTCAAATTCTGTCCCCCGTCGGATAGTCTCCGCCCAGTACTGCGCTTGCGCAGTACGGAGGACAAGGGGATTCCGAAAATCTCTGAAGATGAACAGCGCTTGCGCTGTGAGTCCAGGTTCAAGCCCCACCATCCAAGTGGACATTAGAGTTAGAATAAAAAATAGCTGAGCGAATCGAGGCCATGCCCGAAGCGTGGCGAGCGAAGCAAACCCGTGAGGTGCCATGTTAATATGTGCTACCGTATGTCCACTTGGATGGTGGGGCTTGAATCTGCACTCACGGCGCAGGTGCCATTCATCTTCTGAGATTTTTGGAATCTCCTTGTCCTCCGTACTGCCTAAGCGCTGCCCCTGCGCAGTACGGGGCAGACACTATCCGATGGCCGGACAGTTTTTGTCAGAACACCGGAATACATGTCTATTCTGCACAAGGTATGGGCGAGTCCTGTGGGATCCTTGCCTGGTTCATTTTAATGAACGTGAGCTTGTCCACATTGGCTCTGGACAGGCGGCTGCGCTTGTCTGTGATAACGCCCCCTGCCGTGCTAAATACACGTTCAGATAATACACTGGCTGCAGGGCAGGCCAGCACCTCCAAGGCATAAAGGGCAAGCTCAGGCCATGTGCCCAATTTGGAGACCCAGAAGTTGAAGGGGGCAGACCCGTCATTCAGTACGTGTAGGCGTGTGCACACATACTGCTCCACCATGTTGGTGAAATGATGCCTCCTGCTAAGATGTTCGATCTCAGCTGGTGGTGCTGGTTGTTGTAGTGTGCTGACAAAGCTTTTCCATATTTCGGCCATGCTAACCCTGCCTTCTGAGGTGCTGGCGGTGCCCCAGCTGCATTGGCGACCTCTTCCTCCTTCTCGGCCTTCGCCTTGTGCTTCCACCATGCCCACGCTGTCAGGTAGGAATGCCACCAGCAGTGCGGTCATTGCGGAGACACTGCAGCATGTAATCGCTCATGTGTGCCAGGCTGCCCAGAGGCAACAAAAAGCTGTCCTCTGTGGGAGGTGTATTGTCTGTGTCCTCTGTATGGGGGATACAGAGGACACAGACGATACACCTCCCATACAGAGGACCAGTGATGTCCATGAGCTGATCTGGGTGCCACCCTGCTGTGAACATGGTTCATCCTTCTCCATCTCCTCCTCCTCATCCTCCACCTCGTCATCCTCCAGAATTGTGCCCTTGCTGGACAATTGTGTACCTGGCGTTTGTTGGTGCAGGAACCCACCCTCATAGCCACTTGTGAATGACTGCCCTGAAAGCCTTGGAAATGATCCCTCTTCCTCCTCCTGTGCCACATCCTCTTCCATCATTGCCTGAAGCGTTTTTTCAAGGAGGCATAGAACTGGGGTAGTAAATGCTGAGAACGGCGTCATCGGCACTGGCCATGTTGGTGGAGTACTCGAAACAGCGCAACAAGGCACACAGGTCTCACATGGAGGCCCAGTTATTGGTGGTGAAGTGGTGCTGTTCCGCAGAGCGACTCACGCGTGCATGCTGCAGCTGAAGCTCCACTATCGCCTGTTGCTGCTCGCACAGTGTGGCCAGCATGTTGGATTTCCACCTTGTGGGCACGTCACATATGAGGCAGTGAGTGGGAAGGCCGAAGTTACGCTGCAGCACTGACAGGCGAGCAGCAGCAGGGTGAGAACGCCGAAAGTGCGCACAGATGGACGCAGCAGCTCTGGCATATGGGGGTGATTTTTTTTATTTCAAAGAATTTTATTATGTTTGAAAAAGCATATACAGTTAACAAATAACAATGTCAGGATACAGAGCCAGAATATACAGAAAAATAGCAAGAAACTCCGTCATATGTTAAACCTAAAAGAAATAAGGCGAATGATGAGGAGATACGAAATGGTACCTGGAGGACCTACATGAGGGAAGCAAAAGGAGAAAGTCTGCTTGGCAGCGTAGCAAACAGCGACCCCCCACCATCAGGCACCCCGAATGGGAGCAAACTGTGCCCGATAGGGGGGATCTCAGCCGCCCCACCACCCAGCCTCATTATCAAACATCAACAGTTAGAGCCTTCTCCATTGGTCTGCCAGTAAATAAGGAATCATCCTAACGTAGGGGCAAGACATTGTTCCAATAAACTACAACCAGGAAGGGGAGCAGAGGGAGGGGAATGGAGGAAGGGAGAGCGAGAGGGGGGAAGAAAAAGGAGGAGAAAGAGAAAGCTGAGGAGAGGGAACATCAATTTCGGGAAACAGACGGTTCAGGGAGGTATTGAGTTAGTGAGCCATGGCGCTCCAATATAAATGGCCCAGGGTTCCCATGTGGATTCAAACACCTTAACTGTGTCAGAGATAATGTTGGATAACTTCTCTTGTGACATAATCCAAGATACTTTCCTGATTACTGCTGGGAAGGAGACCCTGGGTTTTTTCCAGGCTTTAGCGACCGTAAGTTTGGCACCTATAAGTATAAACCTAATAAGTCTACTAGAGGCTTTGGATAGGTCTGGGATGTGAGCATTGAGGAGGGCCACCATGGGAGATCTGGGGATCTGGCGTCCCACAAGCTTATCGATCAAGTTAAACACTTTTCTCCAAAACAATCGTATTTTGGGGCACTCCCACCAAACGTGAGACAAGGTTCCCACTAGAGTACACCCCCTAAAGCACATGGGGTTTGCTGTCGGGAAGATTGAGGCGAGACGCGACGGGGTATAGTACCATCTGGAGATGATTTTCAGGCTCGCTTCTATTAGTGTAGTGTTTAGGATACCCCTAAAAGAGTTGAAGCTTGCTTTCTGCCAGGTCCCCAGATCCCAGTTGAACTGGAGGTCTGACTCCCAGCGTTGCATGTAAGGAGACTTAGTGTCCGGCAAGGTGAGCGATGAGTAGACTGTCGACACACCCCCCCGCTGGTCCATGGACTGACCGCACCAAATTTCATATTCCGTGAACTTTGGGGGAAGTGGTTTGTCCCTCCAAAGTTTGTGTAGAAAGTTTGAAATCTGTCTAAATCTGAACTTTTCAGAGTCAGGTAGTTCTAATTTCTTGATGCAATAAGCAAGGGTGATAGGGCCTGAATTCGTAAAAAAGTGTCCGATTCGGTACAGCCCCTTATCCAGCCACCATCTGAATGCTTCTATATTTTGTCCTGGGGGGAAGGCAGGATTATGAAATATGTGAGATAGAGGTTTGTAAGCTGAGACCAGAGCTGTATTGGAGCGTACAGAGTCCCAGAGGGCAAACATATGTGAGAGGGTTGGGGCCATAATTGGGGGGCGCGCTTTGGGGTTCGACCAGAGGAGGTAATCCAGAGTGTTATGAGGCACAGCCTGCCTTTCTAAATGGACCCAATCCGGTTTTTCATATTTGGAATAGATCACAGAGAGTTGTGCGATTCTGGCTGCTATGTAGTATTTGTATAAGTTGGGTAGTCCCACTCCCCCTTTCTGTCTATGTAGATACAGCGTTTGATGCGGAATCCTATAGCCGTTTGAACCCCAGATGAATTTAAGGACCTTGCTTTGGAAAGATTTAATGTGATCCTTCCTGATGGGGATTGGTAGAGACCTGAAGAGATAGAGGAGTCTGGGGAACAGCGTCATCTTTATTGAATTGACCCTCCCGAGCCAAGAGATATTGTATTTAGACCATGAGTGGAGATCCAGCTCCAATTTCCGGTACATGGGAGGATAATTAGTGCCATAAAGGTCCTCTGTCTTGGCCGTGAGTGCAATACCGAGGTATTTAATGGAGGAAGTGTTCCAATGGAATTGAAAATGCTTCCGTAGGGATTCGACCGTGGAAGGGCGGAGTGAGACGTTAAGTGCGTGTGACTTGTTATAGTTAACCCGGAGCCCAGAAATTTTAGCAAAGTCATCTAGGGAGTGGCAGAGATTAGGTAGAGTAGTGATCGGGGAGGTGAGGAAAAGGAGTATGTCATCTGCGAAGAGCCCGCATTTATGGATCTGAGATCCGCATTTGACTCCTTGAATATTAGGGTTTTGTCGGATGGAGATGGCAAGTGTTTCTATGGCTATGGCAAAAATCAGGGGAGACAATGGACAGCCTTGTCTAGTCCCTTTAGCTATGGTTATAGGTTGGGAATAGTGACCCTGAAGTTTGATCCGGGCAGTGGGATTGGAGTATAGGGCACGTAGTAGTCCCATGAAGTTGTCGCCAAAGCCCCAGCGTTTCATGATCTCAACAATATATGGCCAGGAGACTGAGTCGAAGGCTTTTTGGAGATCTAGGGAAAGAAGCATCCCAGACTGTTTAGGGCCCCCGTCCCAACCTGTTTGGAGGATAGATACTATGTCTATTGCTCGTCTGATTTGATCAGGACCCTGTCTGCCTGGGATGAACCCCACTTGATCCCTGTGAACGTAACGGTTAATGAAAGAAGCCAGGCGGTTCGCTAAAATTTTGGTTAGGATTTTCAAGTCGCTATTTATGAGAGAAATTGGTCTGTAATTCCCGACTTCTTCCGGGTTTTTGTCTGGCTTAGGGATTACAGCAATGAAGGCTGTGTTGAGATGGGGATCGAGTGGAGTTCCCATTGTTTTAGAGTTGAGGAATCTAGTGAGATGGGGGGCTAGGGCAGATGGGAAAGTCTTGTAATATGAATTGGAGAGACCATCCGGACCTGGTGCCGAATTAGATTTTAGGGCTTTAATAACTTCCTGGACCTCTTCAGTGGAGAAGGGGGCTTCCATTACTGCCTTATGGTCCGCAGATAGAGTGGGGATAGGGATCCCGTCAAGATACTTCGAGATGTTCGGCTCATCAGAGGCGTCATGTCGGCTATAAAGTTTGGAGTAGAAGTCGTGGAAGGCCTCTAGGATTTTGGAGGGGTTAGATGACGTACCCTGTCCCGGTATTCTAATTTTGGGCATCACATAGGAGCGGAATTTGGGAGTCAATTTGGAAGCTAGCATGGAACCTAACCTATCACCCTGGGTATAGAATTTATTTTTGCTCCACCTTATTTGTTTTTCAGCCTTCGCAGTCAATAAAAGGTTAAGTTCAAGTCTGGTTTTGTCAATTTGATGTTGTAATGATGGCGAGGGAAATTGTTTGTGCTGAGAGCGTAAGGAGGTATATTCAGCTTCAAGTCTTTTAATGTCGGCTGTCCGTTCCCTTTTAATTTGTGTCGATAGTTTGATAAATTCACCCCTGATAAAAGTTTTGTGGGCTGCCCACAGGGTTTCCGCTGATATTCCTTCGGTATTGTTAAGAGAGAAGTACTCGGAAAGAGACTTCTCTAACAACTTTATTCGTATTGGATCCGAAAGCAGGGATTCGTTCAATCTCCAGTGACCAAATCCCGGCTTCCGATATTGTCTGTGCAGGGATAGAGTAACCAGTGAATGGTCAGAAAGGACGGTGTCTGTGATTCTCGATGAAAGGATCCGGGGGACATCTCGGGTCTGAATTAGGAGATGGTCAATCCTGGCATACAAGTTATGGGGGGCGGAGAAATGGGAAAAGTCACGTTTACCCGGGTTTAATTCTCTCCATGCATCTGCCAAACCTTGAGCATGGATGAGTTTAGCTATCTTTAGGCTTTCCTTGGTGGGTCTGGTGAGTTGGGAGGAAGGGGGTTTGGATCGGTCTAAAGCCTGGTCAAAGGCGGAATTAGAGTCTCCCCCGAATATGACCGTGCCCTCCAGGGATGGAGAGAGAGAATCAAACATATTCTTAAAAAAGGTCGCTTGACCTTTGTTAGGAGCGTAGTAGGAGATGAGGGAGAAGAGGTTGTCTTCTATTGTCCCCTTAACAAGGATATATCTGCCCTCCGGGTCTCTTAATACTGAGTTTAAGATAAAGTTGCAGTTTTTGGCAAAGGCAATAGCTACCCCTTTAGTTTTGTTGTCGGCGCTGGCCAAATAGAAGTTGGGGAAGTGGGCGTGGAGGAATTTGGGGCTGTACCGAATCGGGAGGTGTGTTTCCTGAAGCATGACAATGTCAAGCCTGGAGGATTTGTATAAGTTGAATAGCTTCTTCCGTTTCGTGGGGGAGTTCATGCCCTGTACGTTGTGGGTAGCTATTTTTAAGGTGTTTTGCGTGCTGTCAGCCATGGAATTTACCGGGGTGAGTGTGTGAGTGTCTACCATCACTTACCTTGGCATGTCCCGTACTGTCGTGGAAACGAGGAGAATCGTTTGGTCTGCTGTTCGTCGGCGTCCCCAAATGTGCACCTCTTACGAATGTTCTCACTGAAAGAAAAACAAGGGTAAATTGATGTTCCAAGAGAGAGAGGGGGACAGAGGGAAGAGAAGAGAGGAAAGACAAAGGGCTCAGCATTCTCCCTCCGGGGTGGAGAAAGACCCAGGGGGAGAGGCTGGAGTAGGAATACCTCCTGCGCTTAAAAGCGCGGGAAGTAACAATAAAAAATAAAGAAAATAGCTCCATGCCAAAATCGGCCTGGAGGTCCTATCCCCACGAATCCGGAAGGGAATCAAAGGGATAGGAGGAGGCGCATGTGTACCACCCCCGACCAAGGCAATTCAGGACTGCGGGGATAAAAAAACATTAAAACATAACTGAAAACAGTCCTGATGATAACAGAACGTCTAACAGAGAAAAGGTGCCGAATGAACCCAAGATAGTGGAAGTTGGCATTGTTGGAGGGGGTTCGGGACCCCTACTGAAGAGAAACATTTTTCCTGCTTGGTAACGCATCCCAGAGGAGTGTTGTAGAGAGAGTCATTGAGAAACAAATCCTCTGGACCCAGCAGGGTTTAAGAAGAGAGGTCGTAAACCTTGGAGCATTAGGGTGTAAAATTTTATGTCGTTACCCCATGCTTTGAGACAGTCCCTTAGCGTTCTTTCACAAGGGGAAACTGGGGTGCAGGGGTTGCTCCAAGGGCCGTAACCTTTGCGGTAGAGCAAAGAGAACAGGTTCGGGGCGAGTGAATGAAAGATAGTCAATTTAGAAGGAAGTCAACTCGGAATGTCGTCCGAGTCCTAGAAAGTGAAGAAACTTCATTCGGTCTGCTTTCAAGGAGGACCATGTTGTGTTGATCTGCGGGTCTTGGACTTGTTCCATAGGGGAGTCAGTGGGCTCGTTGGAGGTGGGCGTTTGTTGGAGACCGCCGTGGGGGTGGAGGTGTCCATATCTGCTTCTTGGGTTATAACTTTTAGTTTAAGGAGTAGGTTTTCACCCGCGGTAAAGTTGGAGAAGGAGTATTCTTGACCTTTCAAGGAGAACCTAACAGCAAAAGGGAAGGACCATCTGTATTTGATTTCCTTCTTCGATAGGGCTTGCAGAAGAGGTTTCAGGGTCCTTCTGCGTTGGATGGTGGAGGGTGCAAGATCAGCAAATATTTGCACTGGGTGGCCCTGACAAGTCACCTGAGATGCGGTTCTTGCCTGCTTCATTATTGCTTCCTTTACCGCATAAAAGTGCGGTTTGGCGATGATGTCCCTGGGGGTTCCGTCTCTCCTGGGGGGACCAAGCGATCTGTGAGCCCTGTCCAGTTCAAGGCGATGAGAAGGAATATTGGGGATCAGTGATTTTATAAGGTCTTGCGTTGCAGAGGAGACGTCCTGGATGGATTCTGGCAGGCCTCTGATCCTGAAGTTGTACCTCCTAGACCTGTTTTCCAATTCGTCGATGCGGGAGATGGCAGTATCCAACTGATCATGAAGAGTGGAGATGAGGTCAGAGTGCTGGTGAGCCGTCGCAGTGTTCTGGTCTACCCTGGTCTCTACGGCGTCAATTCTGGATCCAATAGCTTGGAGGTCTGCTTTAATGTCACTTGTGATTTTTGTTGCGGTGGAGGCAAGGAGGGTGGACATTCTGAAAAAGAGATCCTCAATGTTGAAGGGACATTCCCTGTCAGGTGCTGCATAAGTGTGAGAGTCAGTCAGGGCAGCCATTACAGGGCCTGCTGGGGAGAATGGGTGGTCTCCAAAAGTGTGGCTCAGGAGGGATTCAGTAGATGCTGGGGAGGGCATCATCTCCTTGTGGCAGGAGAGTGGAGGGCCAGGAGTGAGGTGCAGATGTGCAGGGGAGACCACTTGCCTGAAATCCTGCTGGATGTCTGTGAGGGAGGCCTGAGGTGATCTTCCAGCGTCTGCTGTGGCGGCCATCTTGGGATTCTCAGGCCGGGTGGAGGCTGTGAATAACTCCTCCAGATTCCTCCGTGGGGCACGGCCAGACATACGGGGGGGGTCCCTGGGGTGTCCGCAGGCTGTTCGCCTAATTATTACGGCGGTACAGCGTTCCTGGGCTGTATTATGTATGCCGCTGGTCCGGGGTGGCGCGGAGCTCCGTGACTATGCGGCCATCACGGGTCCCTCGCGCATGCGCCGCTTCTATGGGGGTGATTTTTAAGGAACCTCTGGACCACCAACCGGCTAGGCCCAGAGCTGCTATGAGATTTTGCCCATTATGGCACACCACCAGGCCGGGCTTAAGGCTCACTGCCACCAACACTCATCGGTCTGTTGTTCCATGTCCCGCCACAACTCCTGCGCGGTGTGGGGTTTTTCCCCCAAACAGGAATGTTTTAAAACTGCCTGCTGTCGTTTACCCCTGTCTGTGCTGAAGTTGGTGGTGAAGGTGTTCCTGGATGAGGAGGAGGTAGAGGATGAGAAGGCGGAGTAGGAGGAGTTAGCAACAGGAGGCAAACTGAAGCGCCCTGCAATCTTTGGTGGTGGAAGGACATGCGCCAAACTGCTATCCGCCTCATTTACCCAGTGTGCTGTTAGGGAGATATAATGTCCCTGACCGTGCTTACTGGTCCACGCATCCGTAGTTAGCTGGACCTTGCCACAGATGGTGTTGCGCAGTGCACACCTGATTTTGTCCCCCACTTGGTTGTGCAGGGAAGGGATGGCTCACCTGGAAAAGTAGTGGCGGCTGGGCACGACGTACTGTGGGACAGCCAATGCCATCGGGCTTTTAAAACTCTGCGTCTCCACCAGACGGAATGACAGCATTTCAAAGGCGAGGAATTTTGAAATGCTGGCATTCAGGGCCAGGGATCGTGGGTGGGTAGAGGGGTACTTCCTCTTCCGCTCCAGTGTTTGGGAGATAGAGATCTGCACGCTTCCATGGGACATTGTGGAGATGGTTGGTGACCCAGGTGGTAGTGTTGCTGGCAGATCCTCTGTTTGTGGGTTGGCAGGTGCCACTGTCACTACAGAGGTGGATAAAGAGGCCGAGACTGCAGCAGAAGAGGAAGCAGGAGGAGCTAGAGACCTTTCTTGTTTTTTGAGGTGTCTACTCCACTGCATCTCGTGCTTTGCACTTAGATGCCTGGTCATGCAGGTTGTGCTTAGTTTGAGAACGTTTATGCCTCGCTTCAGGCTCTGATTGCACAGCGTGCAAACCACTCGTGTCTTGTCATCAGCACATTGTCTGAAGAACTGCCACGCTAGGGAACTCCTTGGACCTGGCTTTGGTGTGCTCGGTCCCTTGTTGCGTTGGGCAGTAGCAGGCGTATTGTCTAGGGGACGGACGCTCCGCTTTTGCACCCTGCTTCCTCTTCTGCTGTGCTGGTGGCTCTGTGCGACCACCGCCTCTTCCTCCAAACTACACTGGTCACCTGCATGACATTGATTCCATGTGGGGTCGAGGACCTCATCGTCCTCCACATCATCTTCCACCCAGTCTTCACCCCTGCCCTCCTTGTCGGTCTGCACAATTGCGAAAGCAGCAGCAGTTGGCACCTGTGTTTCGTCATCATCCGAGACGTGCTGCGATGGTCCTCCCAAGTACTCTTCTTGAAACATAAGTGGTTGGGCATCGGTGCACACAATCTCTTCCACTTCTGGGGCAGGGCTAGGTGGATGGCCCTGGGAAACCCTGCTAACAGAGTCATCAAAAAGCAGAAGAGACTGCTGCATGATTTGGGGCTTAGACTGCTTGGCTGATTTGCAAGGGGGTGAGGTGAAAGACTGATGGACATCGGCTGCAGGTGCCAACTCTGATCTTTCAGCAGGAGACTGGGTGGGAGACAATGTGAAGGAACCGGAGGCACTGTCAGCAACCCAATCTACTATTGCCTGTACTTGTGCTGGCCTCAACATTCGTACAGCCGCATTAGGCCTGACCAAATACAGCTGCAGGCTCTGTCGCCTACTCGCACCTGAGGAAGGTTTTTCACTTGTGCGTGTAGCTGACACAGATCGACCACGTCCTCTCCCTGCAACAGGAGCGCCACCAGCAGCACCATGACTGGGGCCACGTCCCTTATTTAACGTTCTCCTCATATTTCTCAAATTTAGGATCTTGCCCTAAATGGGTGTTTTTTTAAATAGCAGAATAGAAGAACAGTATCTAAAGTGTGTATCTAACACGTACAGATATGTAGGAAACACTGTAAAATATTTTTTTTGGGCCCTAAATGGATGTACAATGGTGTGAAAAAGTGTTTGCCCCCTTCCTCATTTCCTGTTCCTTTGCATGTTTGTCACACTTAAGTGTTTCGGAACATCAAACCAATTTAAACAATAGTCAAGGACAACACAAGTAAACACAAAATGCAATTTGTAAATGAAGGTGTTCATTCATAAAAAAAGGTGAAAAAAAATCCAAACCATCATGGCCCTGTGTGAAAAAGTGATTGCCCCCCTTGTTAAAACATACTATAACTGTGGTTGTCCACACCTGAGTTCAATTTCTCTAGCCACACCCAGGCCTGATTATTGCCACACCTGTTCACAATCAAGGCATCACTTAAATAGGAGCTGCTTGACACAGTAAGGTCCACCAGAAGATCCTTAAAAGCTACACATCATGCCGAGACCCAAAGAAATTCAGGAACAATTGAGAAAGAAAGTAATTGAGATCTATCAGTCTGGAAAGGGTTATAAAGCCATTTCCAAAGCTTTGGGAATCCAGCAAACCACAGTGAGAGCCATTATCCACAAATGGCGAAGACATGGAACAGTAGTGAACCTTCCCAGTGGCCGGCCGCCCAAAATTCCCCCAAGAGCGCAGCGACGACTCATCCAAGAGGTCACAAAAGACCCCACAACAACGTCCAAGGAACTGCAGGCCTCACTTGCCTCAGTTAAGGTCAGCGTTCATGCCTCCACCATCAGGAAAAGACTGGGCAAAAATGGCCTGCATGGCAGAGTTCCAAGGAGAAAACCACTGCTGAGCAAAAAGAACATCAAAGCTCGTCTCAATTTCTCCACAACACATCTTGATGATCCCCAAGACTTTTGGGACAACATTCTGTGGACCGATGAGACAAAAGTGGAACTCTTTGGAAGGTGTATGTCCAAGTATATCTGGCGTAGAAGGAAAACTGCATTTCAGAAAAAGAACATTATACCAACAGTAAAATATGGTGGTGGTAGTGTGATGGTCTGGGGCTGTTTTGCTGCTTCAGGACCTGGAAGACTTGCCGTGATAAAAGGAACTATGAATTCTGCTGTCTACCAAGAGATCCTGAAGGAGAATGTCTGACCATCTGTTCATGTACTCAAGCTGAAACGAACTTGGGTTCTGCAGCAGGACAATGATCCTAAACACACCAGCAAGTCCACCACCGAATGGCTGAAGAAAAACAAAATGAAGACTTTGGAGTGGCCTAGCCAAAGTCCTGACCTGAATCCTATTGAGATGTTGTGGTATGACCTTAAAAAAGCCGTTCATGCTCGAAAACCCTCTAATGTAACTGAATTAGGACAATTCTGCAAAGATGAGTGGGCCAAAATTCCTCCAGGACGCTGTAAAAGCCTCATTGCACGTTATCGCAAACGCTTGGTTGCAGTTGTTGCTGCTAAGGGTGGCCCAACCAGTTATTAGGTTTAGGGGGCAATCACTTTTTCACACAGGGCCATGATGGTTTGGATTTTTTTTCACCTTTAATAATAAACACCTTCATTTACAAATTGCATTTTGTGTTTACTTGTGTTGTCCTTGACTATTGTTTAAATTGGTTTGATGTTCCGAAACACTTAAGTGTGACAAACATGCAAAGGAACAGGAAATGAGGAAGGGGGCAAACACTTTTTCACACCACTGTATTTAGAATAGCAGAATAGAGCAACAGTATCTAAAGGGTGTATCTACAGATATGCAGAAAATGGTATTCAAAAAAAAAATTTTTTTTTTGAATAGCACAATAGAAGAACAGTATCTAACGTGTGTATCTCACACGTACAGATATGCAGCAAACACTGTAAAATATTTTTTTGGGCCCTAAATGGGTGTTTTTAGAAAAGCAGAATAGAGCAACAGTATCTAAAGGGTGTATCTCACAGTAACATATGCAGTGCTGGTGCACTGAGCTTGCATAAAATGCCCGCCGACGCCAACCTAACTAACAGACAGATAAAAGTTATCTTTTCTCTGGCACTGGGTTCAGAGCAGTGTAAAAAGATTGTGTACTGCACCCACACAAGAAAATCAAGGTAGATCGCTGGGTAATTATATTTCTGAATCAGGACTCCTATCTAATTCTCTCCCTCAATGCAGCAGCAGCAACCTTTCCCTACACTATCTAAAGCAGAGTGACGTGATGTGCTATGGGCCTCTAGCTTATATAGAGGCTGGGTCACATGCTGCACTGGCCAATCACAGCCATGCCATTAGTAGGCATGGCTGTGATGGCTTCTAAGGGCACACAAGTTAAACGAATGTTGATTGGCTGCATTGCAGCTTTTTAAAAGGCGCCATTACATTGCCAAACACCAAACTCGAACCCGAACATACAGTAAATTGTTATGGTTCGGGTCTGTGTACCAAAAACCCAAAAGTCCAGTACGAACCCGAACTTTACAGTTCAGGTTCACTCAACCTATACATGACTGCTATTACACGTTTACCCCAAAACCGTATAGATACCTTGCTGTGTGTGATTTCAGGAAATCAATGCACAAAATATTTCCTGTATAACTAGAGTCAGACAACTCTGATAAGAAAGAAGCTGAACAGCCAAAGAACTTTTATTCTCCAAGGAGATTTCAGCAATGGCAGCCTCCATTAGGGAGACCAGTGAATGTCTGTTTATTGATCTCCCCTATCTATTTGTAACCCTGCAGTGATCAGTAAAATGTGATTTTGGGGTCCTGGGAAGAAGCTAATGGGGCGTGATCTGAACTCCATTTGTTTAATGGAGGGCAGGGGAGACATCAGTGGTCTCATTAAAGGGAACCTGTCCCAAAAAAATTGACATAGGGGACTCGTGTCCTCATGTGATAAAAAATAAAGTGTAAGAAAATAAAATCAAATCCACATCCAAAATACATATATATGAGCCTCCTCCCACCCCCCCCCCCCCCCACATACACACATATACCAAAATAAACACAGATGGGAGGGGCGCCTGCGCACTAATGCTTTAATTTTTCTGTACATGTTATCAACAAGCATGCTGGAGTGAGAACAATAATTGTAGAGCTGTTATTAGTTATCTGGTATGAGTGGATCATGGGTGCAATGTCAGGCTCCTGCAGACAAGTCCTTCAGCTTTCTGCCCATACATCTGTACAGGCTTTTTGTTAGAAAGCTGGAGGACTTGTGAATGGACAATGAGTGCACTGATCAGTGTCACGCTCGGGGTATGACGGGGAACAGGAGGTGGATCCCCTATGCCAGTGAGGCGAAAGCACAGGTTGTACTGGAGGACCGGTTCTAATGTTGCTACTGGTTTTCACCAGAGCCCGCCGCAAGGCGGGATGGACTTGTAGCGGCGGTAGCAACCAGGTCGTGTCCTCAAATAGCAACTCGACTACACTGGCAGCTGAGACGGGCGCGGTACACAGGGATAAGGCAGAGGCGAGGTCAAACGTAGCAGAAGGTCAAGACAGGCGGCAAAGGTTCGTAGTCAGGGGCACAGCAGAAATCTGGGTACACAGGCAAGGGCAACACAAACGCTTTCACTGGGCACAAGGCAACAAGATCCGGCGAGGACAGGAAGGGGAAGTGGGTAGAAAAAGGTTCTGTTGCACAGTAATTGGACCAGGCACTAATCAATGGTGCGCTGGACCTTTAAGAGAAGGTAACCTAGTGCGCGCGCGCCTTAGGGAGTGGGGACGCGCGTGCAGGGAGGAAGCAGGCGGGGACAGGTAAGAGCGACGGGATGCGATCCCCCGGCGGAACCCGGGCCGCCGCGTGGATCGCATCCCACAGACAACAGAGCAGCGCCTGCGGTCAGCGAAGCTGACTGGGGCGCTGCAAGGCAGAAGACGCCGTGAGCGCTCCGGATGGATGGGGCACCCGGAGCGCTGGGCGTAACAATCAGCACAATCACAGTCCATTAATACTACAATTCTGTCTGCCATAATGGAAGACAGGACTTGTAGTTTAGTGGGCTGTGTGGGCTGTGTGGCTCCAGTTTTGGGGGAGGAGAAGCTCCTACCCACTGGCACGGGGGGGGGGGGGGGGGGGGGGTTAGGGAAAAAATGAACTTAGCCTTTAATACATTACCTATGGGAAAGTGAAGGTACTAAAGTTTGTCACCATTTCAGAGGTGCCGGTCATTTTAAAGCTTGACATACTGACTATCTGTTTATTCAATGCAACCTCATCTTTTATATTTTATCAAATAATTGAGTAATATATTACATTTGTATGCCCTAAAATTATCTTTGTGTATCTTTTACTGAAAACAGAATATTACATTTGGTAAACCATTGCACTAATATCATGTGACAGAAAAATATGATACAGCAAGCATTGCTTCTCCAGGGTCTCTGCTTTCAGAAAATATACTGTATACTGTTTAGGGGTTTTATATAATCTTCAGGCCTAAAATGATTTTGACTTTGAAGAAGTGAAAGGGTTAAACACCTCTAAACTAAACTGGGTGTAATTTTTGTCTGGGCACATTGTGTTCCAGTACTGAACTGACCGAGTATAAAAAGATACAAGTAAACTTTCATTGGACGCTCTCACCTTATACTTTAGTGTGTGAGGATTTATTTCAGATTTTTTGTAATTTATTTTAAAAGAGAAATCCATGTCATGTAATGCTTGAGCCAAAATGTTGACTGCGATATACACTTTATAGGATGTTTTCTCATCAGGAAAATATAAACCAAGTGGAAGTGTCTCCAAACTGCAGTCCCCAAGAGGATATCCAGTTGTGAGTGGAATAAGGACATTTTTCATTTGGTTTTTTGAAAAGCATCTCCATTCAGTTATGAGAATATCCTCCATCAGGGGGTCATTTGGGCGGCTGGATGGATAAATACTATAAAAATATTCCAGCAATCCATTTATGTAGAGAAGGGGGAACGTAAACACCAAGCTGCAGTTACTGAGAGCTAAAAATATTTCACTCGTTGACCAAGAATCTGGTAGAATAAATGTTTTCTCCGTGTAATAAGGGACATTATTATACAAAAACTTGTAATAAGTCAGACTAACTGAGCCACAAATAATAAGAACTTCTGTAGTTGAGGTCCGCAGCTCTGGAGGAATTTCATTATGATTCTCTTTAGACACCAGAATCTTGAATTCAATACAAATTCCATGATTAGATAAATGTTTGCTGAGTTGTCGGATCTCCCTCTCTCCGTATTCATCATCAGATGTAAGGATCCCAACCCAGTTCCACTTCAACCTTTCCAGTAACTTTGCTATGGCCACATATTGCATCTCATCATCCGGAACTGTCCGGAAAAAGTTTGGATACATCTTTCTATCACTCAGCAAAGTATCTCTGGCTCCATAACTAATCTAGAAAGAAAGAAAACAGTCTGTATAATTAATCTGGAACTCTTAATGGACAGAAGAAAATCTTAGAAAAATGTAATCAGATAAAGATGTAAGAATAAATGTATTATTTCATAAATGATTACAGCCATCAGTGAAAGCTGATACTATGATATTAATGGGGAATTTATAAAAACTGGAGGAGCCAGAATCTGAAGCAACCAATCAGCCTCTATCTTCAGCTTGTTTAGTTAAACTTTGAAGATGAAAGATAGAAGATGATTGGTTGTCATACACAACTGCCCCAGATTCTGGCTGCTCCAGTTTTCATAAATTCCCCTCTAATGCCCCGTACACACAGTTGGATTTTCTGACGGAAAATGTCCTGTAGGACCATGTTGTCAGAAATTCCGACCGTGTGTGGGCTCCATCTGACTTTTTCCATTGGAATTTCCGACGGAAATCAGACTTTTTCCGATCGTGTGTAGCGAATTCCGACGGACAAAGTGCCACGCATGCTCAGATCACATTACAAGACCAAAGCTATTGGCTACTAGCCTCTACGTAGTCCCGTCGTACGCAACGAACGTCACCACATTCAGAATGATCAGATTTTCCGACAACTTTGTCCGACCGTGTGTATGCAACACCAGTGTCGGACAAAATCCGTCTGAAAAAATCCAACGGATTTTGTGGTCGGAATTTCCGACCGTGTGTACGGGGCATTAGAGTTCTTCCTCCTGTAATCCCACCTAGGGGTCTCCTGATCATCAATTTACTGGACAGACACTCCCACTGCAAGACTGCTTTTGGCTTTAGCTGGAGGTGGACAACCGAGTATAAACACAATTACCAGCTCAGCTCCTGAACCTGTATATCCTTTATGGACCAGATCAATGTTTACACTTCCATCTTCTTTGATCGTTTTTTTCAATTCCTTCCTTGCACTGTGTGCACACATTGTATCAATCCCCAAAGTACATGGGCCCGCACTAAGGAGTCATTAACATGAACAAATAACACACTTACAACTTCTTTCTTCTTTTAATCATTTTTTTTTTTTTTATTGAATTTCTTGGTAAATAATATTTTGGCCCTGGTGTTGTTTAAAGGGGGTAATCCTCATAAATATTTATAAATTAAAATAAATGAAGCCATCTTGGCTATAACACAATCATCAGAATTTATTTATATTTTGTCCATCCTGCCGATGCTGGACGACTAATCCCCAATAAACAACACCCTGACGATTATAATAAATAAAAGGGGAAGGGGGGGTGGGAGTCCCGGTCCTGAGGTACTGTGTCCTTCTAACGGCCGGACGGCCTCTTTTATCATCTCTGTCCTGCGGGTCTCTGCTCCCGCCGAAACTCCACCAATCAGCTGCTGTTGCTGCCCTGGCTCCAGCCAATAGCCACTTGTAATCACGCATACTGCATTCCCCTTATGCTGTCCCATGTCAGCCCTGCACATTGCAAGGACCTGTCATGGGCCCGCACTAAGGAGTCATTAACATGAACAAATAACACACTTACAACTTCTTTCTTCTTTTAATCATTTTTTTTTTTTTTATTGAATTTCTTGGTAAATAATATTTTGGCCCTGGTGTTGTTTAAAGGGGGTAATCCTCATAAATATTTATAAATTAAAATAAATGAAGCCATCTTGGCTATAACACAATCATCAGAATTTATTTATATTTTGTCCATCCTGCCGATGCTGGACGACTAATCCCCAATAAACAACACCCTGACGATTATAATAAATAAAAGGGGAAGGGGGGGTGGGAGTCCCGGTCCTGAGGTACTGTGTCCTTCTAACGGCCGGACGGCCTCTTTTATCATCTCTGTCCTGCGGGTCTCTGCTCCCGCCGAAACTCCACCAATCAGCTGCTGTTGCTGCCCTGGCTCCAGCCAATAGCCACTTGTAATCACGCATACTGCATTCCCCTTATGCTGTCCCATGTCAGCCCTGCACATTGCAAGGACCTGTCATGGGCCCGCACTAAGGAGTCATTAACATGAACAAATAACACACTTACAACTTCTTTCTTCTTTTAATCATTTTTTTTTTTATTGAATTTCTTGGTAAATAATATTTTGGCCCTGGTGTTGTTTAAAGGGGGTAATCCTCATAAATATTTATAAATTAAAATAAATGAAGCCATCTTGGCTATAACACAATCATCAGAATTTATTTATATTTTGTCCATCCAGCCGATGCTGGACGACTAATCCCCACAGACCGAGGACAGTAGAGTATCTACTGACTGAGGTCCCCCCAACACCATAGCACCTTCAATCAAATTCTGCAGACCCATGTTAAATATATCAACACCAATCACTGACAGGTGAACTAAATCTTTTCTAAACAAGCCCGGAAGAAAACCTTCCAGCTCCACATGGCGGAAGGATAAACCGCCCAAATAAATTATAAAGTTATGGATTGTTCTATTTAGCCGTCTCCTAACCTTATCAAGATAAAATAAACTTCCACTAGGAGACCAAAGAAGTCGAGGAACCATCTCAGAGAATGCCAGAATAGCATTGGGAAATGATAATTTAATATCATAAATATCCTGTTTTATCTCACAGAGCAGGTCC
This sequence comes from Lithobates sylvaticus, assembly GCA_028564925.1. Lineage (NCBI taxonomy): Eukaryota > Metazoa > Chordata > Amphibia > Anura > Ranidae > Lithobates > Lithobates sylvaticus. The sequence continues at coordinate 25,244,867 of CM053026.1, forward strand.
AAGGTACGAACCTTACCGATGTCGTTGGCCCCCAAGTGGAAGACCAAAATATCAGGAGATGGCCAAATAGATGCCAAATGAGCTAAATGACTCTTCAGATCTCGCCAACGAAGGCCCCGGACACCTGACCAGAAAATGGAAAAATCATGAACGTTCAAACCCAAATTACTAGAATAACTCCTAGATGCCGCCTGCTTACCAGCCCAGTAGATATAGGAGTGGCCTACAATCCAAACTGTATATTTAGCTGGATCTGAAACAAAAAATCATCAGATAAGTAACTCAGGACGGACATAAATTTTATATCTGTTACTAGCCCATCTACCAACCCTCTTTTGGCCTTCTGGATCAAACCCCAGGAGACTAGCAGTTGTGGCTGCACTGATACGGAATGAGTGAGAAGAAAATTTAGACCCAGCTAGGTTAAGACTTTTCAGGCAGGATGAGAGAACAGCCGAAAATTGATATCTGGTCAATGGTGTCTGGTCCTGGTGGATAAAAAAGGAACCTTCACAAGAAGGACGAATAGACTATTATCCTTAGCAGGGACAGATTTACGAAATCCTTTAAGTATCTGACAAACTTGAAAAAAAAAGGAAGTCAGTGCTGGCCGTCCTGCAAACTTTAGAAAAAATGATACCCCTGGCAAAACTTTACTAACCGAGGCAGGACGTAATTGTGATTCAATCAAAAAAGATACAAAGGCTAAGGAAACAAAAGCATTCACCTCAAGCATGTCGATATTTACCCTAGCACAAAAAGAGCACCATTTAGACCAGGCCAATTCGTATTCACGCCAAGTCTTCTGTGCGATAGATTTTTGGAGGCAAGTTGATATCAGTCCCATATTAAGCCCCAGAGGAAGTCTGGGCAAGGAGTGCCGTGTAGATCCGCCAATGGAGCCAACATCCGAAATCTCTCAAACTGCAGGCGAGATAAAGCGTCAGCTATGTTATTCTCCAAACCAGCTATATGGCGTGCTCTTAACCAAATATTGCAACGTAAACAATGTAAGACTAAGAAGTGCAGTAGTTTGAGGACAACTTCAGACTTGGATGAGAGCATATTAATAGCAAAGAGGACACCTTTGTTGTCAGTATGCACTACCACCCTGCGATTAATAAATTGTTCTTTCCATATAACAATCGAGACTACCACTGGAAATAATTCAAGGAGCACTATATTGTGCAGAATATCCTGATGAAGCCAGCTGGGGTGCCATTCAGCAGCACACCAGCGGCCATCCAGAAAGGCTCCAAAGCCGGATGCACCTGCTGCATCCGTGAAGAAGTTTAGTTGTAAACTATCTGTAAAAGAACCGTTAAAATGGACAAGGAAAGTATCCCAAATTTTAAGATCTTCCTTAATTCTAGCAGAAATGTGAATATGTGCGTATGGGTTCTTCAAGCCTTTGGTAGCCAAAGCAAAGCTTCTAGAGAAAACTCGAGCTATAGGGATAACCCTGGCTGCAAATGCGAATAAACCCAACAAGCATTGCACCTCCTTCAACCAAACCTTCCGTTTGGTTATAAAGAGGGAAATCATATAACGCATCCGATGCAATTTCTCTTCTGGCAATCTGAATTCCATTGATGACGAATCAATAGTAATACCTAAAAATTCAATGACTGGCAAAGGGAGGACCGTTTTCTCATTAGCAATAGGCACCCCAAATGATTCACAAATCATCAAAAATGTATTCAAAGAATTAAGACAAATGGGGGAGTCAGCAGGGCCAATGAACAAAAAATCGTCTAAATAATGCAAGGAACCTCCTGCAGGGAAACAATGGGAAAGTATCCTATGTAAAAATTTTGAAAAGGCCTCAAAATAAAAACACGATAAGGAAAACCCCATGGGCAGGCATTTGTCAAAATAGAATTTACCTTGAAAATGCAAACCCAGGGAATTAAAGCCTTGAGGATGCACTGAAAGCAAGAGAAAGGCTGATTTAACATCTGCCTTTGACAACAAAGCCCCTTGCCCGAATCGTCTCAATACTACCAGGGCTTCCTCAAAAGAGGAATAGGAAACCGGGGCCATCACATCAGACACTTCATCATTGAGTGAAGAGTCTGGTGGATAGGACAAATGATGGATAAGCCTAAAGCTACCTTGCTCCTTCTTGGGTACAATGCCCAATGGAGAGATTAGAAAATTAGGAAAAGGTGGGTGGTCAAAAGGCCCCGCAACCCTACCTTCCAATACCTCCCTGTCAATTTACTCTTGGACAACATCCGGATGCATTCTGGTCGAAAGCTAATTTTTAACCAGAACACATCCAGATCCAGAAAAACCAGGAACCAAAAACCCTTCTTCAAAGCCATCAATTAGTAACCGGGCCATCGTGCGGTCTGGGTATTGGTCTAGCCAAGGCCGCATTTTTGGCAAGCTCACTGGGGTCATGGCTTTTCCCAACCGAATCACGGGGCAAGGGGGTGGCAGATAATGCTGAAGTTTTGCGAAAACACCTGCTTGCGGGGTGATTACCGTTGCAGTAAGAGCATTCGTGCCTATATCTGCAATTGGAAAAGAATTTACATTGCCCCTCATTGAAAGCGAAGCAGAAGCCCTTGCGAAAGGCTTGTTGAGGAGTCACTGGCCAAGCAACAAACTGAGGCTTTTGTGGCAGCATGAGATTCAGCCAGAGACCCACATCCTTACAACCCCATTGCAACGTCGGGTGGACTGCCAACTTTTGTCTGAAATTCTCATCATAAGTGAACCATGCTGTGCCGCCGAAATGGCGAAAAGCTTCAGCAATGATGTCCACATGCTGGAATAAACCCGAGCATTTCTCCGGGAAATGCTCACCCAGTACGGCTGCATATATGCAAAAGGCCTGCAGCCAATTCTGAAAAGTCTTAGGGACCGATTTCCTTTTATCATCATCAGCCCTCTCCTCTAATCTCTTATCCACTCTAACCACATATTCTTTGGAAGAAAGCAGCAATGACAGCAGATCAATAAACTCGCCTTTCCAAATTTTCTCTTTAACTGAGTCCGATAGGTGGAAACCCAGTGGTAAAATGTCACATGGCATGGGTAGCTTAAAGGAGGATTCCGCCACCGTGCGTGGAGAAAGAACAGGCTTAAGCACCTGCTTCCTAAAACTGCCGTCCGCAACATTTGCATTAATTGGTATTTCAGACACATTGCGCCAGACATGACTGACATCATCCATATTTTGCTGTGTCATATTGTCACTAATTGGGAAAACACCATGCAACCGTGCATCCCTGTTAATAGCAGAAATACTAGAATTATCTTGAAAAGCACCAGAACACTGTGCCACCTCAGTTTCTTTTAAACCACCACATGCACCACAGTGTAATAATGCACCAGCAAGCTGTGCCCCTGAATTGTAATTAGATTGGATATCATGTACAGCACCAGAATACTGTGCCCCCTCATTTAATTTAAAATTATTATTAGCGTCATGCAAAGCACCAGAATACTGTGCCCCTTCATATCTATGCACATTAGCGCCAACAGTATGCGCTCCCTTAAGGTCATTAACAATGCTAGATAATGACAATAGAAAAGCATTCAACTCAGGTACACATAGAGAACATGTCTCACCACTAGGCGAACTCCTGTCAAGCACGCTGCTGGCAGCTGCTGGCTGTGAGGTTTTCTCCTGGCTTGGGGATGTCACTGCTGCTGGAAGCCTAGTTTAGGAGAAGCTGGGGACTGTAGTCTCTTCTTCCCCCTCTTCAGTTGCACTCCTCTCCACCGGAGCCCTCCACCTTCTCAATGAGGAGGCGTAACAGGCTTTCTCTGCCCTCAGGTGCGCGCTGCATGTCCGGCGGTCCTGCGGGAGTCCCGGTCCTGAGGTACTGTGTCCTTCTAACGGCCGGACGGCCTCTTTTATCACCTCTGTCCTGCGGGTCTCTGCTCCCGCCGAAACTCCACCAATCAGCTGCTGTTGCTGCACTGGCTCCAGCCAATAGCCACCTGTAATCACACAAACTGCATTCCCCTTATGCTATCCCATTTCGGCCCTGCACATTGCAAGGACCTGTCATTACATACAGTATAAGACTCAGACCTACAAGGCTTGATACTCTATATACTGTATACAGTATACATGCTAGAATTATGCAGTGCTTCCACATCTCCAATATATCCATCCCACCACCATGTACACAGTATTCTCCCCAACTGCTTAATGGAATATGAAATACAATAATTCAATACCAAAACAAACTTGTGTTAAAAGTCCTCTTTCAATTATATGTGGAATCCAAGATCCTCTGATAGATAGTGATTCCCCACACAAACGTGGACCGGTTTTAAAAATATGGAGGCCTCCAGAAATCGGCCATCCCTATGTGAATGAGTAATGCCGCGTACACATGATCGGACTATCCGGCGGACTTGGTCCGAAGGACTAGAGTCCACCGGACAATCCGACAGTGTGTGGGCTCCAGCGATCTATATCTTCCCATAAGTCCAGCGGACTTAGAAAGAAGTTTTGACTCAAAATTATCCGCCAGACTAGGTAGGCCGGCGGACAATCCGTCCGTCTGTGTGCTAGTCCGCGGGACTTTTGAAATGAACGGACTTGCTCACACACGGAGTAAAGTCTGTTCATTTTGAAAGTGACTACAGGTAGACGGGACTAGCAAAGGAAGCCAATGTCGCCGCCTCGATCGGCGAGATTGACACCTTGCTAGCCCCATTGCATGGTATGGATTTAAAGGGGAATCCCTATGCCAAAAAAATGGCGTGGGGGTCCCCCCAAATCCATATCAGACCCTTATCCGAGCACGCAGCCCGGCCGGTCAGGAAAGGGGGTGGGGACGAGCGAGCGGCCCCCTCCTTAGCCATACCATGTTGATGAGGACAAGGGCCTCTTCCCGACAACCCTGGCCGTTGGTTGTCGAGGTCTGTGGGCGGGGGGCTTAATAAGGGGGGGCTTAATAAGGGGGCCCCCAGATTCCGGCCCCCACCCTATGAGAATGAGTATGGGGTACCAAGTACCCCTACCATTCACCTAGGGAAAAAAAAGTGTACATAAAAAAACACAACACAGGTTTTTAAAATACTTCTTCTGCTCTTTTACTAGCGGAGGAGCCCGGCTTTCTCCTACGTTGACGTCCAGGCAGGGGCAGACTGACAGGTCGGTGACTCGGGTGCCGCCCGAGGGCCCGGGGCCATTAGGGGCCCGGACTCGGCCACATGAGGGGCCACTTGAAACGGCTGTATTACATGCCGCGATGCCGCTAACAATACTGCTAGCGGCGCGCGGCTCCCCGCCGGCCCCTTCTTCCCTCCTGTCCGTCCCAGGTGCTTCTACTGTATGCGTCGTGACGTCACCTGGGACGGACGGGAGGGAAGGAGGGGCCGGTGGGGAGCCGCGCGCTGTTAGCAGTATTCGCGGCATGTAATACAGCCGCTTCAACCTGCCGAGTCCGGGCCCCTAATGGAAGAAAAGAGTGGAGGGGCCGACGGGGAGCATCGGCATCGGTATCGGTGAGTCACGGGCCCCGGGTCCCCCCAGCCCACAGTGTCACCCCCAGCCCACAGTGTCACCCCAGCCCACAGTGTCACCCCCAGCGTCACCCCCAGCCCACAGTGTCACCCCAGCCCACAGTGTCACCCCCAGCTCACAGTGTCACCCCCAGCCCACAGTGTCACCCCAGCCCACAGTGTCACCCCCAGCCCACAGTGTCACCCCCAGCCCACAGTGTCACCCCCAGCCCACAGTGTCACCCCAGCCCACAGTGTCACCCCAGCGTCACCCCCAGCCCACAGTGTCACCCCAGCCCACAGTGTCACCCCCAGCCCACAGTGTCACCCCAGCCCACAGTGTCACCCCCAGCCCACAGTGTCACCCCCAGCCCACAGTGTCACCCCCAGCCCACAGTGTCACCCCAGCCCACAGTGTCACCCCCAGCCCAGTGTCACCCCAGCCCACAGTGTCACCCCCCCAGCCCACAGTGTCACCCCAGCCCACAGTGTCACCCCCCAGCCCACAGTGTCACCCCCCCAGTGTCACCCCCACAGTGTCACCCCCAGCCCACAGTGTCACCCCAGCCCACAGTGTCACCCCCAGACCCCAGTGTCACCCCCAGCCCCCAGTGTCACCCCCAGCCCACAGTGTGTCACCCCCAGCCCACAGTGTCCCCTTGTGTGCATGTCCCCCACTGTGTGTGCGCTCTCCCTCCAGTGTCCCCCTGTGTGTGTGCCCCCCTGTGTGTGCGCTCTCCCTCCAGTGTCCCCCTGTGTGTGTGCTCTCCCTCCAGTGTCCCCCTGTGTGTGCGCTCTCCCTCCAGTGTCCCCCTGTGTGCGTGTCCCCCCCTGTGTGTGTGCTCTCCCTCCAGTGTCCCCCTGTGTGTGTCCCCCATGTGTGCGCTCTCCCTCCAGTGTCCCCCATGTGTGCACTCTCCCTCCAGTGTCCCCCTGTGTGTGCGCTCTCCCTCCAGTGTCCCCCTGTGTGTGCGCTCTCCCTCCAGTGTCCCCCTGTGTGTGCGTGCCCCCCCCCCCGGGTGTGCGCTCTCCCTCCAGTGTCCCCCTGTGTGTGTGTGTCCCCCGTGTGTGCGCTCTCCCTCCAGTGTCCCCCTGTGTGTGCCCCCCCGTGTGTGCGCTCTCCCTCCAGTGTCCCCCTGTGTGTGCGCTCTCCCTCCAGTGTCCCCCTGTGTGTGCGCTCTCCCTCCAGTGTCCCCCTGTGTGTGCGCTCTCCCTCCAGTGTCCCCCGGTGTGTGCGCTCTCCCTCCAGTGTCCCCCGGTGTGCGTGCCCCCCCCCCTGTGTGTGTGCTCTCCCTCCAATGTCCCCCTGTGTGTGCGTGTCCCCCCCCCCTGTGTGTGCGCTTGGTCCCCTTGAGTGTGGGGAACAAGGGGGCCCCATGACCTTCTATTGCCCGGGGGCCCCATGAGTTGTCAGTCCGCCCCTGCGTCCAGGGGTCTTCTTCCGACTTCGGGGGTCTTGTCCCGCTCTTCGTTTGTTCTGCCGGGCCTCCGCTATCTTATTGCAGCTCTTTTACTAGCATTGGCCCGATCTTCTGCTTCGTCACTGTTGTCGCCGCCACCGCCGCCTTCTGATTCTTCTTTCTTCTCCCGATGTTGACACGATGAGGTCTCCGCTTGTAAAAAGAATATCATTGACAACAGTGAAAGTGACAAAGTATATATAAGGGTATTAAAACAGTGAATCGTCCCAAATAAAAATGAGTCTGTGAGCATTAATTCAGTGATTGTTCAATAAAGGTGAATAGAACTTCTTAATCACACAAATAACACCCTGTGATGTGATCCACCACCGCATAGAATACACGCTTACCAGAGGGCAAGCTTACACAAGCTTGTAAAGTAACTTGATATCCAGTCAGCAATGCAGTCACAGCTCCACTCCGCAGTATTGAACCAGAGGCAAACATGATAGCTCAATCCAGTAGACATACGGAGCAATCAGCAGATAGGACTCAGAAAGATGAAAGAAAGGCTCTCCATAGTGTGAATCTGTATAGCCAAATTTATTAAAAGTCAAAATTGCACTTACATCCGAATGCAGGTAAAAATAGCAAAGGTAAAAACAATAGCCGGCCGGCTTGCAGACACCCGTTCAACTATGAGGTACACCACAATGACGTCAGCGCATCAACCACCCAACGTACGTTTTGTCTCAGAAAGACGTCGCCTGGGGACCTAGTAGATTATAGTCTCATCTGGGGGTCCTAGTAGATTATAGGCTCAGCAATTGCATGCAATGCCTGGCTGCTGCAAGCAAAGCAAACAGAATATTGGCATGCATTAAAAAGGGGATTAACTCCAGAGATAAAACAATAATTTTCGCACTCTATAAGACTCTGGTCCAGCCGCACCTGGACTATGCCATCCAGTTCTGGGCTCCAGTCCTCAGGAAGAATGTGCTGGAAATGGAGCGAGTCCAGAGAAGGGCAACAAAACTAATTAAGGGACAGGAGCACCTTAGTTATACTTTTCCGCAAAAGGGAATTTAATAGGACACTAAAATTAGAAGAAAAGTGGTTTAACCTTAAACTGCGTAGAGGGTTCTTTACAGTAAGAGTGGTTAGGATGTGGAATTCTCTTCCACAGGCGGTGGTCTCAACGAGAATCATCGATAATTTCAAAAAACGATTAGATAAGCACCTGAACGACGACAACATAAAGAGATATACAATGTAATACTGACTTATTATCACCCATAGGTTGGACTTGATGGACTTGTGTCTTTTTTCAACCTCACCTACTATGTAACCATGTAAGTTGAGTGCACATACTCAGCGTCATATCCAGAGGTTGTCTTTGGGAAATAGACGTATGAGTGCTGCCAGCATTGCTACAGAGGTTGAAGGGGTGGGGGGTCAGCCTATCGGTGCTCAGACCATACGCTGCACACTGCATCAAATTGGTCTGCATGGCATGTGGGGGCAACCAGGTAAGGAGTACAAAGACAAGTGTGTCTTGCCTACAGTCAAGCATGGTGGTGGGAGTGTCATGGTCTGGGGCTGCATGAGTGCTGCCGGCACTGGGGAGCTACAGTTCATTGAGGGAACCATGAATGCCAACATGTACTGTGACATACTGTGACATACTGAAGCAGAGCATGATCCCCCCTTCGGAAATTGGGCCACAGGGCAGTATTCTAACATGATAACGACCACAACACACACCTCCAAGATGACCACTGCCTTGCTATAGAAGCTGAGGGTAAAGGTGATGGACTTGCCAAGCATGTCTCCAGACCTAAACCCTATTGAGCATCCTCAGATGGAAGGTGGAGAAGCGCAAGGTCTCTAAGATCCACCAGCTCGTGATGTCGTCATGGAGGAGTGGAAGAGGGCTCCAGTGGCAACCTGTGAAGCTCTGGTGAACTCCATGCCCAAAAGGGTTAAGGCAGTGCTGGAAAATAATGGTGGCCACACAAAATATTGACACTTTGGGCCCAATTTGGACATTTTCACATAGGGGTGTACTCACTTTTGTTGCCAGCAGTTTAGACATTAATGGCTGTGTGTTGAGTTATTTTGAGGGGACGTGAAATTTACACTGTTATACAAGCTGTACACTCTCTACTTTACATTGTAGCAAAGTGTAATTTCTTCAGTGTTGTCACCTGATAAGAAAAATGTGAGGGGTGTACTCACCTTTGTGAGATACTGGATATATGATCATCAGGGGACTGAATGGGCAAAAGATCAGGCATTTGTTCAAATGCCATAACAGTCTGGACTGAACATTTGCCCATCCCTACACAGGGCTGCCTTATCTTTTTAGAAAAATGTTATACTTTATGGCGCTTTGCACAAAGGATTATTTGTACCCGTTTGACCTCACCATAAGATGACTAGCTGTCCTAACCTTATGTAATATAGTAAATTCAGCTTTTCTTACCTGGGTGTAACCATATAGATTCAGCAGCTGGGCCATTTGGAGAGTGGTGTCAGAATTAAGATCTCCAATGAAACCAGCCAGGGCACCCCGCTCCGTACAGGAATAATTTGGAGCTTCCTTTGTATGTCCAGACAATATCTGTAGAACGTCTTTTATAGCTTTATTCACATGTCCACAAGAATCATACACATGGTATCCCAGAGTTATGTTGGGCAGAATATCTGGACTGCGGTTTATCTCATCAATAGCAAATATAAAAGCCAATAGATGTCTGTATTCTCTTTTGTAAACCCTGCAGAAAATGGATTGCATTGGTCTACAGGACAAGGATTCATGCAGAAATTCTTTATGGCAAAATGTATAACAGATTACAACTACAGATCTATGGTGGGATTGGTGGCCGTGTGCATTGCTCCATGAAACATATAATAAAATGCAATCATTCCTGCACTTATATGAGTTATAGCAGTGGTTGGCTGTTTACGAGGTATAGAGGACCTCATCTGTAGCCCCTGATATCACCAAGTAACCACACATAATATTCAGTATATGTAATGCTACAGAAGAAGGTCAGAGAATGCAGACTTACTAGAGGAAAGGGTCAGAGACTACAAACTTGCTACAAGACTGGTTGGAGCCTCCAGACATTCCATAGGAGACAGTCAGGACCAGAGATAAGACAATCTTCCTGGGTTTAGTTTGTGAAAAGTTTCCCAAATCTTGCTTACATTCTGAGGTTTGTGAACTGTCAGCAAACCCCCTGAAGGGCTGATACAAGTACGCTGTGAACCGCAGAGTTTTTTCTATATGCCTTGATGTCCTTTTCTTCCTGTAAGTAGACTACAAATAAACTTGTGATTTTTTCCTTACGGGCTTCACTATTGTGCCTTTGTTTTCTGTCCTCATTGGTTTTCATGCTCTGATGGAGATTATATACAGGCATACCCCACTTTTAAGTACACAATGGGGTTTATTTACTAAAGCTGGAAAGTGCAAAATCAGGCTCACTTCTACATAGAAACCAATGAGCTTCTAACCTCAGCTTGTTCAATTAAGCTTTGGTAATAAAACCTAGAAGCTCATTGGTTTCTATGCAGAAGTGAGCCTGATTTTGCACTTTCTAGCTTTAGTAAATAAACCCCATTGTGTACTTAAAAGTGGGGTATGCCTGTATAGCACAATATATTGATCCACTGTTGTGAGTCCTGCCTTTACTACATTGATAAAAACTGGATGGCTATCCACCTTATGCAATCAACCAAGTCCAACCACTGACCTCTTGCATCATATGATTACATTGCTTGATTTCAATATCTTTCTGGTAAGCAGATTGATAGCACATGGGTGTGGTGTGCTTTCGTTTTGTGCACTGAAGCTTGGTGGAGGATCTTTTCCATATCATCTGTATTCTGAATAATGGACTATTTTACACAACTATATTTCACCTGTTGATATTTAATTTGAGTGCTGCACCTGGACTTTAATGAAATATTAAAATGCCTGAAGAATAGTTAAACCCCCTGAAACATTATATATTTTCTGATAGCAAAGACCCTGTGATATTAGTGGAGCTGTTTATAAAAACACACATTTTCAGTAAAAAATACACTAATGCCCCGTACACACGGTCGGAAATTCAGACGGAAAATGTCCGATCGGACCATGTTGTCGGAAAATCCGACTGTGTGTGGGCTCCATCGTACTTTTTCCGTCTGAATTGAGATCCTGCTCTCAAATTTTCCGACAACAAAATCCAATCAGACTTTTTCCGATCGTGTGTAGAGAATTCCGATGGACAAAGTGCCACGCATGCTCGGATCAAATTATGAGACCAAACCTATTGGCTAACAGCCTCTACGTAGTTCCGTCATACGCAACGAACGTCACCACATTCAGAATGATCGGATTTTCCGACAACTTTGTCCGACCGTGTGTTACATACACACGGTCGGACAAAGTTGTCGGAAAATCCGATCATTCTGAATGTGGTGACGTTCGTTGCGTATGACCAGTGTCGAACAAAATCCGTTGGAAAAAGTCCGACGAATTTTGTGGTTGGAATTTCCGACCGTGTGTACGGGCATAAAAGTATTGTTACTGCACACAAAGAAATGTGGTAGTCAACTTTTTGGTAAAATATAAAATATGAGGTTGTTCCGAGTAAATAGAAACCCAACATGTAAAGCCTTAAAATTTGTTTATCAACATTGTGCATCAGAAACAGAAATATTATATAATGTTTTTGTGGTGCCTTAAAATTCATGTCCAACCAAAACCTTTTTTCTTTTGGACAGCCACTATCCAGGGCTCCATTGGAGAGATTTTCCCTCACTTCCTGTCCTGCAGATAACAGTTTTACCAGACAGGAAGAGAGAAAAAATCTGCAATAGGGACACGGACAGAAATAAATGCCTGACAGGGATTCCGGCCTTCCAGTACTTTACTAAAAATGGTGTTTATTTCTGTGCTGCTATTGGAGGGTTTTCCTCACTTTCTATGGTAAAAAGTTATCTGCAGGACAGGAAGTTAGGGGAATCTCTTTTATGGAGCCCCAGATAGCAGTAAGGCTGACAGGGATTATTTATCCTTGCCCACTCTATTTGAAAGTACAAAAAAAGATATGGCGTTAATAAGGGCCAAAGTCATTTAAGGTCCCATTTATACTTGTGTATTGTGGTAACACATAACAATCCATGGCAAAGCACCTTCTCTATGGGCAGTGCAATGCGGTGTCATTCATTGTGAATTGCCCCCCAATGCATTGTACAGTAGATCCCAACACACAACACACCTCTAGGCACCATAATACACATACCATGCTCTGTGGTGTGCTGCTTTATTAAAAAAGGAATTGCATGTTTTTTTTTTCCACCATTGTGGTATATTGGAAGATATTCATAATGAATGAATGTGACCATTAATACCCGGTTTTGATGAACATATTTGATATAAATGCAGTGTAACAGACTGGAGGAGTCCTGCACATTATCACACATATCTCCTAAAGACACAGCTCTGTAGATCAGATTGGAAGATTTGCTTTTCATATTTCACTTACGCTGAACACATGAGATTTTTAATAAGACTTCCCTTCTGCCTCCACCGTGTCACTACAGAATGTACAGAGAATATCCCTCCTATAATGATGTCTCCATCCTGAGAATACTTGTACTCAAATGTATAATTCCTCATAGTCATATCACAGCGGTGAGCAGAGTTCTGGGTGTCAGATGTGCAGGGGGTCACACACAAAGACAACAACCACAATATTCTAAGTAGATATCTGAAGACAACATGGCCGAGTCTCTGATAGACTCCAATGAGTTCTTCCTCTTCTCCCGACCTCATCGTCACTGACAGCAGCCCAGGATCCTGACACTGACTTCATGGCTCAGCTGAAGGCTGTGAGAGTGTCAGGTTTATAAAGAATAATTCTGTTATTTATTACTGATAGACTGAAATATGAATCTGCTTATAGAGTAGGAAAAAAAGGTCAAACATAAAATACACAGAATACATCTTTGTCAGCACTGTAGAAAGTGAAGGTTAAAAAAAAAAAAAACATTATGACATATTGTACATGGAGCAGTAAAAATTAGATGTTTATTGGCCAAGAATGTCATGTGTATTATTATTATTATTAATAATGATATTATTATTCATAAAATTAATTTAATATAAATATAGGTTTAGGGATGAGGTTCAGCAGTTACCATAGATTTGGGGTGAATCTCTGGGATTCAAAACATTTGGGAATCACAAAAAATTCTAGCTTCACCACAAAACTAGGGAACAACCTCTAATGTGGCGCACAAGGAATGGATGAGGGAATGGATGACCTAATATTATCAGTGTTGTTAGGGACAGCTGACAATTCGGTGTAGAAAGAGATTACATTTTTTTTTTCATGGCAGTGCATAAATCAGAACATTAGCGTGTTACTGCCAATCTGCCCTTTAAGTTGCCATTTGTTTGAAGTATGCAACTGGATCATTTGAAAGACTAAATGCAAGAACAGTGTGCACCTAAATCACTGCCCATCATTCACCAAACCCCCTATCCCAACTGATAAGATAAAAGTTGGCATACACCAGTTAGGCCTATTATCCCTGATTAAAACTATCCTGCTGGACAATTTAACATTGCTGTTTGCTGTGCCGTATCCTAATTCCTGATGAGAATTTGACAATTTGAAATCAGTAGAGAAACCTTTCTATGTGAGGCAAGCCAAGGTCTCTATATTGATGTCTGACTTTTTGTGCCTTCAACTTTGACAATAAATCTGTGATCCAGCAGATGGTATAGTAGAGCTGTTTTTTTTTATTTGATGTGCAGTGGGACAAGACAAGGTCCAAAAGATGAAATGTTCTGCTGCAGAGGCAGAAAAATGTATTAATGACAAAATAAAAAATCTCTCCCTACACATAATTGTCAGCTGTCCCCAACAATTCCAACACACACTGACAACATGGCTGCTGTAAAACCACCCTTATATAAGAAGAGGTCTGGGTTACCCATTCCTTTACATTATTGGCTCTTGTCAATCAGATGACTAGGGGCAATAAGTATGCACTGTATTATAGGTTGCCTCTTTTTTCTGTTGGTGAACCTGCAAACTTATCATCCAAAAGTTTGTAGCACTAACCCCCGAAGGAGCTGCTGGTTTTATTTGGGCTTACCTTTACCTCACCTGCTTGTAGCTTTGTCTTGGGGATCCCGTGGAAAGTGGCCCAAAGAATGTTGAAACTGACACTGAATCCTCTTTTGGGTTATTTATTTAGAACAAAGACAAAGTCTCTCAATAAATGGTAGAGGGGTAGGAGTGAGTTCAAGTACTTTGTACTGCGGGTTCAAGTTTTCTTTTAAGATCTAGAAGACAATAGTTCCTCTCGCTAGATCCAGCCACCACCGGATAAGTCCCTCTCACTGGACCTAGCAGCCGTTGGGGTATTTTAACACAGTCTCTGCCACAGACGTGTGAATTTAAACTTTAGCGTCACTGAGATATTGAAGAATAATTCCATACATTACCAGTCTCTTTCAGCCGAACTGGCGATACTGTAGGTAATGTGATCCTGGTTGCGTCCTTCAACTAAGTGTCAGGGAAATACCGTACTTCGTCGCCGGGTTCCGGGTATGCGCACGCGCGGTAGAGCGGCTCAGCGAACAGTACAGGTACGCCGGGTAGCGGGTGCGCATGCGCAGGTCCATGGCGCTCGGGTATCTGCTACAGCCCAGCCAGTGCGGCTCACCGCTGTGCGCGGCGCTGACAGAGGACGAGTGCGCATGCGCACTCATCCGGGTATCCCACCTGACCACTTACCTGGCCTATAAAAGGCTTCCTCTGTCTCTTCACAAATCGCTGGTTTGTTGTCTCTTCCTGAGTCTTGGCTCCAGTCCTTGTATCCAGTATCCTGTATCCAGTACCTTGCACCCAGTACCTTGTATCCTGTACCTGCTTGATTACCTGTGCCTGACCCGGAACCCGCCTGACCACCGCTGCTGCTACCTGTGTTTGACCCCTGGCCTGCTTCCTGGATACCTCTGTTGCCTGATTACCTGTGCTTGCCCCTCGGCCTGCTTACTGGACATTCTCTGAGTTACTTACCTGTGTTTGACCCCTGGCCTGCTTCCTGGATACCTCTGCTGCCTGATTACCTGTGCTTGACCCTCGGCCTGCTTACTGGACATTCTCTGAGTTACTTACCTGTGTTTGACCCCTGGCCTGCTTCCTGGATACCTCTGCTGCCTGATTACCCGTGCTTGACCTTCGGCTTGCCTACTGGACATTCTCTGAAGTTACCTGTGTTTGACCCTCTGCTCGGTGTTCTGGACTACTAGTTCTCACATGCACCTAAGGTTCCTCCTCCAGTACACGTTCTGGTACCTACATAACCTTTGCCTCTTCACGGTCCTGCCAGGTGTCTACTTCCAGTGCAGCATCAGCCTCTCCTGGTCAACGTCGCTACTGCACACCACCTGCAACACACCTGCTGGCAACCCGTGCATCTTTGTGCCCGGTGACCTCTGTACTCACTCCAGAGGCATTGTGCACCTAGTCGCAAGGGGAGCAGCTCTCAGCATTTCGGCCCGGGTGAGTACCTCTGACAGTACAAACCAGCCAATGTCCGAGGCCGACAGAGCTGGTTCACCCCTTGAGGCCTTATGCCAGCAGGTGACAGCCCTTACTCAGGCTGTACAATGCCTCCAGGATGAATACTTCCAGATCGAGGGACGTCTCCAGCACTTGACCCTCTCTCCTAATCAAGCGGACCAGTCACCTCCTGCAGCCAGCACCTCCACTCTCTTTCAAGCACCTGGAGGTGCTCTCCCTGCTTACGTCATGTCTAACCCCGATCCCAGGGTCCCCACACCAGAACGTTTTTCCGGGGATCGAAAGAAGTTTCGCTCTTTTAAGAACGCCTGTTTACTGCACCTGGCCCTGCAACCCAGGACTTTTTAGTTGGAATCCACCAAGGTGGGTTTCATTATCTCTCTGCTCTCCAATGAACCCCAATCCTGGGCACACCACTTGATGGAACAAAAGAGCTCACAGCTGGATTCTGTAGAGACTTTCTTCTCCGCCATGGCAGCACTCTATGAGGACTCCCAACGCACAGGTATGGCGGAATCCACTCTGCACACCCTATCCCAGGGTAGAAGGCCCGTTGAGGACTATATAGTAGATTTTCGCAAATGGGCCGCAGATACAGAGTGGAATGAGTCTGCTCTGAAGTACCAATTCCGTTTGGGACTCTCCGAAGTATTAAAGGACGAACTGGCCCGGGGAGAAATTCCGACCACGCTGTCAGACCTCTGCCAGCTTGTCACGAAACTTGATCGTCGATTGCGGGAACGACGGGCAGAGAAGCTCCAAGGTCCCCGGCCCACCTGGATGATGCCCCGGGTTCCCTTGGCACCTGCTCCTTCTTGGAACTCCTGCTCTTCCCCTCATGGGGAACCCATGCAGTTGGGCCTGGCACGGTCCCCCCTGTCTGCTGAAGAAAGACTTTGTCGTCAACAAGCTAACCTCTGTCTCTACTGCGGAGGCACCGGCCATTATCTACAGAAATGCCCAGTGAGACCCAGTAAGTGCCCTTCTCGGTCCCTCTTGAGCTCACACACTACTGGAGTTCCCCACTCTCATTTGACTGTTCCACTCTCCCTACAGGTGGCGGGAGAGGCCTTTCAGCTGGGAGCCATCCTTGATTCAGGGGCATGCAGTTGTTTCATGGACTTGACCCTGGCACGGCACCTGAACCTTCCTTTGAAAACCAAGAAGCAACCTCTCCAAGTTCAGCTGGCCGATGGCTCTCCACCCTGCTCAGGACCTGTGACCCAGGAGACCGATCCCATCCTGACCTACACCAATTCGGGGCACCATGAACTCTTACGCTTTGATGTAATTCACTCTCCAATGTTTCCTATCATCCTGGGGTATCCTTGGTTACAGGCCCACAACCCTCGGATTGACTGGAACAGCAGAGAAGTGGTGTTTTCTTCCCCCTACTGCCTGCAGCACTGCTTCCCGGATGTCACCTCAAAGCCTCCCACCTGTCTTGCCATGCAACCCAGTCCCAAGGACCTGCAACATGTTCCAGCACCCTATCGGGATTTTATGGACATCTTTGACGAGAAAAAGGCTGAAGTTCTTCCTCCCCACCGTTCATATGACTGTCCAATTGACCTCCTGCCAGGGGCTGAGATCCCCTTCGGAAGAATCTTCCCCTTATCAGAGACCGAACTAGAAGCCCTGCGGGTGTATATTGATGAAAACCTCGCTAAAGGGTTCATTCAACCATCCTCTTCTCCAGCAGGGGCTGGGATCTTCTTTGTAGAAAAAAAAGACGGTTCTCTCAGACCCTGTGTGGACTACAGGGAGCTCAACAAAATCACCATCAAGAACAGGTACCCACTCCCACTCATCCCCGAACTTTTCCAGCGGCTCAGGACTGCCAAAATCTTCACCAAGCTCGATCTACGTGGGGCCTACAACTTGGTAAGAATACGTTCTGGGGATGAGTGGAAAACGGCCTTCATATCAAGATTCGGTCACTTTGAGTACCTGGTCATGCCCTTCGGGCTCTGCAACGCCCCAGCCACCTTCCAGCATCTTGTCAACGACATCTTCCGTGAGTATCTGGATAACTTCCTCATTGTTTATCTTGACGATATTTTGATTTTCTCCGACTCACTAGAAATCCACCGTCAACATGCCCGGAAAGTCCTTCTCATCTTACGTAAGCATGGACTCTATGTCAAAGGCGAGAAATGCGAATTTGAGACAGATACCATCCAGTTCCTGGGCTTCATCATCACCACCGGAGGAGTTCTGATGGATCCACAAAAGGTGAAGGCAATCCAGGAATGGCCTGCCCCCACGGACAAGAGGTCAGTTCAACGCTTTATTGGGTTTGCAAACTTTTATAGACGGTTTATTCAGGGATTTTCTGCCATTGTGTCCCCGATCACGCAACTTACTCGCCAGCATACCAAATTCCAATGGACCCCCCAAGCGCAAAGCGCATTTGAAAAACTCAAGGAACTCTTTTCATCTGCACCCATCCTGAAGCACCCTGACCCAGAACTTCCTTATGTGCTAGAAGTAGACGCTTCCGACTCTGCTATGGGAGCAATCCTGTCGCAAAGAAGCGGCCCAAAGGCCTTGCTCCACCCGGTCGCCTTCGCCTCCCGAAAATTAAATCCCCCAGAAAGGAATTATGATGTAGGCGACCGAGAATTACTTGCGATTAAGTTCGCCCTAGAAGAATGGAGATATCTGCTGGAAGGAGCCTCCCAACTCATTCTCATCTTCACGGATCACCGCAATTTAGAGTACCTTAGGGCAGCTAAACGCCTAAGACCCAGACAGGCCCGTTGGGCCTTGTTCTTTTCCCGATTTAACTTTCACATCACTTATCGTCCCGGCTCCAAGAATGGCAAGGCTGACGCCTTATCCCGCATGTTTCTGAACACAGAGTCTTCTAAAGAACCTGCCACCATTCTGTCTGCACATAACTTCCTCCATGCCATCCAACCTGACCTGACCGTAGCCCTAAAACAAGCTTCCAATCAATTTTCTGCTCCCTCATTACCTTTTCTTGAAAGGAAACAGGACTTACTTTGGGCCCATGGCCGAATATTTGTTCCTCCCCCAGTCAGGCTCCAGGTTCTGCAGGCCCACCACAAGATGTCTGGCCATTTTGGAATGCAAAAGACGGCCGACTTGGTAAGTCGGTCCTACTGGTGGCCAGGCTGGAGAAAGGACTGCAAAAATTATGTACTCTCCTGTAACACCTGCCAGAGAAACAAGGGGTCCAACATCAAGTCCTGGGGTCTGCTGAGACCTCTACCCATTCCTGAACGTCCATGGAAGGAGATTTCCATGGACTTTATTGTAGACTTGCCTCCCTCAGATTCCTTCACCACGATCCTGGTTGTGATAGATCCCCTCTCAAAGATGGCCCACTTTTTGCCCATGAAGGGTACCCCTTCGGCTGCCTCCACCACGGACGTTTTCATCAGGGAAATTGTAAGGCTACATGGGGTACCAGCCAATATCACTTCAGACCGGGGGTACAGTTCACCTCAAAGTTTTGGAGAGACCTCTGTAAATCTCTAGAAATTAAATCCTCCATGTCCTCAGCATACCACCCACAAACCAATGGCCAGACCGAGCGGACCAATCAGACTCTTGAGCAATATCTGAGATGTTTCTGTTCCTACTCCCAAGACGACTGGTCAGGCCTGTTACCTTTGAGTATGCTTACAATAACTTCCTACATTCTGCCATTAACCAAACGCCCTTTTGGGAAAACTACGGATATCACCCCTCTTTTCTTCCAGATTCCATTCCAGACGTCTCCACTCCAGCAGCACAGGAACTGGTCAAACATATTCAAGACAACTTTCTCCGAATCCAACAAGCCATGAAGGAAGCACAAAAGGGGTATGAGGTACAGTACAACCGGGGCAGGAAGGAATGTCCACCATTCAAGGTTGGTGAAAAAGTTTGGTTATCAACTGCTAATTTGAAACTCCCCTGTCCATCCCGGAAACTCTGTCCCAGGTTCATCGGTCCTTTTGAGGTCAAGAGGGCGATTAACCCAGTCGCATTTGAACTAGACTTACCCAGTTCCTATAAGATCCACCCAGTATTCCATGCCTCTTTATTGAAACCTGTAATTGACAATTCTTTCCCTGACAGGCAGATGCCACTTCCTCCACCCATCACCATTCAAGGAGAAGAAGAATTTGAAGTCGAGAAGATCCTGGCTTCCCGTAAAAGAAGAGGGCAGGTTCAGTACCTAGTCAAATGGAAGGGTTATCCCCCTGAAGACTGCTCCTGGGAACCATCTGAAAATATACATGCTCCCCGAATAATACGAGAATACCACCAAAGGCACCCTGAATTGGGCATCCGGAGGCTGCCCTTAGGGGGGGGGGGGCACTGTCAGGGAAATACCGTACTTCGTCGCCGGGTTCCGGGTATGCGCACACGCGGTAGTGCGGCTCAGCGAACAGTACAGGTACACCGGGTAGCGGGTGCGCATGCGCGGGTCCATGGCGCTTGGGTATCTGCTACAGCCCAGCCAGTGAGGCTCACCGCTGTGCGCGGCTCTGACAGAGGACGAGTGCGCATGCGCACTCGTCCGGGTATCCCACCTGACCACTTACCTGGCCTATAAAAGGCTTCCTCTGTCTCTTCACAAATCGCTGGTTTGTTGTCTCTTCCTGAGTCTTGGCTCCAGTCCTTGTATCCAGTATCCTGTATCCAGTACCTTGCACCCAGTACCTTGTATCCTGTACCTGCTTGATTACATGTGCCTGACCCGGAACCCGCCTGACCACCGCTGCTGCTACCTGTGTTTGACCCCTGGCCTGCTTCCTGGATACCTCTGTTGCCTGATTACCTGTGCTTGCCCCTCGGCCTGCTTACTGGACATTCTCTGAGTTACTTACCTGTGTTTGACCCCTGGCCTGCTTCCTGGATACCTCTGCTGCCTGATTACCCGTGCTTGACCTTCGGCTTGCCTACTGGACATTCTCTGAAGTTACCTGTGTTTGACCCTCTGCTCGGTGTTCTGGACTACTAGTTCTCACATGCACCTAAGGGTCCTCCTCCAGTACACGTTTTGGTACCTACATAACCTTTGCCTCTTCACGGTCCTGCCAGGTGTCTACTTCCAGTGCAGCATCAGCCTCTCTTGGTCAACGTCGCTACTGCACACCACCTGCAACACACCTGCTGGCAACCCGTGCATCTTTGTGCCCGGTGACCTCTGTACCCACTCCAGAGGCATCGTGCACCTAGTCGCAAGGGGAGCAGCTCTCAGCATTTCGGCCCAGGTGAGTACCTCTGACAGTAAGTCTCCAGGCTCCTCCAGAGAAACCAGCCTTGCGAATGGTCTTCTCCTGAAAGAGTCCTCCCCTGGATCCTCCAGTTGCTGGGCCTCTCCCTTCAGATGAGACGGAACCGGCCCATCCCCGGATCAATAGGCTCAAAGATCCGCTTGAGCCTATCCTCTCAGTTGTGTTGCCTCGGGCCACAGGATGCA
This sequence comes from Lithobates sylvaticus, assembly GCA_028564925.1. NCBI lineage: Eukaryota > Metazoa > Chordata > Amphibia > Anura > Ranidae > Lithobates > Lithobates sylvaticus. Next base: position 25,265,785 of record CM053026.1, read on the forward strand.
TAGTCCCGCACCCCAGGCCAGGAGGGCCATGGGACTGGGTCAGGAGGATCAGGAGGACCACCAGAACCAAAAAGACAGAAAATACTCGGTAGCTTAAATACCACTACCAGAATGCACACCGGAAAAACACTCCCACTAGGCTGGTTCTGAGAGATAAATGGCATTCAATGCATCCAGCTAGACTGCGTTTCTACTCTTGCCGGTGGTGACAGCGAACCCAGTGCAACCCAGCTGGACTGGTACAGAAACCAGTCATTTAGAGAAATTAGCCTGAAGCCCAACTGTGGCTTCAGGCAACTTAATTTTTGAAAAATAATAGTGCCTGCTCGTCAGGAGCCAGCGCTACAAGTCTAAAATGTGAAAACTTTGTTAATGCCGGGGAATTGCTGCAAATTCATTGTAGCGGGAAATTCAAACTTTATACCTATTAACCTGTAATGTCATATAACCCTGCAGAAATACAGGTATATGGTCAAAAGATAAATAGAATTAACCTTTTCACTACCAGGCCCTGTGCTCCATTTTTACTCTCAGATGGCCAGATCTTTTTTGCAATTCTTTCATTGCTTTATTTTTCCATTACAGCATTCTGAGTTTGTAAAAGACCCCACAAATCATATATTTTCTGAAAGCACATAACCAGTGCTACTGATTTTTAGGGCACAATGATATTTGTGCAAATGTTTATCAAAACAATATTTTCACTAAAAATACACAGAAATCATTATTAGCATTTAAAAACAGCACATTTTACAAAATCCCTACTAAATATAAAGGCTAACCTGTATTGACTTAATAAATAACCAATATTTCTAAATTTTAGATTGTGCTAGATGGGGCGTGGCAACCGAGCTCCAAGATGGAAGCATGAGCTGAGAGAATCCATCTCCATCCGAGTACACCGGCTTCCCCTGTGACCACAAAAGCCTCGCCTGAATCGGTGAACCCTGCAGCATCTCCCAGCCATGCCGAGGAACAGAAAAAAACAGCAGCAGCCACAGAAGTTATCGAAATCCTTTAGACTGCGTGGGCTACAACAAAATGGCGTCAGCGCTTGTACAGATCTTCAGGAAAACAGGCCCCCGCCAATGGCAGCAGAGGTGCCCAAACTGCGATGCCCACATCTCACAGCGTATCATCCTCTGGGACAGCAAGACCATCTACAAGAAGTCCAGCAAAGCAAAAAAAGAGGATAAATTTACCGGACAGGCCACTACCAGATCCACACAGGCACAGTCAGTGAGGCACAGCACCACACAAATTACCCCATTGCGGCCTACCCCACCTCAAATAGGCCAGTGTCAGATACAGTCCTGAAAGAGATGCTGCTATCACTGAAGGCATCCCTGCACTCAGATCTGACAGCAGGAATCCAAAACTGCCAGAGAGAAGTCCAGGCCCTAGGAGGCAGGGTGGATCTTATGGAACAACAAATGGGGGAATACTCAGCCTCATACAATACACTAGTGGATGTGCATACTTCCCACAGTGACTAAATAACATGGCTGCGGAATAAGGTCACAGACTTAGAAGACAGATCCAGAAGACACAATATAAAGATTAGGGGGATTCCTGAAACCATTCTAGCCACTCAACTACTCCAATATACCCAAATGTTATTCTCCACACTAGTCCCCAACCTGACAGCACAAGACCTGATAGTGGACAGAATCCACAAAGTCCTAAAGCTGCCATTCCTCCCAGAAACCACTCCTAGAGACGTCCTACTACGAGTGCACTACTATCACGTCAAAGAACAGATCTTAATGGCGTCACATAGAAATGACAACAAACACCCTCAATATGCAGACCTATAATTACTCCCGGGCCTGTCCAGACACACCCTCCAACAATGTCGCAACTTGGCGACTATAACCAAAGCCTTGAGAAACCACAGTATAATCCATAAGTGGAGGTACCCCACAAAATTATCGGTCACCCACAATGGGACCACATTCCTCATCTCTACTCTGGAAGAAGGCATCACAGCTCTGCGCCAATGGGGCATACTACCTCCCCAAGTTCCGCTAGAAACAACACCACCGATACCTAGGCCCCTACATGACGACTGGCAAGTGGTCTCACGCAAACGTTCTACTAAAAAGGTAGACTGGTGGCAACTTGTGAACAATCACACAACTCATTATCCATATCTCTCGGGACATGGGGGTTATAAGTTAAATTCCCTGTTTTTACCCTCCAATTTTATTCTTAGCAGTTACGCCTGCACATGGATCAGTTCAAAGATCCTATTCTTAATGTTTTCTATGCAGTTATATCTTTAACTTTATTTTGTTGTTATTGTTCGCTAAGCACCATGTTTCAAGCACGGAACAAAGAAGAGACAGCGGCACACAACCTACCTAAAGACATCTCGCACAGCATAACATCGACTAGCAGAAAACCACCTCCTTGGAAGAGAAGATATGGTCACAGTACACCCTCGCTCAACATACCCTAAAGCACTCCAATGACCATAAAATGCTTGTCCATTAATGCCAGGGGTCTTAATCACCCCGCTAAAAGGCTCTCCATGTGGTCTGAGGCCCTGAAACACAAAGCCGAGATCCTGTGTGTGCAAGAAACCCATTTCCAAACAAATAACCACCCGAAATGCTCACACAAGAACTACCCACATGTATTTTTGGCATCTACGCCTGATCACAAAAAAGGTGGGGTACTGCTGGCAATGTGGAACACTTTATCCTTTCAACACAAAGAGACAATCCTAGCCGAAAGCGGTCACTACATTATTGTGAAAGGAGACATTAACTCAAAACCATACACAATAGTGTCACTGTCAGTGATTCACACCAAATCAGATTCCTGAGTCGGCTATTCAAAAAAGTTTGTTCTCAACAATATGGCAGGATCATTATATGAGGTGACTTTAATCTAATTACGGATCTAAAGATGGACACTTCCATTCATAAAAACAACAACACCACGTACCTGAATAAAGTACTACATAATGTGGAACTATTTGATGCATGGAGATGTCTACATGCGAATGAGAAAGACTATACTTTTTTTTCACACAGACATTGTTCATACTCATGCAAAAACTGCAAAACATAGCGTCCATGCAGATCCGCAACATTACGTGGTCAGATCACACTGCCATTTCAATGTCCATTATTGAGAATGATGTCTCTCCCTCCTCACCCATCGGGCACAGTAATGTAAGGTTGCTACAAGAACCAAAAACTTCCAAAGAGATATTTCAACACCTCCCATCCTTCTTTCAGAACAATTAAAACTCTGTAGACAACCCATTCACAACCTGGAATGCCCATAAGACATACATGAGAGGCATACTAATCCAATTGGGAGCTAGGGAAAAAAACAATACACATCAAAACTTGACCCTCTCTGACATCCACACATTAGAAACACAAAACAAAGCTTCACCAAACGCAAAGCTGACCCAGAGGCTCTCAAACTTAAGGGAAAAACTACGAGAGCTTCTATTCCAACAGTATGATACACACCTCAGACGACTACAACGGAACTCCTATGCCAATAGAGCGGGCAAATATTTGGCCAATAGAATCAAAGCTGCCCAAATTAAAACCAGAATTGCACATTTGATACACCTAACCCTCAAACACAAAGGCATAAACCCACAAGAAATCACTAACCAATTTTCAGCCTACTGCAGCAATTTGTACAACCTACAAAGAGATCCCTCAACCACCCAACCCACAAAAACAAACATACATTGATTCTTACAGGATCTAAATCTTCCATCCCTCTCAGAAGCTCAAATTCACAACATCTGAAATTGAGGCAACAATTGTCACTCTACCAAATGGCAAATCACCTGGACCAGACGGTTTCGCCAATGAATATTTCAAAACATTCAAAAACACACTTGCTCCACACATGCAAAAGGTCTTCACAAAGGCCACTATCAAAGCATCATTCCCCCGGAGATGCTAAAAGCATACATAATCACGTTACCAAAACCCGGAAAAGACCAACAACAAGTAACTTCAGCCCCATATGTTTATTAACCGGTTCCCGACCGGCGCACGATGATGTAAGTCGGCAGAATGGCACGGACAGGCAGAAGGGCGTATATACAAGTCCCTCCTTAATGCCGTCCATGCCATCGGGAGTGCGCTGGGAGCGGCGCGCTCCCACGCCGGTCGGGACCCCCGTGAGGCCGACCGCGGGTCCGCAGACTCAATCACCACGGGGACACCCGCGATCGTCTCACGGGAAGGCTGAACGGGGAGATGCGGAAATACACAGCATCTTCCCGTTCTGCCTAGCAATTAGTGACGCCGATCTCTGCTCCCTGTGATTGGAGCAGAGATCAGCATTCACTAGCTAACAGCCACGCCCCCCCCACAGTAAGAAACACACCCCTAGGCATACTTAACCCCTACACTGCCCCCTTGTGGTTAACCCCTTCACTGCCAGTGTCATTTATACAGGAATCAATGCATTTAAATAGCATTGATTGCTGTATAAATGACAATGGTCCCAAAATGTGTCAAAATGTGTCCGCCATAATGTCGCAGTCACAATAAAAATCACTGCCATTACTAATAAAAAAAAATTATTAATAAAAATGCTATAAAACTATCCCCTATTTTGTAAACGCTATAACTTCTGCGCAAACCAATCAATAATCGCCTATTGCGATTTTTTTACCAAAAATATGTAGAAGAATACGTATCGGCCTAAACTGAGGAAAAAAAATGTTTTTTTATATATTTGTGGGGGATATTTATTATAGCAAAAAATAAAAAAGAATGTGTTTTTTTTTCAAAATTTCACACTTTTTTGTTCATAGCGCAAAAAATAAAAACCGCAGGGGCGATCAAATACCACCAAAAGAAAGCTCTATTTGTGGGGAAAAAAGGACGTCAATTTTGTTTGGAAGCCACGTCGCACGACCATGCATTTGTCAGTTAAAGCGACGCAGTGCCGAATCGCAAAAAGGGGCCTGGTCCTTTGGCTGCAAATTGGTCCGGTCTGAAAGTGGTTAAACACAGACATTAAAGTGTTTGCCAAGCTCCTAGCCAAAAGATTAGCAGATTTCATACCCTCTCTAATCCAACGCGACCAGATGGGATTTGTGAGGGGGAGACAAACTTTGGTCGCTACTAGGCGAATTATAAACATAATACACCATGTTGAAAGGACCAAAACGACTTCTCTGCTGCTTTAAATAGATGCAGAGAAGGCGTTTGACATTTGGCATGCTGTCCTCTCCCTTCTGTATTACTAATGTAACCCGCCAAGGTTTCCCACTATCCCGACAATCTTCAGTCTTATGATAGAGCCCTTGGCAGAGACCATTAGAACACGTGCCAGTATTTCTGGCTTCCAGTTTGGATCACAACCACATGTCATCGATCTATTTGCAGATGATGTCATCCTACTGCTGTCCAACCCACTTAAATCACTTCCACCAGCTCATGCAATTTTGAAAAGATTTGGAGAGCTCTCATATTATAAAGTCAATTTCACCAAATCCCTAATTCTTAACCTGGGAACATCACGGACTGATAAAGATAAACTTCAAAAATATTTCCCCTACAGTTGGAAGGACAGAGGCATACCTTATCTAGGTATAACTCTTACTGCCTCCACTAAAGATCTAGCTAACTCAAACCTTAAACCCCTACTGGCCAAACTGGAATCCCAGCCTAAATAATTGGCTAAACATAATTATCTTGGCTGGGGAGACTAGCAGCTTATAAAATGACTATCTTACCAAAAATTCTATACATATTTAGAGCACTTCCAACCCCCCTCCCATCTCACTTCCTCAAATCTATATCCGCTTTAATGTGGAAATGTCTGTGGGGAGTGAAGAAGGCTAGATGTTCACCAAAAACTCTGATTCCACACAAACAAATAGGTGGTGTGGGTTTGGTATATCTTTTTTAAACGCTTCTAAATGCAAACACGGTCAAGAACCAAAAATGTTTAATGGACACAATGCACACCATATAAGGGTTTTTACAAGGCTACAGTTTAAGTTTAAGATCTTCTATTTATCTGAAGACTAGAAATGGGTCAAACACCTCCCTGTTCGGTTTGCAGGCAGAACTCGCAAACAGGGGAAAAGTTGTAACTCAAACTGTGAACCCCATTGAATTCTATAGGAGCGGAACAGGAAAAATCAAATGTGTCAATTTTGAAGGCTTATATGCAAGTTATTGCCCATAAAAGGGGTATAGGGGTCTGGGTACTGCCCTGGGGGACATGTATCAAAGCAATTTTTTTTTTATAAAACAATGTTTTTTACAGGAGCAGTGATTTTATTGATGCTTAAAGTGCAACAATTAAAACAAAAAAAATCCCTTTAAATATAGTGCATGGGGGGTCCCCTTAGTCTGTCTGTAAAGTGGTGCATCTGTACCATGTGTACGGAATCTGCTGCAGCAAAACTGACATTCCTAAAGAAAAAAGTCAAATTCCATTTAAAATGGCTCATGGTTGCAGTTGCTGGCACCCGGCTATTAAAAAAAAGAAAGAAAAAAAAATGGCGGGGCAATGGAGTGCCCCCCCCTTGTGAACCATACCAGGGCACATGCCCTCAAAATGGGCGGTGGGTGCTTTGGGGCAGGGGGATCTTCCCCCTCACCCTAAAGCACCTTGCCCCCATGTTGATGGGGACAAGGGCCTCATCCCCACAACCCTGGACTGTGATGGTGGGGTTATGCGGGCAGGGGGGTCCCCAGATAATGCCCCCCCCCATGTAAATGAGTATGGGGTACATAGAACCAAAAAGTGTACAAAAGTAATAAAAACAGAGACCTTTTTGACAATTCCTTTATTAAAAAAATAAAAAACAGTGTCCCCCGAAATCCATTGTCAATCACATTACACGATGCACCCAAAAAATAAATATAAAATACTCCCGCCATCCACGAAGGCTGATGGCTTACTGCAGGCTCTGCCATTTAACAGTTCTTATATACAGTAGGTAAGGGCAGGGCCACCTTGTGATGTCACCTGGTGGCAACGCCCCCTTGTGACATCACGGACCGATGTATGCTGCGTCGGTGTCATCACAAGTGGGGTGATGCCACCAGGTGGCCCCTCCCTTGCCTATATAATAACTGTCAAATGGCAGAGCCTGAAGTAGGTGGTCAACCTTCATGGATGGCAGGAACTTTTTTTTTCCGGGTGGGTGGTGTGATTGACAATGGATTTACATTGGGAGACACTCTTTTTTTTCTTTTTTAATAAAGGAATTGTCAAAAATTGTCTCTGTGTTATTATTACTCTGACACTTTTTTTGGTGACTGGGTGGGGGTACTCTGTACCCCATACTCATTCAAAAAAGGGGGGCAGGATCTGGGGGCCCCCCCTTGTTAAAGGGGGCTTTCATATTTCAATAAGCCTCCTGCCAGCATACCCCCACAACCACAGCCTAGGGTTATGTGAAATAGACCATTGCCCCATCAACATGGGGACAAGGTGCTTTGGGTGAGGGGGAAGAGTCCCCCCTGCCCCAAAGCACCCACCCCCCATGTTTAGGGCATGTGGCCTGGTATGGTTTTGGGGGCGCTCACTCGTCCCCCCTTTCCTGACTTGCCAGACTGCATGCTCAGATAAGTGTATGGTATGGACACATAGTTTTTTTGTTAACTATTTTTTTACCAAAAACATTTTTTTTATTCAGGTGTCCACGTGGAAGCCCATTGACAGCTGATATATCATTGGTTGTTAAGTATACCGCAACCTGCTTCCCGGCCTTGCTCCTTAACAACCATGTTTTACTGCGCCCTGATTGGGCAAAGCTTTGCCCAATCAAGGCGCAGAATGCACTTTGCAGAGCACACATGCCAAAGACCCTGCAAATGCGGGTGTTCCCGAACGGGGCACAGAGCCAATGTTTGGCCCAAACTCATGCTTGGGCCGAACTGTTCACCCAACTCTACTGAAGATAGAAAAAAATTGTACGTTACCACCACAGATATTATGTCTCAGAGTGGTTAGGCAGGAATAATATATCTGCAAATAAAAAAATAGTGAGTCAATTTGGAGACTGACAAGGCAAAATGTTACAGTTTTGAAAAGATATAAAGTGATAATGAGCAGATTGCTAATTTTGAGTGGCTGTGTAGGAATATTGCATCTGAAAATAAAAGCAAGTATGAGTGTCTTATTTCAAATTAACAATTTTGCACCACAGCTATTTAGCATTTTTGGTCAGGCCACAATTTCTGAGGGAAAAAAGCAAGAAAATTGCATCTAGAAAGAAAAAAAAAAATCAGTACCTATTTGTTTATCCACTTGCCGACCGGCGCACAACGATATACATCGGCAGAATGGCACGGACAGGCAGGAGGGCGTATATATAAGTCCCTCCTTTCTGCCTGTCCATGCCATCGGGAGCGCGCCGGGAGCGGCGCGCTCCCGCGCCGGTCGGGACCCCCGTGAGTCCGAGCGCGGACCCCGCGGACTCGATCGCCACGGGGACCCCCGCGATCGTCTCACGGGACGGCTAAACGGGGAGATGCCGAGATAAACAGCATCTCCCCGTTCTGCCTAGCAACTAGTGACGCCGATCTCTGCTCCCTGTGATTGGAGCAGAGATCAGCATTCACTAGCTGACAGCCACGCCCCCCCACAGTAAGAAACACACCCCTAGGCATACTTAAACCTTAGACTGCCCCCTTGTGGTTAACCCCTTCACTGCCAGTGTAATTTTTACAGGAATCAATGCATTTAAATAGCATTAATTGCTGTAAAAATGACAATGGTCCCAAAAATGTGTCAAAAATGTCCGATGTGTCCGCCATAATGTCGCAGTCACAAAAAAAAAACGCAGATCTCCGCCATTACTAATTAAAAAAAAATTATTAATAAAAATGCTATAAAACTATCCCCTATCTTGTAAACGCTATAACTTCTGCGCAAACCGATCAATAATCGCTTATTGCGATTTTTTTTACCAAAAATATGTAGAAGAATACGTATCGTCCTAAACTGAGAAAAAAAAAAATGTTTTTTTTTATATTTTTTGGGGGATGTTTATTATAGCAAAAAGTAAAAAATAATGCATTTTTTTCAAAATTGTCGCTCTATTTTTGTTTATAGCGCAAAAAATAAAAACCGCAGGGGCGATCAAATACCACCAAAAGAAAGCTCTATTTGTGGGAAAAAAAGGACGTTAATTTTGTTTGGGAGCCACATCGCACGACCGCGCAATTGTCAGTTAAAGCGACGCAGTGCCGAATCGCAAAAAGGGGCCTGGTCCTTTGGCTGCAAATTGGTCCGCTCTGAAAGTGGTTAAAGAAAAAAGTGTAAAGACTTCCAGCACAACTTTGAAGCTTTTATTGGATAGGCCACAATTTCTGAGGGAGAGAGCAAGAAAAGTACATGCAGATTAAAAAAAAAAAATGGTGTCTTGCTTTGGAGACTGAAGATGGGAAAAGGTTAGATATTTGCACAACAGATATTGGGGGGGGGGGAGGGGAGGCTTCTATTTCTCAGTGACAGAATGGACATCTTAAATCTAGAACTAAAAGTTGGACAATTTTTGTTTTAAATTGGAAACATAAGCATTGAACAAAATTGCACCACACTTTTCAGGCCTTCATTGGATAAGTGGCAATTTATGAGGGAAAGAGTAAACAGATTACATGTGCAATTAAATAAATGGCTTCCCTTTTTACAGACTGAATAAAGGAACATGTGACAGTTTTGCTGCTAAGCATGTAATCCTTTTTGGTCAGGCCCCCTTTTCTGAGGGAGAGAGCAAGTAGACTGCAGCCAGAACTAAGATATTTTATTTAATTTTTTTCCAGCAATGAATCAGGATGGTACATGTTATCAGATTTTCACCACAACGTTTAAGCCTGTTTAGGCAGGATACTATATGCTGGCCATAGAATGAGCAGAATGCATCAGGTGATTTGTCCTCTGAAACAGCAGTCCCCCACAAGTGTTCAATAGATTATACAATGGCTTTAGGAAAAATTATGCCATGCAGTGTTACAGATGGTATGTCTAGGGGGCAGGATCCACACTGGGTCAGAGATTCTGTAGGCTCTGCAGGGGCAGGCCCGGAGGTGGCACTCCATCTTGTGCCAGGAAAAGGCATGTATGACAACAGCACCAGCCTGTTATCTGCATTTCAGCAGGGTAGGTTCCCATATGTGCCTTCTCTGGGACATGTCCCCAACCTGATGGTACAGATATTCCTAGATAGGTACCCTGAGTTATAGGATCTTTTGAAGCAGAATAGAAGAGTTTGTAGCCAACTGATGCCATCCTGCATCCTTTCTGTCTGCCAGCAGAGTTACCCAGTGGGTGATGAATGATATATAACACCTCCGCCATGACTTGTTGGAACGTGTGTCTGTGGTCAGGAGGACCCTTCTGTTGACCCCATGGTGGAGTGAATTATTAATATTACCTTCCACATGATGGTGGGGGGCAGGGATGGTCTTACGGGAGAAGAATAGGGATGAGTCAACATTTTGGTCTGAACTTAGATTTGGACTGACCTGTGGCTGTTTGGGCAATTGTCCAAATATCTGAACCTTTGCCCATTCAGCCTCCTGTTTGGTGAGAGCCGAGCATCATATATAGAAGTGGTAATTCTACCACTACTATACATTTATCCTGGAGTACGGCTTTAAGTTTGGCTACTTAAATCGCCCTTTCTGGAAAAAAATATTAAATTTAATGGATAAGCTAGTGGGAAAATAAAATACTTTGAAATAAAAAAAAAAAAAAAAAAAAATTATAATCTTGACCTAGGAGGACGAGGTCCATATGGAGTAGGAGGTTGAGGTGGCGGTGGATGTGGCTGTGTAGGTGGAAGCGGCAGTGGAGGAAGACGAGGTAGCCAACACTCAAAGAGGGGGGAATGTATATCTCCATATACTGGGACTTTAAATGAAACGCACAAGGAAGGGGGTAGTGCGTTTCCATCCCTATAATAAATTCAAAGGACAAAAACGAGTGTGGGACTTTAAATGAGGCAGGCTTGAAAGCAATGTAAGAATATAAATTTTACTAACAATTATACAGAAAATGTCAATAAGCGTCTATACAGTGGTGTGAAAAAGTGTTTGCCCCCTTCCTCATTTCCTGTTCCTTTGCATGTTTGTCACACTTAAGTGTTTCGGAACATCCTTAAAAGCTACACATCATGCCGAGACCCAAAGACAATTCAGGAACAATTGAGAAAGAAAGTAATTGAGATCTATCAGTCTGGAAAGGGTTATAAAGCCATTTCCAAAGCTTTGGGAATCCAGCGAACCACAGTGAGAGCCATTATCCACAAATGGCAAAGACATGGAACAGTGGTGAACCTTCCCAGGAGTGGCCGGCCGCCCAAAATTACCCCAAGAGCGCAGCGACGACTCATCCAAGAGGTCACAAAAGACCCCACAACAACGTCCAAGGAACTGCAGGCCTCACTTGCCTCAGTTAAGGTCAGCGTTCATGCCTCCACCATCAGGAAAAGACTGGGCAAAAATGGCCTGCATGGCAGAGTTCCAAGGAGAAAAACCACTGCTGAGCAAAAAGAACATCAAAGCTCGTCTCAATTTCTCCACAACACATCTTGATGATCCCCAAGACTTTTGGGACAACATTCTGTGGACCGATGAGACAAAAGTGGAACTCTTTGGAAGGTGTGTGTCCAAGTATATCTGGCGTAGAAGGAACACTGCATTTCAGAAAAGAACATTATACCAACAGTAAAATATGGTGGTGGTAGTGTGATGGTCTGGGGCTGTTTTGCTGCTTCAGGACCTGGAAGACTTGCCGTGATAAAAGGAACTATGAATTCTGCTGTCTACCAAGAGATCCTGAAGGAGAATGTCCGACCATCTGTTCGTGTACTCAAGCTGAAACGAACTTGGGTTCTGCAGCAGGACAATGATCCTAAACACACCAGCAAGTCCACCACCGAATGGCTGAAGAAAAACAAAATGAAGACTTGAGTGGCCTAGCCAAAGTCCTGACCTGAATCCTATTGAGATGTTGTGGTATGACCTTAAAAAGGCCGTTCATGCTCGAAAACCCTCTAATGTAACTGAATTAGGACAATTCTGCAAAGATGAGTGGGCCAAAATTCCTCCAGGACGCTGTAAAAGCCTCATTGCACGTTATCGCAAACGCTATGTGACAACTGAGTATTCAATGCATGTACAAACATGACATCTTAGTAAACATAATATAGAACTTAATTGTCATAGCAGGGAAAGAAAAATAAATTCATACAGAATACATAGGAATAATACAGTACTAATATACAAAAAAATTCATAGAAGTGTTATAAAATTGATGGAAAATATGAGGGGTTGCATCCCCAATAGCTTGTCGCATTTCGTCGGTGTGCCGGCTTATTAGGAGCAAATATGTAATGTCTGTAAGTAATAAAGGGTGTATTAAATTAAGAAGCCCATGGTATGAAAGGTATTATGTATAAAAAATATATGTAAAAAAAAAAGGTTGATCAAGTCCATAGAACTTACACCCCACGGGAATGCCGAGCACTGATTATCCTGGTATGCACAGGCCGCCACATCAAGCCTCCCCCGGGAGCTGAGGCGCAGAAGGTCCGCCCAAAACCCCAGACCCAAAGTGAGAAACCCCCAGCCAGCAAACAATATGAGTAGTTTGAGTATTGTGCCAATGATGGCAGTAAAATCTATAATTTAAATAGAAAGTATTATTTATAATGGACCCGGTAGCACTGCCAAACACCAAAGAAGTAGAATGCATAGAGAGAAGAAGAGGTAGGGTGAAGTGATGATATGAAAATAGAGTAGAGTAAGGAGGAGAAGAAAACCAACAAGATGTGCACAGAAAATAACATAAAAATGAAACAGTACAAAGTGAAAGAAAATAGTGAACCAAGAAAAGTGGGGAATGAACAAGTGACCATGTAAAGTCATGTTGAGTGATGATCATAATCGATCAGCATGAGTGTAAGTGAAAAAGTGCTGGAGGGAGGAGAAATATGGAAAAACCATATAAAAGTACCCTTAGGTAACAGATATTGGGTCTGGACGTGATCTAAGGCGGGCAGTGCGAGCTAGTCATCTGGTCAGTTATGAATGGGGGCCCCCATGGTATGAAAGGTATTATGTATAAAAAATATATATAAAAAAAAAGGTTGATCAAGTCCATAGAACTTACACCCCACGGGAATGCCGAGCACCGATTATCCTGGTATGCACAGGCCGCCACATCAAGCCTCCCTGGGAGCTGAGGCGCAGAAGGTCCACCCAAAAGTGAGAAACCCCCAGCCAGCAAACAATACGAGTAGTTTGAGTATTCAACTGACCAGATGACCGGCTTGCACTGCCCACCTTAGATCACGTCCAGACCCAATATCTGTTACCTAAGGGTAAGGGTACGTACAATTCCAATGGGTGTTTTTGGAAGAGCAGGATACACCCACAGTATGTACAGGGTGTATCTCACAGTAACATATGCAGTGCTGGTGCACTGAGCTTGCAGATAAAAGTTATATTTTCTCTGGCACTGGGCTCATGGCAGTGTAAAAAGACTGTGCACTGCAACCCAACAAGGTACATCTATGTAGATCGCTGACTTATTAGAATTGATTTCTGAATCTGGACTCCTTGATAATTCTCTCTCCCTCAAAGCAGACACAGGAACATTGACCTACACTCTATCTATGTAGATCGCTGACTAATTAGAAGATATTTCATGAATCTGGACTGACTCCAAGCATGTAATTTTCTCCTTCACAGCAGCCAGGAACCTTTCCCTACACAGTGTAAAGCAGTGAGTGACGTGCTGTGCTGTGTGCCTCTAGCTTATATAGAGGCTGGGTCACATGCTGCACTGGCCAATCACAGCTATGCCATTAGTAGGCATGGCTGTGATGGCTTCTAAGAGCACACCAATTAAAACGAATGTTGATTGGTTGCCCTGCAGCTTTTACAAATGCGCCATTACATCGCCAAACACCGGACCCAAACCCAAACATACAGTCAATTGTTTGGGTTCGGGTCCGGGACCCAAAAACCCAAAAGTCTGGTACGGACCAGAACTTTACAGTTCAGGTTCGCTCAACCCTAGTTATGAGGAAAAGTTGTGAGCACTGAACTTATTCTCTCTGGAGAAGAGACACTTGAGAGGGGATATGATTTCAATGTACAAATACCGTACTGGTGACCCCACAATAGAGTGAAAACTTTTTTGCAGAAGGGAGTTTAACAAGACTCGTGGCCACTCATTAAAATTTGAAAAAAAGAGGTTTAACCTTAAACTACATAGAGGGTTCTTTACTGTAAGAGCGGCAAGGATATGGAATTCCCTTCCACAGGCGGTGGACTCAGCGCGGGGCATCGATATTAGATAAGCACCTGAACGACCGCAACATACAGGGATTAACAATGTAATACTGACATATAATCACACACATAGGTTGGACTTGATGGACTTGTGTCTTTTTTCAACCTCACCTACTATGTAACATAACATTTATTCACAAATAATAATAATAATTATAATTATTATTTTTATTGATATTTTATTGAACAGTACATTTAATATTAAATTATAATATACATTTTTCTTAATATTTTACATTCTAATACAAATTTAATTATTTTGTAATCTTGCATCTATATTTTAAATGTAATATATCCTGAATATACAGCAAAATAAATTATTAAACCATATAACTTTTATTCCTCAGCATTGCTGATACTGGAAAGCAGTTCTTTAGTAAAGTATTATTATACATCTTCTTCAGGGAACAGCCGGAGTTTGTTCCATTGGATGAAAGTTTAGAGTCACATTTAGAATGTTGTGATAATATCTCACACATGGCAGCAGATTGTAGAGAATAGTAAAGCTGGTGACATCATTCTTCATTATTAGAGTGATTGTAAACCTTCTGTGTGCCGTTCTCCCGGGACTACTGACACCTGAGCTGAGCGCCCCCTAGAGACACCGCAAGACCGGCACATGATTACAGTGGTGGGACCGCTCCATTCATAATACAACAAAAGTCACCAAAGAACAACAAACCTGAGATTTTAGTGGATGAAAGTTTCTGCCGGATTCCCCCAGGAAACAGACGCTGAATTTACTGATCACCATCTGCTTTCCAATACAGACTGTCATTATACAAGTCTTACTATGGCTCTTCACTTTAACTATTCATTCACCCACTTAGTTCAGGTGAATAGTAATAAAATGCAAATAAAAAAAATTAAATAATAATAAGATAAATTAATTAAATTATAATAAAATAAAATATATTAAAGTATAATTCAATTAAAGTGAAAATACAATTTTAGTAACATTATTATTTTTATTATTATTATTATTATTATTATTTTAATAACTAGCACTATACAAACAATTGGTGCTGTACAGTGCTGTTTAGTGTGTACATTGCAGCTCTAGTTTGTTATTATTTCCTATTATTGATGCTTTTGGATATGATGCCCCTATAAGATGCAGTACATAATGCAGATCCACATTTTTCTTTTAGGATTAATTCATCAATAAATAAATAAATAAATTCATATAACAATGTGAGTGGCTTTCTGTGTAGCAAATTGTGCATGGAATAAGCTAAATGACATGTCAGAAAAAAATGTATGATGCATACATGAGCGGTTCAAAATGCTCCATGTATGGTTTACTAGGGCTTTTTTATTTTACTAATTACTTTTTTTACATGTTATTTAACTTTCAGCATGATGAAAAAATATAACTAACTGTATACTTACTATGTTTGCAAATAAAATATGTAAATAATATTAAATATTACATTACATGAATTAAAGTATAATTAAGTTAAATGAATTAAAGTATAATTAAACTAATATACATTTTAAAAATACAATTTTAGGAACAACATCATTGTTATTATTATTTTTAATAACTAGCACTATGAAAATAATTTATATTTTTTATTCAAATATTATTGTTAATGTTATTGATATTATCAAATGTATTAAATAATTATACAGTACTGTTTAGTGGGTACATTGCAGCTCTAATTGTCTATTAATGTTGAAATTGCTTTTGGACATTTTGCCCCTATACTATGCAGTACATAAACGCAGATCAACATTTTAGTTAAGATTAATTCATCAATAAATATAACAATGTGAGTGGCTTTCTGTGTAGTGCATCCATTAAACTAAATGTCATGTCAGAAAAAATGCTGTACACTATGATGTCATAAAAACATTGGCTACTTTATAGCACACATATTCAAGCATGAGTGGTTCAAAATGTTCCATGTAAGGTTTACTAGGGTTTTTTTTGTGTTTTTTTTTACAGTCTCCTCTAGTAGTAGACAGGCTTCCTTTTGAGAAATGTGGCATTCAAAAATTATTTAATTCTCAGCATTATGAAAAAAATATAAACAACTGTATACGTGTGCAAATAAAAAATGTAAATAATAATAATAATAATAATAAATACATTAAATGCATTAAAGTATATTTAAGTTAAATTAATTAATCAATTATAATTAAACTAATACAAATTATAAAAATACAATTTTAGTAACAGCATTATTATTATTATTAATATATTTTTTTTTTAATAACTAGCACTTTTTTGTACAGTGATGTTTAGTGTGCACACTGCTTCTCTGGTTTGCCATTAATTGTTGAAATTCAAATTATTGATGCTTTTGGAGTGGTTCAATACACTCCATGTATGGTTTACTAGAGGTTTTTTTTTTTTTTTTTACTAATTACTTTTTTTTGACAATCTCCTCTAGTAATAGACAGGGTTCCTTTTGAGAAATTTGTCTGGCCAAAGGTTTCTAATTTTCAGCATAAATAATAATAATAATTTTCAAACCGTTTACTTACTATGTCTTATGTCTCCTTTACATTAACTATTCTTTGACCTATATACAGTGCCTTGCAAAAGTATTCGGCCCCCTTGAACTTTTCAACCTTTTGCCACATTTCAAGCTTCAAAACATAAAGATATAAAATTTTAATTTTTTGTGAAGAATCACCAACAAGTGGGACACAATTGTGAAGTGGAACGAAATCTATTGGATTGTTAAAAAAGTTTCAACTAATAAAAAAATAAAAAGTGGGGCGTGCAAAATTCGGCCCCCTTGCGTTAATACTTTGTAGAGCCACCTTGTGCTGCGATTACAGCTGCAAGTCGCTTGGGGTATGTCTCTATCAGTTTTGCACATCGAGAGACTGAAATTCTTGCCCATTCTTCCTTGCAAAACAGCTCGAGCTCAGTGAGGTTGGATGGAGAGCGTTTGTGAACAGCAGTTTTCAGCTCTTTCCACAGATTCTCGATTGGATTCAGGTCTGGACTTTGACTTGGCCATTCTAACACCTGGATACGTTTATTTGTGAACCATTCCTTTGTAGATTTTGCTGTATGTTTGGGATCATTGTCTTGTTGGAAGATAAATCTCCGTCCCAGTTTCAGGTCTTTTGCAGACTCCAACAGGTTTTCATCCAGAATGGTCCTGTATTTGGCTGCATCCATCTTCCCCTCAATTTTAACCATCTTCCCTGTCCCTGCTGAAGAAAAGCAGGCCCAAACCATGATGCTGCCACCACCATGTTTGACAGTGGGGATGGTGTGTTGAGGGTGATGAGCTGTGTTGCTTTTACGCCAAACATATCGTTTTGCATTGTGGCCAAAAAGTTTGATTTTGGTTTCATCGGACCAGAGCACCTTCTTCCACATGTTTGGTGTGTCTCCCAGGTGGCTTGTGGCAAACTTTAGACGAGACTTTTTATGGATATCTTTGAGAAATGGCTTTCTTCTTGCCACTCTTCCATAAAGGCCAGATTTGTGCAGTGTACGACTGATTGTTGTCCTATGGACAGACTCTCCCACCTCAGCTGTAGTTCTCTGCAGTTCATCCAGAGTGATGATGGGCCTCTTGGCTGCATCTCTGATCAGTCTTCTCCTTGTCTGAGCTGAAAGTTTAGAGGGACAGCCAGGTCTTGGTAGATTTGCAGTGGTCTGATACTCCTTCCATTTCAAACTGATCGCTTGCACAGTGCTCCTTGGGATGATTAAAGCTTGGGAAATCTTTGTATCCAAATCCGGCTTTAAACTTCTCCACAACAGTATTACGGACCTGCCTGGTGTGTTCCTTGGTCTTCATGATGCTCTCTGCGCTTTCAACAGAACCCTGAGACTATCACAGAGCAGGTGCATTTATACAGAGACTTGATTACACACAGGTGGATTCTATTCATCACCATCAGTCATTTAGGACAACATTGGATCATTCAGAGATCCTCGCTGAACTTCTGGAGTGAGTTTGCTGCACTGAAAATAAAGGGGCCGAATAATTTTGCACACACCACTTTTCAGTTTTTTATTTGCTAAAAAAGTTTAAAATATCCAATAGATTTCGTTCCACTTCACAATTGTGTCCCACTTGTTGGTGATTCTTCACAAAAAATTAAAAGTTTATATCTTTATGTTTGAAGCCTGAAATGTGGCAAAAGGTTGAAAAGTTCAAGGGGGCCGAATACTTTCGCAAGGCACTGTATAGTAGTTTAGGTGAAAAGTAAAACAATTAAACATAAATAATAATAATAATAATAATAATGCATTAAAGGATTTAAAGCCTCATTAATTTAAATAAATGAACATTTTAGTAACAATATTATTTTTATTATTATTATTATTATTAATAAAATGATTAATACATCGTGCAAAGTATAACTAAACAAATAACATTTTTTTAAATAAAATTTTAGGAACAACAACATTATTATTCTTTTTTTAATTACTAGAAATATGCAAATAGTGTATAATTTTTATTCAAATATTCTTATTAAACATATTAAATAATTGTGCAGTGCTCTTTAGTGTGTACATTGCAGCTCTGGTTTGCTATTAACATTGAAATTCCAATTATTGATGATTTTAAACATTTTGCCCCTATAAGATGCATTACATTAAGCAGATTAACATTTTACTTAAAATGAAATGAATTCATCAAAAAAAAAATAAAAATAAAACAATGTGAGTGGCTTTCTGTGTAGTAAATCCTGCACTAAGCTACATGACATGTCAGAAACAAATTCTGTACACTATGATGTCATAGAAAAAAAAACAAAAACAAACAAATGAAAGAGTGTTTATCATACATTGTCTAGTATACATACAGGATCCATAAAATACACTCCACATATGGATTACTGGGGATTTTTTTTTTTTTATTCCTTATTTCTTTACAGAAAAACAGAGATAAATAAAGTAGACGCAAAAGAAAGATATAACGTAACATTTACATATTGTGTCTCATTATCTTCATGTTACATACATAGACCTCTTTTTATCCCAGCATTTCCCTCTTAAATTCCCCTTTATAGCCTACCGTACTAAGCCCCCCCTCCAAAAAAAAAAAAAAGAAAAAGGAAAACCCCCCCCCCCTCGGTAGCCCCCAGGCCCAGATAGATTTGTTTAATATGTACACCTTTTCTCCTCATTTTGCTATTCTTCTCTGAATTAATCCCTATATTCCATTTACATATTGTGTCTCATTATCTTCATGTTACATACATAGACCTGTTGTTTTTATCCCAACATTTCCCTCTTAAATTCCCCTTTTTATCCTAACGTTCTAAGCCCCCCCCCCCCCCCCAAAAAAAAGGAAAAAATAAATAAAAAAAAGGAAAACAAAAAAAACCCCTCCCCCCCTCGTGGCCCCCAGGCCCAGATAGATTTGTTTAATATGTACACCTTTTCTCCTCATTTTGCTATTCTTCTCTGAATTACTCCCTATATTCCTCTCCAATCAACTTCTTTCCTTCCTCTGTTTGCAAAAAAAGCTCCCAAGGAGCCCATATTTGAGATATTTGTTCTTTTCTGTTCATGGTCGTGGATATCAGATTTTCCATAATCCCTATACTTCTCACTTTGTTAAGCCACACAGATATCTGAGGTGCTCTTGGGTCCTTCCAACATGTGGTGATGCAGATTTTAGCAGCGTTCACCAAATGGCTTATCAACAAATTGTTATATCTCTCCGTTGGAATTTGTGAAGATTGCAGAAGAAAAAATGCCGGGTCCCCAGGGATCCGATATTACATAAATAATTGCGTGATTCTCTGAACTTCCTGCCAGAAGTGTTTAATTATTGGGCATGTCCAGAAAATTTGTGCTATAGGCAGCCCCTCCAACACCTATCTGATGCTTTTTGGGAGAATTTATTGATTAATGAGGGAGTGTAGTACCAGCGCGTTAATAATTTATAATTCAGTTCCTGAATCTTGGTACATCTAGATGAATTTAGAGTTAGATATATTATCTTCTGTCGTTGGTCTATTTTTTTCCAAATCTCTCTCCCATTTTCCCAAGCTTCACATTCTGAAGTGCTCCGGAGGGGCAGTCAACAGGGCGTATATCTTAGAAATAACGTGGGAGAGAGCCCCTTCTCCTCTCAAATTTTGTGCTTGGGTGGCTATAGCTTTCTTGTGACCCCAAGGTTTCCAAAAAATGTCTGATCTGCCATGCCTGCCAAAGGGGTAATTCAAACTGACCTCCTGAATACTTACCGTATATACTCGAATATAAGCTGAGATTTTCAGCCCTTTTTTTAGGGCTGAAAGTCCCCCCCCTCGGCTTATATTCGAGTCACCGCCGTCTGCCTACATGAACAGCGTGTCATGCAGACAGACGGCAGTTTTCAAAAGCCGCGCCTCCTCCTCCCGCCCGTCCGTGATAGGCGGACACTTATTTTCCCAGCAGTAAGTCAGTGTGCAGTGTTCTGCCTATCGCGGACGTCCTGTCATTCTCATCTCATGGATGAGGATGAGAGGACGTCCGTGATAGGCGGAACACTGCACACTGACTGCTGGGAAAACAGCATTCCTCCTATCACGGACGAGGAGGAGGAGGAGGCGCGGCTTTTGTAATTTTAGAATGGCGCCTTACACGCTGTGGGGGGACAGAGCGAGACTGCGTCGGCGGAAGACAGAAGACAGATGACACAGGACCCACAGATCGGCAGATCGGCGCAGATTGGCACAGATCGGCACAGGTAGGCTGCAATGGGGACACAGGGGGGGTCTGTACAGGGGACATGCAGCTGCAGATGGGCATTGCTGACCCTCTTTTCCACTTACAGTAGCTGCTGCATTTTTTACCCTCAGCTTATACACGGATCAATGCGTTTTTTCCATTCTTTTGTGGTGAATTAGGGGCCTCGGCTTATATTCGGGACGGCCTATACTCGAGTATATATGGTAAGTAGATCTATTGTTGGCCATTTGTTGAGACTAATAAAATACGAGGCTTGGAAGATGCCTTTTTCTTTCAATTTCTTAAATACTCCTGGCCCTAGGCCAGGTGGAAAGTCCGGATTCCCCAGGATGGGAAACAGGGGCGATTTCAAAGATGAGAATTTAGGGTTCTGGATGATCTTTGAGCCCATCCGAAGTGTAGGCCCTATCAGAGGGTGTATTTTTAATGCAGGGGGTATAGCGGCATAGCACCATATTGCTCTGTTCAATGGGATTGTGCTTACATGTTGCTTAATGGTCATCCACAATTTGCTCCCTCCATGTCGGCACCAATCTATTATTCTACCTAATTGGGCCGCTTGGTAATATTTGTATAGGTCCGGCGCCGCTATTCCTCCTGCAGCTTTAGATAGGGTCAACAATTTTCTGTTAATCCTTGGGCGCCTACTCGCCCAGATAAATTTTGTGAAAACACCTCTTATTTAAATAAAAAAAAGCCAGAGGGACAGACACCGGCAATGCCTGGAAGAGATACAGGAATTTTGGTACAATATTCATTTTCAATATGTTACTTCTCCCAAACCAGGAATGCCTGGCTTTGTTCCATTTTTCCAGCATGACTGTTACTTCTTTGATTAATGGTAAGTAGGGATGAGCCGAACACCCCCCTGTTCGGTTCGCACCAGAACCTGCGAACAGACCTAAAGCTCGTGTGAACTTTAGAACCCTATTAAAGTCTATGGAACTTGAACGTTCAAAATCAAAAGTGCTATTTTTAAAGGCTAATATGCATGTTATTGTCATAAAAAGTGTTTGGGGACCTGGGTCCTGCCCCAGGGGACATGTATCAATGCAAACATTTTTTTTTTAAATGGCCGTTTTTTCAGGAGCAGTGATTTTAATAATGCTTAATGTGAAACAATAAAAGTGTAATATTCCTTTAAATTTCGTACCTGGGGAGTGTCAATAGTATGCATGTGAAGGGGTGCATGTTTCACAGGCCACCTATAGACACCCCCCAGATGTGATACTGCAATGCTGTTCTAACAGCACGCACACACAAATCCCCAGAAATAGAGCATATCTTGTCAGCAGTCAGCAACACACTGACATGCTGACACTGACTGAAACATAATATGTGAGGCCTCCGCCGCGGCGGCCTCTTATACCGTGGGGCGTTTACTAAAGCCCCTGAGCTATAATTGGCTACAGGCATCCTGCCTGTAGCCAATTATGGCTCTCCTCGCTGCCAGCGCTGTGATTGGCCAAGCATGCGGGGTCACAGTGCATGCTTGGCCAATCATCAGCCAGCATTGCACTGCGACTAGCGCAATGCATTGCGGGCCGCTCGCATCACACAAATTTGATGCGAGTGGCCCCAATAGTTCTGGGCTCGCCGAGCGAGCGAACGCCCGATGCTCGATTCGAACATGGGTTTGAATCGAACACCGGGCCCATCCCTATTCCTGACCTATAGGAGGATATGCTCAGAATTTCTATGGAAGCAAAAACGTCCAAGAATTGCATATGACCTCTTAACACGACCAAAGACAAAGGGGGGCATTGGTTTCCAGACCTTAAAAAATATTACTGGGCATGCCATCTTACCAGAATTGTAGACTGGACTCTACATGGTCAATGCAAAGATTGGGTAAAGCTAGAAAACTTACTGTCCCCCTCACCATTACGATCAACCCCCTGGCTGTCACTGAAACATATTCCCTCCACCCTCAAAAAACACCCTCTGATTGCCCCGACGCTCCAATGCTTTACAGAAACTTGTCATAAGACGCATATCTCGTCCACTCCAGGACCCTTAACTCCGGTTAGACTCAACCCCGCATTTCCCCCCGGGCATGTCCGCACAATTCTTAGCCCGTCAGTGGCTACACCCTGAGGTTTTAGCTCACCAATTCTTCCGCAACGGCTCTCTCCTAGACTGCACAGCGCTAACCCCCACTCTCACTAATGTCCCTCTCCCATTCTGGACATACTTCCAAATCACACTCCAACACCAACACTCTTCCATTACGCGTCCTCTTACTGCATTTGAACAATTATGCTCCCAACCCAATCCCCAACAACACTTAATCTCTGGTATATACACCATACTATTTTCAGATATCTCCCCCAAAGAAGGTAAAGCATTCAAGACATGGGAAAGGGAAACAGAATTAGAACTCTTTTAGAATTAGAACTCTCCGAGGAACAATGGGAACGCATATTCACGATCGCCCACAAAGGTTCTCTGAATGTATCCATTCAGGAAAACAACTGCAAAACGCTAGTCCGCTGGTACAGAACCCCAGCTATTTTAAATAAGCTTAACCCCTCATACCCCAACAAGTGCTGGAGATGCGACGGAGAGCCAGGCTCACTGCTTCACATTTTGTGGTCATGCCCGAAAATCCAACCATTTTGGACGCAAGTCCGAGAACTCACAGAAACAATTTCCACATATACACTGGAACACTCCCCAGCCCAATGTCTCTTCCACCACTCAGACCTATCAGCCTAATATTACAGAAAGGCATTGATTTTACCCCTAATCAACGCAGCAAAAATGTGCATCCCAAGACACTGGGGCTCCCCTCAGATACCGTCGATCCCAGAATGGTTCAAACAAATTAACAAAATAGCCGAAATGGAGGAACTTATCTCCATCTCCCGAGACTCCCCAGACAAATTTTCAAAAACATGGGCATGTTGGATCCACTTCCGTACAACCGACAGATACCAAACCCTGATGACTGATAGTTAGACCGTGACTTACACATACATTACGAGCACATACGGAATGCACAACTTACTCCCCACAGACGTCCCTCCCCTTTCTATTCCCACCCTTAACTGACATGGATCTCCCAACCCTAAACAAAGGATGAAGTTGGGAGACCGCATGTCTACATACCCCCAGCCAAACTTCATGAATATCATTGCCACTCCCTCACACTCTTGCTCACCTTAAAAATAGATACCACGCTACATTCAGTGGACATGTGGCGGAGACTGAGGAGATAGAGTGACCCGGGGGTGAAGGCTGCCCACACTCCCTACAGCCCCCCTATTCCCCCCTTCACACCCCCTTCACGATCCCCGCCCTAACCCTCATTCCTGTTGCTCTCCCCATTCAACCAGTAAGACCCTGCCACAATACTGGTTGTTGTTGGGGTCCTCATAACAGAGCTCCCAGTCAACAACCTTACACAGCACAAGTGCAAGAATACCATACAAACCCCTACAATCTTTCTTTACAACTCGGAACCCCCACCCCTTGTGTGTCGGAATGAGGAAAACACAGGTTGACACCTAACACAACTCTAAGTATGCCAAGCCAATGTGTTATCCCTCCTTCTAACAATTACATCTCTGGTACACTGTCTATATATGAAAACGGTTTATGTATATACAATGTTTTGATTTACACAATTGTATGAAACACTTATACTCACTTATTGCAAATAAGATTGTTCCACGATTCCTTAATGTTTGTATGATGACATTGTGATTTTGCTATATTCTCAATAAAAAAATTTTTGAAGGAAAAAATAAAAAATAAAAAAAAAGATAAACAATACAAAAATATATTAGGAATATATATGTGTGAAAGCAGCCAACACCCTAACAAACAAAGTTAAATAAACGTGAAAAAATATAATGTGTAGCGCTAACAAAATAAACGGTGAACAGTGTACACCACTGTATAAAAATTATAAACCAATGAGAATGATACGCAAAAAGTCCCAAGTGTGATAAACAAATGGATATATAATTGTGATAAAGTCTTTTTTGAAAAAAACTTTTCATGTGAAGTGATGAGGCATCTCTGGAATCACAGGGTGTAGTATATATACACACACACACACGGATATATGGAGACCATCCAAAAAGGTATGAAATGGATACGCTTACCAACAGTGTTGGACCCACCTACCGTACGGCAGTGGGTCAATTGCACTTAAGGTAATTCCTGTAGATGGTACTTGGAAAGCTGGCGTGGATTCTTGACTCGCACAACCTCCAACGTGAAGATGGACTGCCAAGATGATGTTCCGATTCCTCCACATTAACACTAACGTGCAATCCAGATAGTCCACAATGGCATGTGGCACCTCACTGGACAGATTGATAGCATTTGCTCTCATGTGGTGAGTTAGGGCTGTGGTCATAGCGGTCTGCGGTTCTCGTCCATTTAGACAAGTTTGCTATGTGGGAGATAACTAAATAGCTGCTTCCGACTTGGAAAGAGGCTTGGCTTCTCTAGATCCCATACTGACAGATAACCAGACCTCCCTCTGAGAGGAGGGCGGGATGTTCACACTAGCTGAGAGTGAGGCTTGGATCTACTTCTGGCGGCTCATGCTCTCCATTGACCCGGCCTCGTTTTCACAGCGAGGCTTGGTCACCGGAACACTGAGTTTTATGTATGTTGAGGCTGAATGGAGCTCTTTCCTTAGAAAACTCTACAAACTCAAACATCACATATTCATAATGCATCATCTAGGTACCAATTGGACATTTTATAGGTAAACTTAACAATATAAGAGGCCACTTCCGGAACGAGCGACCGGAAGTGACACCAAGCGGAAGTACTTGAGGTGACATGTCTCTCTTGGGGTCATTATTGGTATTTAAGCGAAGTCTTGTGGGGGCGACGATTGTGTAATCGAAACGCGTTGGGTGGACACCTCTACAGATATCGCTATTCTACATACATTTCCAATGCTCAAGATCTTCTTTTGAAATGTGAGCGCTTTATTTATATTTTTAAATAAATTATTTTCTGAAGCGGTATCACGCTATGCTGATTTCTGTTTGCATGGTTGATGACAATTGATACCAAACTCCTACCTCCCTCCCGTTGATGCTGGATTGTATCCGATGATTGTGATTGGTGATCTGATGGTCTGATGCTGCTGCAAGGATAAGATACAGGATTCCATCTTCTCATTGGTTTTATCGTAACCTACAAGCCTTCTTTGACCTGGGTGGCGCATGCCCCGCCAGGTCAATACTATCTGGTAAGCCTCCTCCCTTAAGCACGGTGGTTGTGTCACTTTTTGCCAATAGTTCAAGAGAGTTGCATCGGTGGTTGGATTCACACAATTTTGGATCACATTTAGACTTTTTGATTATCAGTTGAGCACATTGGAGGCTCTTTATGGACTTATTATTTCATTATCACTTATCAGAATAATGTTATTTTTTTTGTGTGTTATAAGGTTTCACTGTCATTGTGTGGTTATTTTCACGCATTAATATTGTTTCAGCACATATTTATAGATTCATGGTCTATAGATTGTATATTCATTTACTTAGCGCTACACTTTGTTTTTATACACACAGGCGGAATTTCCGATGGGAAAAGTCTGATGGGAGCTTTTCATCGGACATTCTACCCGTGTGTTTTCTATCGGCAGTTCCGATGGACTTTAGATAGAGAACATGTTTTGACCGATGCAAAGTCCGGCCGTGTGTATTAGAGCAGAAGATACAGAAATGTCATCACATAAACCTCCAAACAATGAATTGATGATTTCTCTATTGCTTTATTCTTCCATTCAGGAGAATGGGAAGATCTCTTCTACCCACCGAATGTAGAGCTGTAGCCAGGCCAGGAACATCCAATAATATACAGATTCTTAACAAGCAGTAACCAAGATTTAACCCTTTCCCTGCCAAAGACATTTCTTTTTTCATTTTGGCACACATATAAAAAATGCACATTTTTGCCCTGAGGATTAATTAAACCCCTCAACACATTACTGTACAGTAGATCCTTTCTGAGAGCCTGAGACCCTATAGATGAGAAGGGGGGCAGCTGTAATTTTACATGTGAGACAATGTCAGTGCAACTGTATATCCAACACTTATTTTCAGCAAACAACACGGTCATATTAATTATAATTTACACAAACACAATTTAGTACACAATTTTTAGGGTAAAATATAAAAGATGGGGTTCCATGGAGTACATAGATACCAGACATGGAAAGACTTAAAATTGCACATCTGTTGAATGGCAAAAAATTACGGTACCAGAAATGGCCCATAAGCAATGCTTTAAAAGCATTTACATAGTTGAAAGACAAGTTTCCTGTAGATGGGACATTCAGAGGGGACAGATAGCAGGCGAGGTATCACAAGAGTATTAGCAAAGTATAATTCTTTTAATAGTTTAAATTCAAAGAATAGACACATGGATGTACAAAACATAGGAGAAATCTGGATGCTAGTATGCACAAAATACAGTTTGGTATCACTAACCACACTAGATCTGCTGAAATGCAGGTAGATACAACAGAAATACCCGACACGTTTCAAGACTGTAATGATTACTTTCTCTTCTTCAGGGGGGTAGGCGATTACAGCAGCACGTATAAACATCTGCAATTGATAGAAAAGTATAGGTAAGTATACAGTGGATATAATACAACATCATAGCAAACGTACATATTATCACACCATTTCTTATTCAATATCATAGTGTGTAAACACACTGACCATGCAAACTGTAACTGCTTAGAATATTTTGCATCCAAATGAGAAGGTTATTAAAACATGCTGTGGCTGTTGACCCATTCACCTCCATTTCGGCAAGATGAGAACACCGTCTAGAGTGCATATAGGCCCAAGAAAGGGAAATTGGTCCCTCACAAAGAACGCCCTGGCATAGCCCTCTGGAGAATTACCCTCTATGTGTCCCCAAGCGACTGTGGTCGCTAGCAGAAAAAAGGAGGATAGTTATTCATCTGATATGTGAACCAGACTTATATATAATAGGGATGAGCTGAACACCCCCCGGTTTGCGACAGAACATGCGAACAGGCAAACAATTTGTGCCAAAGCGAGAACATTGTTAAAGTCTATGGGACTCGAACGCGAACAATCAAAAGTGCTAATTTTAAAGGCTAATATGCAGGTTATTGTCATAAAAAGGGTTTGGGGACCCGGGTCCTGCCCCAGGGGACATGTATCAATGCAAAAAAAAGTTTTAAAAAGGTATTTTCGGGAGCAGTGATTTTAATAATGCTTAAAGTGAAACAATAAAAGTGAAATATTCCTTTAAATATCGTGCCTGGGGGGTGTCTATAGTATGCCTGTAAAGTGGCACTTGTTTCCCGTGTTTAGAACAGTCCCTGCACAAAATTACATTTATAAAGGAATAAAAGTCATTTAAAACTGCTTGCGGCTGTAATGTAATGTCGGGTCCCGGCAATATAGATGAAAATCAATGAGAAAAATGGCATGGCTACCCCCCCCAGCCCATTACCAGGTCCTTTGGGTCTGGTATGTATATTAAAGGGGAATCCTGCACCCAAATAAAATTAAAAAAGGTGTGGGGCCCCTGGGCCCTATATACTCTGAACAACAGTATACAGGCGGTCCCTGGGTTAGAAACAAGATAGGGACTGTAGGTTTGTTATTAAGTTGAATCTGTTTGTAATTTGGAACAGGTAGATTTTTTAAGTGTAGCTCCAGCCAAAAATACCTAGTTAGACTTACCGGTGACGGTATTTCTAAGAGTCTTTCAGGACAACCCTGGAGAGAGCGCAGCTCCGCCCACTTTGAGGAAACACTTGCATCTTTTCTTTAAAGCTCCTCCTCTTCCACCATGGCCTCAGTTATTGTTACCTCCGGCAAACTGGAAGATAAAGCACAGAGAACACACACAAACCATGACAGATACTTGTATCATCTTAAACATAGAAACACAAGGGAGGGAACTAGGAGTTGTCCTGAAAGGCTCTTAGAAATACCGTCACCGATAAGTCTAACTAGGTATTTTCTCCAGTCGCCTTTCAGGACAACCCTGGAGAGGATAAACGAGAAGCTTACCCTAGGGTGGGACCACTGCCTGCAGAACCTTCCTGCCAAAGGCTTGATCCGCAGCTGACAGTAAGTCCAGTCTGTAGTGCTGAAGGAAAGTTGAGTAACTTGACCACGTGGCCGCCTTGCAGATCTGGTCAGGCGTAGCACCGGCCCTCTCAGCCCAAGACACTGCTGTTGCCCTAGTGGAATGGGCAGCAATTCCGGAGGGAGGAGATTCTCCTCTAGCTTTGTAGGCCTCCGAAATTGCCTCTCTAAACCACCTACCTAGAGTACTCTATAGCCCCATACACACGGTCGGATTTTCCGATGGATTCTGTCCTATCGGACAATGTTGTCGGAAATTCCGACCGTGTGCAGGCACCATCGGACAGTGTACCTCGGATTGTCTGACAGACAAAGTTCTATCTCCTGCTCTAAAGATTTTCCGACAACAAAGTCCGATCACACCAATTCCGATCGTGTGTAGCGAATTCCGACTGACAAAGTGCCACGAATGCTCAGATCACATTACAAGACCAAAGCTATTGGCTACTAGCCTCTACATAGTCCCGTCATAGGCAACATACGTCACCAGGTTCAGAATGATCGGATTTTCCGACAACTTTGTCCGACCGTGTGTATGCAACACCAGTGTCGGACTAAATCCGTCATACCAAATCCGATGGATTTGGTGGTCGGATTTTCCGACCGTGTGTATGGGGCTTTAGAGGCTTTTTCCCCTTTCCTAGGCCCTGAAAAAACTACAAACAGAGCATTCGTCTTTCTGAATTCCCTGGTAACTGCCAGGAAATGGAGAAGACACCTCCTTACATCTAAGGTATGAAAGGCCTCCTCACCTGTGTTGGTAGGGTTGGAGGAAAAGGTAGGCAACACTATTTGTTGGGTACGATGAAATTCTGAAGATACCTTGGGAAGAAAGGCTGGGTCTATCTGCAGCACTATCCGATCAGGAAAAATCTTTAGAAAAGGTTCTGCAACTGCCAGAGCCTGTAACTCACTCACTCGTTTAGCTGACGTAATGGCTACTAAGAAAATTGTTTTTAAAACTAAATTTTTTAAACAAGAATCCTTAAGAGGTTCAAACGGCGCTCCCGTTAAACCTTGTAAGACTATGGATAAATCCCAACTGGGAAAATTCCTAAGGGGAACTGGCCTATTCCGTGCCATTGCCCTGAAAAACCTGGAAATTAAAGAATCCCTGGAAAGGGTTTTTTCTAAATAAAAAGAAAGGGCCGCCACCTGAGTTTTCAGGGTGCTGGCTGCCAAACCTTTCTCCATTCCTTCATGGAGAAATTCCAGTACTGAACTAGTACTTTTCACCTGGAACCCCCTAAGAGTACAATATGAGTTGTACTTCCAGACTTTAAGGTAAATGGCCCGAGTCACTTCCTTCCTACTTGAGAGTAAAGTCCTTACTAGTCCCTCAGACAAACCCTTAGCTCTCAAGAGGTCCTCCTCAGAAACCAGGCGGTTAACTGAAGCCTGCCTGCCTCTGGATGGACCACTGACCCATGCGCCAGAAGGTCCTGCCTGACTGGTAGCCTCCACGGGGGTTCTGTGGCTAGATTTAGAAGAGCCGAGAACCAGGGCCTTTTTGGCCAGAAGGGTGTGATCAGAATCATGCTGGTCCTCTCTTCCCTGAATTTCCTCAGGACCACCGGTATTAGAGGAAAGGGGGGAAAGGCATAGCACAGACGGTAATGCCAAGGATGGGCTAGTGCGTCTAAACCTATGGCCGGATCTTTCCGGTGAAGAGAATAGTATTTTTGGACCTTGCAGTTTTGTTGATTTGCAAATAGGTCCACCTGGGGAAAGCCCCAAGTACTGGCGATCATCAGGAAGACCTCCTGATTTAAGCTCCATTCTGCTTCCACCAGTCTCTTCCTGCTGAGAAGATCTGCCCAAAGATTCAGAGAGCCCTTTAGGTGGACTGCTGAGAGGGAGGCCACGCTTTTTTCTGCCCAAAGAATAATTGCCTGGCTAACTCCATGAGACCCCTGCTCCTGGTTCCCCCCTGTTTTAGGACATATGCCACTGTTGTCATATTGTCTGACAAGATCTGCACATGCTGTCCCTCTACTACGTGCTGAAAAGCCCGAAGGGCCAGCGACACAGCCTTGAGTTCTCTCCAATTCGAAGATCTCCAAGACTCTGCCTTGGACCAAGTCCCTTGGACCGTCAGCCCGTCTAGGTGGGCTCCCCAACCCCAGGCACTCGCGTCCGTCGTCAGGCGCTTGTCTAGCGGCCAGAACCAGGGAAGACCCTTTGTGAGATTGGCTGTGTTTCGCCACCACCACAGGGCCCATTTTACTTTTGAGGTGAGGCTAAATTTCTTTTCTAGTGGAACCTGATGAGACCAGACCTGCAGGATCTCTGCCTGAAGAGGCTCTTAAGGGGTTCTTGCACACAGGGCATCTCTTTTGACCTGGGGGGTTTGCTCTCTTTACTTTCCCTGAAACGGTTTCCTAGAGACAAAAAAACAAAGCTTGCAAGAGTGCAGCAACCACCAAACTACAGGTCCGAGGGAAGTAACCTCTGACCCTGTAGTGACAGGACCCCCCTCAGGGAGGAATGAAACGAGTGACCACAGAAAAAGAAAACAGCCCATAAGGTGAAGAATCAAGAGTACCTTTGTACCCCTCTTACCTGGGCCTGACCGGTGCTTGGGGTGCCTGTCTCCACCACTGCTTCAGATCTTTCCTCCATCATTGCAGAAAGCGCAGCGGGGCGAATGAATCAAACAGCTGATTTTTAAATTTCCCGGGCTCAGCGTCACTACGCACGCCGGAAGCGGAAGCACCAGTTTGTAGACCCGCCCCCTGACCCTTGCGTTCCGGAACCACAGTCGCCCCGTCCGCACAGGAAGCCGCGTCACTGACCGCCGCGTCAACCGCCCGCCAGGAGACCCAATCCGGAAGCCACACCGCGCAGCGCGCGAGATTCAAACGGCCCCTGGGGGTACAGACGCCTCGACTCCCTGCCGGCCACTGCTCCCGTGAGCTGGAGAAGATCGGGGACTCCGGAACCCCCCCCCCCGCTCGTACTAGGGGGGGGCTGGGATGGTCTGCTGCCAAAACAGCTCAAGGTAGGCTTACCTCCCCTCCACCTGGAGAGAACGCAGCCCTGGTTCGCACAAGTGCTTCCATCCATGGCGGAGGAAACACAATAACTGAGGCCATGGTGGAAGAGGAGGAGCTTTAAAGAAAAGATGCAAGTGTTTCCTCAAAGTGGGCGGAGCTGCGCTCTCTCCAGGGTTGTCCTGAAAGGCGACTGGAGAAAAATCAATCTTTAAGCTTTTTGGATAACATAAGGAAGGGTTATCACCCCTGTAACATTTGTTTTGCTGTCTGTGCTCCTGTTCAGAAGATTTCATCTCACTTTCTGTCCCAATGACAATTGGATTTAGAAAATTTGGGGTTATTAGTGAAACAAGGATTGGTGATAAAGCATCAGTGAAGACATCTTTTTCCCATATTAACTCTTACAAGAGAGAATTTCTCTTCCTAGGGGTAGATTTCCTCTCACTTCCTGTTTTCTCCCTCCGTTTGTAAGTCGGATGTTTGAAAACAGGGGACCGTCTGTTTATACTATACGGCCTGCCCAATATACTCTGTGGAAAATTGGGTCTTATGCCCCATACACACGGTCGGAAAATCCGACCACAAAATCCGTCTGATTTTTTCCGACGGATTTTGTCCGACACTGGTGTTGCATACACACGGTCGGACAAAGTTGTCGGAAAATCCGATCATTCTGAACGTGGTGACGTTCGTTGCGTACGACGGCACTACGTAGAGGCTAGTAGCCAATAGCTTTGGTCTTGTAATGTGATCTGAGCATGCGTGGCACTTTGTCGAAATTCGCTACACACGATCGGAAAAAGTCTGATCGGACTTTGTTGTCGGAAATTTTTTAGAGCAGGAGATAAAAAACTTTGTCTGTCGGACAATCCGATGGAAAATGTCCGATGGTGCCTACACATGGTCGGAATTTCCGACAACATTGTCCGATAGGACAGAATCCATCGGAAAATCTGACCGTGTGTATGGGGCTTTACGTGTTGGTGGTACCAGAACACAGTAAGCCCTCACAGTTACTCTTGGTGGGTGCAGGAACGGGCTCTGCTGTGAAATATTATATCAAGAATTGTAATTAAATGCCACTGTTAAACAGGGGCAGAAAAATTGGGCCTTAGGCAGTGGTAATGGTGCCATGAACCAAAAATATTCTTAGAAGCCATCATCATAAAGATTGAGGAGGAATAGGATAGTCACTCAGAATAGGATAGTCACTCAGCATATGCAGTCTTCAAGGGATCCCACATCCATAGAAAAATCAATTGGTTACATCAGCATCAGGTGCTTGGTAGCTGGTGATCCAAGACTGATTATTTTTTATGAATGGTTACAAAGCCTCCAGAAGTTCAGAAAGAACACTGGATGCAGGAAGGGTCAGTAGCTCAATTGCATATTGAGCAAGCTCTGGCCAATGGTCCATCCTTAAGACCCAGTAACCCAGTGGATGTTCTGTTGGAAAGGTCTCCAAGTCTGATTTTGCCCCTAGATATTCCTGCACTGTGTAATTCAGACACTGGCGATGGTTGCTGGAACCATTGCAGACCTTTCAGACCTTGGCGCTGAGGACTGAAAAATTGTCTGAAGGTATCGGTCAGTGGACCACCTTCTCCACCGCTCTTTCTGTGACTGAAACAAAGCCTTAGCAACACGCTGTCCAGCACCAGGACATTGTAACCTCCCAGGCTCTGGAAACGCATTGCACAAACCTTTCTGCAAGGCCTCCCGAAGATGTTTTATCCTCTGCTCCCTCTGCGAAGGCTGGATAAGTTCTCCAACCTTACCCCTGTAACATGGATCAAGAAGGATTGCCAGCCAGTAATGATCCTTCTCCTTGATACCACAAATCCTAGGGTCCTTTCGCAGGATCAGGGAGGCCATGCAGCCTAATTTTGCAAAGGCATTTGATCCTGAGTCCTCTGGGTCACAAAGGATCACATGATCCTTAACCACCTCCTCCCAGCCACGTACAACTCCATGGGTTTCTGGGGACTGAAAACGATCCCTTGACGACTGCTGCTGATGCTGAGTGTTATCCTCCACCTCTATGCTGACAAAATCCTCCTCCTCCTCCTCTTATTCTTCCTGTGTGATCGGCGGGCCCGCAGGAATACTATCTGGATAAAGAGGGCCTTGAGTGGTAAGGAAGTCCTCCTCTTCCTCCAGCTGTTCTCCTTAAAGTGCCCTGTCCATTATTCCACAAAGTGTGTGCTCCAACAGGAAGACAAGAGGAACAGTATCACTGATGCATGCACTGTTACTGCTCACCATCCTTGTGGCCTCCTAAAATGGTGACAGGACAGTGCATGCATCCTTGATCAGTAGCCACTGGCATGGCAAAAAAAAACAAGCTCCCCTGAACCTGTCCTGGTGCCATACTCACACAGGTACTCATTGATGGCCCTCTGCTGGGTGTGCAGCCGCTGCAGCATTGCCAACATTGAGTTCCACCTGGTGGGCATCACAAATGAGGCAGTTCTTGGGCAGGTTGCATTCTCTTTGAATGTCAGCCAGCCGAGCACTGGCATTATATGACTGGCGGAAATTACCACAGACTTTCCTGGCCTGCCTCAGGTGATCAACTAAGCCCAGGAACCTGCTCAAGAACCACTGCACCACCAAATTCAGGATGTGAGCCAAACAGGGAACATGGGTCAAGTGTCCCTGTTGGAGGGTGGAGAGGAGGTCGGTGCCATTGTCACATACAACCATTCCTAGCTTAAGCTGGCATGGTGTCAACCACCTCTGAGCCTGCCCCTGCAGAGCTGCCAGAATCTCTGCCCCAGTGTGGCTCCTGTCAATATATATATATTAAATAGACTGCAGCTAACTGAATAACCTGCCTGCCTGCTCAATCTAAATGACACTCTCTCTCAGTCCACGCCAACAACACACTACACGGGGCCGACGTGCAGGCAACCTTATATATGTCACGGTTATGCAATAATCTTCCCCTGTTTGCTTACCTCTCCTCCTGTGTTCAGACTAAGAGGCCAGCCACTCTCACCTGGTGGTTTTTATAACCTCTCCTCTAAG
This sequence comes from Lithobates sylvaticus, assembly GCA_028564925.1. Classification (NCBI taxonomy): domain Eukaryota; kingdom Metazoa; phylum Chordata; class Amphibia; order Anura; family Ranidae; genus Lithobates; species Lithobates sylvaticus. Next base: position 25,300,916 of record CM053026.1, read on the forward strand.
CATGGCTCCACCCCAGGCCCTATCAGGGAAACCTATATTAACCTGTGCACTGCAAGCCAGTGGTGCTGATCAACCATTGTGTATCCATGGTGTGTTCGGCTTCCTGGTTCCTGCTCGCTGTGTGCTATGTTTGTCTCCGTTACTGACCTTGGGGTGTTCTCAACGATTCCTGTCTGCTTGTGACCTTGTCCCTTTGGCATGTCCCCGACCATCCCTGTCTGCCTGTGACCCTTAACCTTTGGCGTGTACTCTGTTGTTCCTGTCTGCTAGTTACCCTGACCTCTGCATTATCCCCTTACTATCCTTGTCTTTTCAGCCTGCTGCTTCCTTCTCCTGTAGTCTACTGTGAGCGTGAGCTGTGAGACCCTGGGGGCCGTGACCTGGAGCCAGACTGCAGCGAAGTCCATCCTCACCACTAGAGGCTCTGGCGAACACCTGCTGGCTCTTAGACTCCGCGCCCTGGGGAATCTATGCTCTAGCTCCCACTGGGATCTGTGTTAGTGATCCAGTAGACCTGTGTCCTGAATCTCCCTGGGTACAATCCGCAGCAGTCAATCCTAAGCTCCACTGCCTAGCGGTGCACTTCCGATTCCAACTGAGTGCACCTGGCACCTGGTCTAAGGTGACCTGACAATATAGTGTGGGGTGTGGACTTAGTTCCCCTGAGCCATGATTGGCCAAAGGCACCCTGCCTTTGGCCAATTATGGCTCTTAGCTGAGGGTGCTGGGATTGGCCAAAGCATGCAGGTCATGGTGCATGTTTTGGCCAATTATCATTCAGCAACGCACTGCACTCCCGCAGTACATTATGGGGTGCTCGAATTTGGCGCGAACGCCCCATAATGTTTGGTTTTCGGCGAACGGGCAAACAGCCAATGTTCTAGTCAAACTCATGTTCGACCTGAACATAAAGCTCATCCCTAATATATAACAAAAGGAAACTCAGAAAAGTAGAACTTGTATAGGGGTGTAGTTAACAGACATATGTATACTATAATTAATGTATTAGATACAGTAACAAGGGGAAATGTGACATGCGTATGGCACTATATAAGTATGTCTGTATATACATAATAAAATAAATTAAAATAAAATGAAAACTGTGCATGTACCTGACCAGCCAAAGACCACGATACTGAGGACCTAATGATTCTGCATAAACCACAATATACACCAAGGAACTTAAAAAAGCCATCAGATGGCCGAACAAATGGCCTGCAATCTAGTATAGAAACAAGAGAGATCCAGGTAAGGATACTGAATAGAACTATATGACTGAGTAGAAGTCCGAAAAGAGTATTTAATTTTAATATTCAGACACTGGAGTCTGCAGTCCAGTGGGGAGAACAGAGTAAAAATTGGATCAAAGCAAAAACTAATTTACCTGGTGTGTGGTTAACAGAAGCTGAAAAGGTCCTCAGTCACTCAGCCAGATTCACACAGATTTTGGGATACACACAGATTTTATGTGTGATTGATTGCCAAAAGGCCAATTAAGCACAAACGCACAGAGGGGCGGGGCTTGCCGAGCGTCCCCCGAGACGACAGCGTGCGGACGGTGCCTCCAAGCATGCTGGCCAATGGGGATGGAGAAAACCCAGGCAAACAAACGTTGACACCGGAAGTGACATGGTCATGTCCTGGATGTTGGCTGGGAGAGCCAGACAAACCGTGCAGGCTGCGCCATCCCCCTCCCTAATCAGATCAAACAGATTGTCAATAAACATCTTCCCATTCTTTATGGTGACAAGGACCTAATAGTTGTGCTTTCTAAATGGTGTAATTTCTCTTATCGTCGTGCCCAAACTTTAGGTAACTCTTTTCTCCCAGTCTATATCAAACCACCACTATTTCCAAAACGTGGCTCAGTACTAATGGCTCATATAGTTGTAGTTTAAATACTTGTTGGTATTGTAACAAACATAAAAAGAATCATAAGTCTATTACCTCGTACCATAATAATAAGGTATTTCCTATTAAGGATTTTATAAATTGCAGTACTCAATATGCAGTCTACGTGATAGCATGTGACGTTTGTAAATTACAATATGTAGGATGGACCACTAGGCCCCTTCGCACAAGGATTAGCAAACATTATAACGGAGCAGCATATAGTAATGAGAGAAGGTTATCCAATGCATCTAAACACTTCAAATTCATACATGATGGAAACATGGATTCCTTCTCTTTCTCTTTAATTCAAAAAACCTAAATGTCGGTACGTGGAGGAGACAAGCACAGAAGGCTACTAGAACAGGATGTTAAGTTGGTTTTACTTTTGGGGACACACATCCCCACAGGCATGAACCACAGATGGGATGTGGATCTATTTATCAAATTACATCATGGTATCACATCTTCAGTTTTATTGTCACCTGCTTCAGTATTTGCCTTTTTGTCCTAGTAGGTTCCTTCTGTGCTTGTTGTCTGCCTTTTATTTTTTCCTCCTGCCAAAAAATGTATATATATATATATATATATATATATATATATATATATATATATTTTTTGATCTTGCCATGAATTGAATCCCTCCCCTTTTTTTTGATCCTGCCATTAATCTTGACCTTACATTGTGTTGCTACCGCATAGTGTTTTAAGTGAACTTGAGTGCACTTTCACCTTCTTCTAAGGAATACATTTCTCCCTTGGAGTAATAAGGTCCTAATATCTCATGTAGCATTTTTTCTACACATTTCTTTTTGGCTCAACAAAATAACTTTTTATATTACCTTTCTTTCCTCTCCCCCTTCTCATGCTGGCTAAAAACAGGTGTAGTCACTAACAGTGATGTAAGTAACTGAGTTAAAATAAACTGAGTTACGTAACTCAGTTACTTTAGAGGGTAACTAGTAATCTAACTGATTACTTTTCCCCTCATGGTAACTCAGTTCCCATTACTTTGGCTTAGTTACCCCAATTACTTCTACCACCACTGGATGGCTGTAGTGTAATTCCGGTGTCCTGCCGAAAAAGTTCCCCCGCCGGATAAGGACCCCCTGTACTGCTCAGGCGCAGGGCTTGCGCAGTACGAAGGACTACAGAGCTTCCGAAAATTGCCGAACATAAACAGCTCTGTGAACTCTACACCGCGCAGGTGCAGTTAACATGTAATTGTACGAGGCGATGCCGCACGCTCCTTATGCTCATGCTACTCTGCAAGGGGCGTCTATCGTGTAAGTAAGGGGCGGGTCTAGTATTACTGTAACCAAGGGGCACATTTATTATTATTGTTATATATCGATCTCTGCCCATTAATTTAACATTCGCCCTCTTCTGTAGCCATCCGCCCCTTACACGATATAATAATAATAGACCCGCCCCTTGCTTACACGATATATAACAATAATAACAATAATAATAATAGAGCAGCCCCTTGGTTACACGATATATAACAATAATAATAAATGCGCCCCTTGGTTACAGTAATACTAGACCCGCCCCTTAGTTACAAGTATAGAATATTTAAAAAAAAAAAAGTCAGTTACTTTGCTGCGTAACTAATTACTTTTCCAATGTAGTAACTGAGTTACTAACTCAATTACTTTTTGGGAGAAGTAATTTGTAACTTAACTTATTACTTTTTTAAAGTAAGATGACCAACACTGGTCACTAACCACTTGAATAATTGGTGGTATTAAATATGTTCATTTTCTGTGACACTAACCTGATAGGTCAATTATGTAGAGATGGAATTTGGATATGTGTATGAGTTTGTGAATATATATATATATATATATATATATATATATATATATATATATATATATATATATATATATATATATATATATACACACACACACACACACACACACACACATTGCCATATCTGTTTCAAACTAGCTACGACTAAGGCTAGTGTCGAAACGCATCAGATTATTGTTTTATTGAATGAATGAAAGATTTGTATAGCGCTGCAACTGCGAACTGAATCGCCTCGAGGCGCTTGATCCGAACTGGGTTGATTCCTTCTTAGAGGTGGGTCTTGAGTTTTTTCCTGAAGGCCCGATGGTCTTTTTCTAAGCGGATGTTCGTAGGTAGAGCGTTCCATAGCCGTGGTCCTTGGACTGCAAATCTTCGTTCTCCCCTTAAATTGTACCGGGACTTGGGGACGAGGAGGAGATTTTGGTCGTTAGATCGGAGGTTGCGATTGGGAGTGTAGTATTGTATTTTTTCGCATAAGTATAGAGGAGCATCTCCTTGTGTGCATTTGTGGGTCAGGCAGAGGGTCTTGAATGTTAGACGATCCTTTACAGTTAGCCAATGGAGGGTCCTCAGGGAGGGGGAGATCGATTCCCATGTTTTTTTTTCCTGTGACTAGTCTTGCTGCCGTGTTTTGAACGACTTGTAGTCGCGCAATCTGGAATTTAGGTAGTCCTATGTAGAGGGAGTTTGCATAGTCGAGTTGAGAGTTGATGATTGTTCCTACCACTATGGCTTTGTCCTTTTCTGGAATGAAGGGGATGAGTCTACGTAGCAGGCATAGAAGATGGTAGGATCCGCTGACTACTGATCCTATTTGTGCATCCATTGACATTTCTGAATCGAAAGTGACTCCGAGAATTTTGGCTTTTAAGCTTAGGGGGATGGTCTGTCCAAGGATGGTGGGCGGAGTCCATGGTGTTGTAGAATTAGTTTTCCTGTTTGCATTTAGGAGAAGGAGTTCTGTTTTGGTTCCGTTAAGTTTGAGGGAGTTAGTGGACATCCAGTCGTCTATTGATGCGAGGCATTTTTCCAATTCCTGATATTGGTCTTTTTGTCCGGGGATCCGAAGGTAGAGTTGAGTGTCATCTGCGTATGAGTGGAAGCATAGGTCAGATTTTCTGATGATTTTAAGAAGTGGACGGATGTAAATGTTAAAGAGCACGGGTGATAAAGGTGATCCTTGAGGGACTCCATAGGAGACTGCGCGAGATTCACTGGTGAAGGCTCCAAGTTTCACTGTCTGTGACCGATTTCTTAAAGGAGGAAGTGAACCATAGTAAATCTGAGTCTGTGACTCCTGCTACTTCTTTGAGGCGGGTGAGTAAAGTGCTGTAATCCAGTGTGTCAAACGCTGCACTAAGGTCCAGGAGTACCAAGAGACATGATTCTCCATCATCTGCTGCTTCCAAAGCATCGTCCCATATTTTGAGGAGTGCTGTTTCTGTGCCATGGCCTGGGCGGAAGCCTGATTGCAGGGGGTCCAGGAGATTGTGTGTGTCCAGGTGGAGTTGTAGCTGTTGTACCACTACTTTCTCCATAATCTTGGAGATGGTGCACAGGCTAGTTATCGGTCTTCGGTGGTTAGGATTTCTTGGGTCCAAGTTGGGTTTCTTTAGGAGGGGTTTGACTATGCCTTGTTTGAGGGAGTTAGGAACAATTCCTTCTTTGAATGACTGATTAATGAGTAGCGTTATAGTAGGTGCCAAGATGTCAGAGCATTCTTTCAGAAGTTTTGTGGGGATGATATCATTGGGTGATGTGCTGTCCCGGAGGCTTCTGATGATATTTTTATTGGTGTCTATGGCGATCGGGGTCAGCGAGAAGTTTGGTGGTTTTGAATGTTGAATGTTTTTCGAATCGATTTCCTCTTTTTGGATGCAGTTGATTGTATTTTTCTGTTGGATTTTTTCCCGAATGCTGTTGATTTTGTCGATAAAAAAATCTGATAACTCGTTGCAAAATTCTTGAGTTTCGTTAGTGGGGGGCTCTAAGCAGGTAGGGTTCATAGTCTGGGAGACTAGTTTAAATAGTTCACGAGGGCGGTTTAGGGCTTTTGTGATGGTGTTTGAGAAGTGTTCTTTTTTAGCTTTGAAGATAGCTTTGTGATATTTCATTGTGAGAGTATTGTAGTTTGTGTGGTTTTCCTTTGAAGAGTTTCTTCTCCAGGTTCTTTCAGCTCTTCTGCGTTCCTGCTTCAGTAGAGTAAGAGTTCCATTAAACCATCCAGAATTTTTGTTGCGGATGAGTGTTCTGCGTTTCGGAGCGACTGCGTCTGCTGTTTGTAGTAACGCTTTGTTTAAGGAGCTGAGTGTTTTTTTCCATCGAGTGGTTTAAATTTAGAATTGTTACTTTGTTGGATAGTGTGGTTTTGAAGAGTTCCGAGTGTAGTTTCTTCTGAGATCTGGTCCAGTATGTTGTTGAGTGGTTCGGTTTCTGGACGGTGTTGTTGGTGGTGATTTTGAATTTGATGGCGTGAATTTTATTGTCACTCTGATGTACCAATAAACGACACTTCAAGGATTACAGTTTTGCCGGCTCTTCTTACTACTGTTGCATTGGAGTGTGTTGGGACACATCACGCCTCGGCACCTGTGAGTGGACCTGGTGTATGTATTGAGTTGTCCCTGCAGAGAGCACTGTTACCTTTCTTTCCATCCTAAAATGGGTACTTCATCCCGCGGGAACTCAGCCACCAGGTCCCGCTCACCTCAAGACACGAGCGGCCCCATCAGCCAGAATATCCCAGAGATTTTCAGGACGCAGTCAAGCAACATGGTGGCGCCTTCACCGACACATGCTTCCATGCCAAGCCACTCCATTACCAACCCGTCTCTTGCTAGTCCGTCTACCTCCCTCAAGGACACATGCCGTCTCTACAGCAGGCGAGCCTAAGGACATCAAGGACACGCTGTTCGTAGCCATCACTGACCTCCGTCACGATATCCAGACGCTGCCCACCAACATAAGGAGATGCGAAAGATCCGCCACGGCGTGGACACACACCCGGCTGCAATTAAGAGACCTCTAAAGACACGTGGAGGACTTAGACAACCGAGGGAGGCGCCACAACTTGAGCGTAAGAGGCCTACCCGAAACGGTTGAAACCAAGCTAATTCTCCCTACTGTGGTTGGTCTGTTTAACCACCTCCTGGATAGGCCTCCAACTACCCCCATTATCATGGAACATATCCATAGAGCCCTCAGGCCACCAGGAAGGGATACAGACCCACTGCGTCTGTTGCCGGCCCGACTTTAAACTAAAAGAGGAAACCCTCAGGAAGGCCCGCAACAGGATAAAACTATTGCATGAGTGGAATGACAGCCAAATCTTTCAGGGCCTTTCAGCGATCACCCTGAAGCATCGTAACCTCTCCTGGATGCCCTGAGAACCAGAGGAATCCACTACCGGTGGAAGTTTCCATTCTGTCTCTCTGCCACCCACCAGGGTCGCACAGCTCTGCTGAGAGTTCCAGAGGAGCTAGAAGCTTTCTGGGCAATGCTCGACATACCAAGAGTCAATGCCCCAAATTGGTATGCTGACTTCCAGACTTCCGAATTGCAGCACTCTCCAGAAAGAGCAGAACCAATGGAAGCGCAAGATGTGAGCTATCGGAGACACTGCTCACCGTCAGATGCGAGACCAAGCCCTGCACCGCTGGCTCATCACCAATACCCAAGCCCTATGAAAGCTCTTCTACCTCTCAGAGCATACTGAGACAAGTAAAACAGCTTCCGTAAACCAACATGCATGACAGTTAAGTACTGAACCCTTTATTCTTTTTTTTGTTTTTTGTTTTTTCTGTTATTTTTTTAATGTGTTTTGAGGCTACCCTGATGCACCCAGAAGTTGCGATGCTTTTTGCCACACTGTTACCACCTCCAATATGGCCGATTTGTAACTACCTTCACAGAAAGACGTGCATACCAAGCAAAGCCCTACCAGCCACATGTTACTCATCTCAAGGCCAGCCTTGTCTACATGCTGCACTGCACCGTAATGGTTGAACTCCGGCCGAGTAGCCTCTCCATATTCAAGCCACATGCCTTCCGCCTTGCACCAGAGGAAGACATATGACTAATATCCAGGACCCAGTCCCCCTTCCCCTGGAACTGACGCTGCACACCACTGCATGCAAATTGTGGACATGCACCTGCCCTGAGCTACGCCTCTCACTGAGCCTGACACCCTGCCAGTTCTGTGCATACACCATACTGCAAGAGCATGCAATCCTATTTAAACAAGATGTTGATGCATTACGGCACCAATTATACCCGGGGGGGGGGTCGGATGAGGAACAGAAAGCCTATGGTGTATGTGTACCTGGAGTGGCAGTCCAGGGGTGCCGTACAATCACTGTGAGTTAGGGTCACTTTGATTGATGGCACCACGGTCACTGCACCATATACTCGCTTTTTTTTTAAGTACCTGCCTCCTGGGCTGGGCCTTTTGGCTGGGACCGGAGGATTTTTTTATTCCTGGCACCAGCGGAGGTTTTGAGTGCGTTTCATATGCCATGGGCTTTCAAAAAAAAACAATTATATCAGCACTAACCCTGACATTACTGCCAACCCAGATGGAGACCCATCTTGGTTAAGAGATGCTAGGCAGATCCGCTGGTTAGTTTGCCCCATTATCCAAAATGGCATAACGTAATGGATGAAAATCTTCCCCAGAGAAGGACCAGCCCACCGTTCCCTCATTCCACTACCCCTGCCTCATAGCTCACACAAGTAATATGCCCATAAGGCATCTAAATGTGACTATGGCAGCCCTACCCAATTCAAATAGAGGCCTGTGCCCAGCCTCAAAGCCTTGCAGATCAGCCTGACAGCCGAGAGTTTGGACAAAGCATGATAAGAAAACTTGCTCTACATATAGTCAATTCTTGTACCTGCACACCAGGCGAAATAGAGCAGAATGTATAAGGCTCAGATTTCAATCGCCCAATACTCCTTCTCTGCTGTGATAACAGATAATAGCACTCAGATGTATTGCTCTCTATTTGTGCTACAACAGCCTCAACAACACTTGCCTTACCTGGCTAGTATAGTATAGCTGGTTGTACATAGCTAGCATACTCCCACCCAGTTACATATGCAAGTTGACAAGTCGACAAGGGTCATCGGACGATGCCACCCATTGAAACGTTAAATTCTATACCACAGCTAATTTAAAATTTTAATAACTAAATGTGCAATGTACCATACATCCAAGAGTTGCTAATCTGTACTATATCTCTGGCTTAGAACCTACCTATCAGAGCAATGCAACCCTGAAAAGGATAACCACCAATATTTAAACATTTATGTTTGTAATATCTTTTGGGTAGTTAACACTAGACTAACACACGCATTATAAGCCTTTCTCCCCTAGATGAGCAGAAGGAGCAGGCCTCCGGAAGCCTCGAGTACAGCTCGCTCCCTTCAGCTGCATTATCAGAACTAGGGATGAGCTTCGAGTTCGAGTCGAACTCATGTTTGACTCGAAGATTGCCTTTTCACCGAACAATTTGGGGTGTTCGCGGCAAATTTGAAAAACCGCGGAACACCATGTAAAAGTCTAAGGGAGAAATCTAAAGTGCTAATTTTAAACGCTTATGTGCAAATTATTATGTGCAGGAGACATGTATCAATGCAAAAAAACTTTTAAAAATGGCCGTTTTTTTCAGCAGCAGTGATTTTAATAATGCTTAAAGTGAAACAATAAAAGTGTAATATTCCTTTAAATTTCGTATCTGGGGTGTGTGTATAGCATGCCTGTAAAGGGGCGCATGTTTCCCGTGCTTAGAATTGTCCCTGCACAAAGTGTCATTTTTGCAGGAAAAAAGCCATTTAAAATAACTTGCGGCTATAATGAATTGTCGGCTCCCGTAATACAGAGAGCAGTCATTGAAAGTCATTGATTAAAAAAAAAAAAAAGCTTAGGGTTCCCCCCAAATTCAATTACCAGGCCCTTCAGGTCTGGTATGGATATTAAGGGGAACTCCACGGCAAATTTCCAAAAATCCATACCAGACACAACCTGGCAGGCCGCAGGAAAAGAGGGGGGGACGAGAGAGCGCCCCCCCCCCTCCTGAACCGTACCAGGCTACATGCCCTCAACATTGGGAGGATGCTTTGGGGGTCTGTGACCCCTCAAAACCCCATGTCCCAGCCAAGGGCCTCATCCCCACAACCCTTGCCCGTTGGTTGTGGAGGCCTGTGGGCGGGGGGCTTATCAGAATCTGGAAGCCCCCATTAACAAGGGGACCCTCAGATCCCACCCTCCCTGTTTGAAATGGTAAGGGGGTACCCCTACCATTTCACAAAGAAAGTGTAAAAAAATGTTAAAAAACACAGACACCGTTGGGAAAAATCCCTTTATTAAAAAAAAAAAAAAAAAAAAGATTCCAGCGGTGGTAATCCACTCTTGCTATCCAGCGATGGGTGATCTCTTCTCCTGGGTCCAGCGATGGCTGATCTCTTCCGATGACATCCAGCCCAGCGCATCCTGTCTCCATGAAGACACTGTGGGAATCCCGTCTTAGCAGAGGAGGACCGGGCCACTTGTCACCTGACCCCGCCCCCCTCTGACACAAGGGAAACCCAGGCTTCCCCAGTGACGTACGGGTGACCCCGCCCCCCTCTGATGTAACGCAGGTTTCCATTAAATCAGAGGGGGAGGGGTCACCCGTACGTCACTGGGGAAGCCTGGCTTCCCCCTTGTGTTGCATCAGAGGGGGGCCGGGTCAGGTGACGGGTGGCCCGGTCCTCCTCTGCTAATACGGGATTCCCGCAGGGTCACTTTTGTACCCCCTTACCATTTCAAACAGGGGGGGTGGGATCTGGGGGTTAAAGGGGGCTTCCATATTCTGATAAGCCCCCCGCCCGCAGGCCCACACAACAACCGGGCAAGGGTTGTGGGGATGAGGCCCTTGTCCTCATCAACATGCAAGTGATTTTAAATAGCTTTTTTTCCTGCAGAAATGACACTTTGTGCAGGGACAGTTCTAAGCACGGGAAACATGCGCCCCTTTACAGGCATACTATACACACCCCCCAGGTACAAAATTTAAAGGAATATTACACTTTTATTGTTTCACTTTAAGCATTATTAAAGTCACTGCTCCTGAAAAAAACTGCCGTTTTTAAAAGTTTTTTTGCATTGATACATGTCTCCCGGGTCCCCAAACCCTTTTTATGACAATAACTTGCATGTAAGCCTTTAAAATTAGCACTTTTGATTTTGAACGTTCGAGTCCCATAGACTTTAATAGAGTTCTAAAGTTCACATGAACTTTAGGTCTGTTTGCAGGTTCTGGTGCGAACCGAACAGGGGGGTTCCTCCTCTCCAATAGGTTCCTCTACACAATCGCCTCCCCCACCCCCTGACTACGGAACGGCTACTTTCCAGGTTTCTAGAATCCAGAGATATAACACTGACATCTCTTAATGGCAGGATTCTGATAATGTGACACTTGAAGGCCAAGGACCTCACCAAGGTATTCGCTTAGTTTTCTACATTTTCTAAATTCAATACCTTTTATATCTGAAACTAAGAATAGATTTTGTGTGTGTAGTTTAGTTTTGTTTTCTACCACATATCTTCTCCACATGGTTCACAAGCAATTGGCTGCAAAACACATGAGTGCAATCAACTGGTGAAAGGTGTAAAGGGCTATGTTCAGCTTATAGGAAAATATAGAACTACACATGAAATTTCAGTGACTGCAGATGGTCTTACTGCTACTACTATGTACAGTCCAACTCACCCTCCTCTCTAGAAGATACCCATCCTTAATACCTCTAAATTCCTCATGCTACACACTCCCACGCCAGCTATATAACACTTACGAACCCTTCAACCATCCTCCTTACCCATCTGCAAACGAGTCCAATTTGGCATTCTGTCTGATGGGGTATTTGTAAATACCCCTTCTCTCCAAACAAACCAACTCCCACACAGTGGTAGCCCACCTAGCAAGCACTCTAAAGACCCCATCAGCCCCTAATACCACTGACCCCCTCCGGCCATATCAGATCTACAGTATAATCCACACCTGGACAAGTGAGAGCTATCTCACCTGTCGCCAGACCTCCCTCCTCTGTAGGCCCCCCTCCTTCCTTTCCAACTCCTGACCTCTCTCCTCACCCCCCATCCTACACTTCCCTTATCCCTTCACCCCCACCCCAAAACCAACCCAAACCCAACTCCCAGATCAGACCTTACCTTCTCACCAGCTGCAACCCCCACAAGGCACGTCACTGAATTACTGAGGCCTTGATTACATAAACCCTTGGGTACAAACGTACTACACCCAAACCATGGCCTTGATACCTCCCAAGAAAAACAAAACTCTTATCAAGATCATCTCGCTTAATGTCAGAGGACTCAATACTCCAGAGAAGCGCTCCCAGCTCCTCCTACAATGCAACAGAATAAAGCGGATATAGTATTTCTACAGGAAACGCACTTTCACACTGACGCTATATCAAAACTGATGAATAACTTCTACCCTACAGTCTACCACGCAACAAATTACACATCCAAAGCTAAAGGGGTCTCCACACTCATATCGAAATGATGCCCCTTCAAAATTACTGACAAGCTTACGGATAAAGAAGGCAGGTTCTTCTTTCTGAAGGGGACATGCCATGGCAAATTGAAAACCCTAGCAAACATATATGCCCCGAACAACCACCAAGTCACCTTCTTTTGCGGACTAACCAATACACTCACCTCATTCCAGGAAGGCTCCCTGATTCTAGGTGGTGACTTTAATGTCTCCCTGAACCCCCTCCAGGACACCTCAAATGGTGCATCTTCGCTACCCTACAAATCCTTACGCTCCATTAAGTCACAATTACAGGATCTTCTACTACATGATTCTTGGTGCACACTGAACCCCAACGGCAGAGACTTCACCTTTTTCTAAAACTCTCACCAACGATACTCTCACATTCATTCCATCCCCAACCACCAACCACCCTTCCCTGCTCACAGACCCTTCCATCGCAGTGAAAGTCAAGACACACATAAAACAATACTTCACAGACAACAAGCCCACAGACACCTCCCAGGCAATCACATGGGAAGCACACAAATGTGTAATTAGGGGCATTCTAATTGCAGCAGCTGCCAAATGTAAAGAGGAAAGACAGAGGCAACTCACAGAACTGACCACCCGAGTTCAGAAGCTAGAACGCGCGCACAAACAGACGCAAGCCCTAGACACGTTCCAGACCCTTATACAAGCAAGAACTGAACTTTTGGAGGCACTAGGCAAAAAAATAAAACGCAATTACATTTTATCCCAAAAACACTTTTACGAATACAGCAAAAAAGCCGGGAAATTGCTGGCGAGGGCTTTACAATCTAAGAGAGCAGCCTTGACAATACACTCCCTATTGGACCAATTAGGTTGTAGACTTAACTCCAATCTTGACATTGCCAAATAATTTGTCGATTACTACTCAAAGCTTTGCAACCTACCCCCAGCAGACCCAACCGTGACAAACTCATTGACAAATCAACTAATAACAGAATTTTTAAAACAATATAGCCCATCCTCAATCTCAGACACCATGGCTCAAGACCTGGACAGCCCATTGTCAGAAATAGAAGCCAAACTCGCACTTAAACAAATTAAACCAGGCAAAAGCCCCGGGGCCAGATGGGCTAACAGTAGGATATTACAAAACCCATACAGAGCTTCTTCTCCCGTTTTTTTCTCTCTGCCTATAACTCTTCACTTCTCCATCAACACCCCCTTGTGACTTACTGAGAGCCCACATTACAGTAATCCTTAAACCAGCGAAAAACCCTGCCCTAGTTGCCTAAAGTGGTATTCCAAAATGTTAGCCAACCGCCTACTTCCCTTGCTTCCTCAGCTCCTTTTCCTTGACCAAGTTGACTTTATACCAGGTAGTGAAGCAAGGGACAACATTTTGAAGGCGATCAACATCCACCTGGGGTTTCTCCTTTCACTTGACGCAGAGAAGGCATTCGATAGGGTGACATGCGACTATATTACAGAAACACTAAAGGCCATTGGTCTTCCCCATAGAATGCTAAACCTTATACTGATGCTATACTCAAGTCTCACAGCCAGCGTTCGCGTAAACAGCCATCTATCGGATGCCTTCTCAATCTCAAATGGAACAGGTCAAGGATGCCCTCTCTCTCCCTTGATCTTTATCCACACCCTCAAACCACTACTACCACTACTAGTATTACTACTACTAGACGCCTCAGAGCAAACCCCAATATCAGAGGAATTACAATAGCTGACCACACCAACAAACTAGCCGTATTTGCGGATGATATCCTCCTTTTTCTCTCAGATCCGCACATAAACAATCCCAAACCTACTCAAAGACTTCACATTTAAATCTCTAACTAACCTACAAATCAACTTTTCTAAATCTAACACACTGAATGTCTCACTTCCCATAGACACATGCTGGCAATGCCAATCTAATTTCCCATCTAAATGGAATAAACACACGATTACCTACCTAGGCATCCAAATGGCCTAATCCCTTACAGACCTATATTCCAAGAACTACCCACCGATACTGAAGAACATAACAGACGATTTGAAGTCATGGTCCTCTGGCCTCTTTTCATGGTTTGGCAGGGCTGCAGTTATTAAAATGAACATCCCGACCATATTGTACCTATTACAAACCATCCAGGTAAAACTTCCTTCCGCCTTCTTTTCCACATACAAAAAGCTTGCACAAACTTCATATGGGGAACCAAACGTCATAGGCTTTCCATATCTCGAGAAATATCATAAAGACTGCCACTTAGCCAGGATCATAGATTGGAATATGCATTAGAGGGTTAAAGATTGGGTTCAGTTAGAACATGCCATGTCCCCCTCCCCACTATTCCAAATTCCCCCAAAACACATGCGTCCTGCAAAAATCACCCACTAATACTTCCAACTCTAACCTCCTTCCGAGAAACTTGCCAGAAACACGACATCTCCTCAATCCTAGGCCCAATGACCCCACTTCGCCACCAGCCCCAGGAACCTTCACTTCCTTCCTCTCAGACACTTGGCCACACACCACCATCCGAGCGGCACAATTATATGAGAGAGGCCACCTTCTTACTCAATACCAGCTGGCCGCCCGGATGACTAACGACACATTCCCATTCTGAACTTACATACAAATTCGACACTTCCCCGAAAAACATAACCCCTGACCTGATTGGTCCTAACCGACCACCCCCTTTGAGTCACTATGCCTGAAATCGGAACCCCAAGCTCACCTAATATCTTACACATACGCCTTACTATTTGACAACCATAACCTCAAATCTAACTTGGCTAGCCGCCAGTGGTAATAAGAACTCTCCATTAACCTCTCAGACCAAGAATGGGAAAATATCTACACATGTATCCAGTCCACAAAGGGACAGTAAAACGTCTATGAACAAGAGAATGCATTCAAAATATTTTCCAGATGGTACAGAACACCCCTTAGGCTACACAAAATATTCCCATCACTCTCCTCTCAATGCTGGAGATGTGAGGGGGAGCTGGGCTCGCTTCTTAATATCTGGTGGAGCTGCCCTAAAATACAACCCTTATGGAAGGAAGTGCACCGACTCACAAACCAAATTACCACTTTCACTCTTGAATTTTTCCCAACGCAGTTTCTGCTACACCATCCCTAAATATCGAAAAAAAAAGCCACCAGGGATCCCTAACTGAGTCCCCACCCTCTAAAATACACCTAGTCACCTCCTGGGACCCCTAACCTCACATTAACAATCTCTCGTTTCGGTTATCCGTAATCCAAAGTCACCACATGGGCACTTATAACATTTAACATAAACACTATCAGACAATCTCTGAAAACAATAGAAGGGACAGATAATAAGCATCACCAATCCAATGATAAGCTACATCTAACATTACTGGAAGTTAATAAAACATAAACTGAACAGCCTAAGCAACCAGGGATTTAACATCATGCTATTAAAATGTTGTCATATACAACCCTTATAGCGCAGTTACATTTCTTTATATATGTATTTATGTAGAAGTTTGCTATCATGGATGCGACCGTACACGTTTATGTAAATGTTATATCTTTGATTAAAAAAAAAAAAGAAAACAAATAAAATTAGACATTCTATCTGCCAAAAAAAAAACTTAACCAAAAAGTGCATTCTATGCATCCAAAAATATAGAAAATATACCAAATCAAATCATTATTCAACCAAAATAAAAAATAAAAGCATCATGCATGTGTCCTGCTTCTTAAGGGGGTCAACAATGCCAAGAGTTAGTCTTTCAAACGATCCAGTGGCATATTTCAAACAAAAGGCAGCTTGTAGAGCAGATTGGCAGTAACATGCTAATATTCTGAAATATGCACGTCAATGAGGGCCATGTACCGATTAGAAAAAAAAAAAAGAATAATAATATTAATCTCTCTCTCTACACAGAACTGTCAGCTGTCCCTAACAACATGGATAATAAAGCTGCTGTGACCCCACCCGTCCATCAATAGGTAATTCTTTCCTTCATCCATTGCTTGTGCGCCGCATTAGAGGTTGTTCCTTTATTTTGGTGGTGAACCTGCAAACTTTTCAGCCAAAAGTCAAACTTTACAAATCCCAGAGATTCACCCCAAATCTTTAGTAACTGCTGAACCTTATTCCTGCACCTGTATTTATACAGTATAATAATAATAATACTAATAATAATAATAATAATAATAATATACATGGCATTCTTGGCCATCAAATTTCACATTTTTACTGTTTCATGTACAATATGTCATAATGGTATTTGTATAACCTTCACTTTCTACGGTGCTGACAAAGTTGGCTTCTGTGTATTTTAGCTTTGGCCTTTTTTTTCCTACTCTATAAGTAGATTCATATTCCAGTCTATCAGTAATAAATAACAGAATTATTCTTTATAAACCTGACACTCTCACAGCCTTCAGCTGAGCCATGAAGTCAGTGTCAGGATCCTGGGCTGATGTCAGTGATGAGGAGGTTGGGAGAAGAACTCATTGGAGTCTATCAGAGACTCGTCCATGTTATCTTCAGATATCTACTTAGAATATTGTGGTTGTTGTCTTTGTGTGTGACCCCCTGCACATCTGACACCCAGAACTCTGATCACCGCTGTGATATGACTATGAGGAATTATACATTTGAGTACAAGTATTCTCAGGATGGAGACATCATTATAGGAGGGATATTCGCTGTACATTCTGCAGTGTTACGGTGGAGTGAGGAAAGTATTATTAAAAATCTCATGTGTTTAGCGTAAGTGAAATATGAAAAGTTTCCAATCTGATCTACAGAGCTGTGTCTTTAGGAGATATGTGTGATAATGTGCAGGACTCATTCAGTCTGTTACACTGCATTTATATAAAATAAAAGTATATCAATGAATACGTTAGTGAAAACCATGTATGACCAATTCTATTGCCGGGTGTTAATACTCACATTTATTTATTACAAATAGCTGCCAATGTACCACAATGGATGAAAAACCCACATGATACTTTAAAAAAAAAAAAAGACAGCAGTGCTCTATATGTGTATTATGGTGCTTTGAGGTGTGTTGTGTGTTGGGATCTACTTACTGTACTGGGAAAACTGTTATCTGCAGGACAGGAAGTGACAGGACAGGAAGTGAGGGGAAATCTCTCTAATGGAGCCCTGGACAGTGGCTGTCCAAAAGAAAGGTTTTGGTTGGACGTGCATTTTAAGGCACCACAATAACATTATATAATATTTTTGTTTCTGATGGCCGGAATTGCATTTACCTTTTCACCAGCATGCACAATTTTAAAGCTTTAAATGTTGGGGTTCTATTTACTTGGAACAACCTCATATTTTATATTTTACCAAAAAGTTGGGTAATGCATCTCATTTGTGTGCAGTAACATTATTTTTAGTGTATTTTTTACTGAAAATATTTGATAAACAGCACCTCTAATATCATAAAAAAATTCAAACTACCACCATTGTATTCTGCAGGATCTTTGCTTTCAGAAAATATATAATATTTGGGGGGGTTTAACAAATTTTCACGCATTTTAATATTTCACACAAAAGGTGACAGTGAAAGGATTAAAGACAACGCAGTCACAGAAAAATTCCCATTGATCTGTTCTTGTTGTGGACTGACAACACTGTGCTATTTGTTAAAGTGGAAGTAAACCCTCCTATCGTTTTCAGCCAAGGAAGCTGGCCTCTGTTTAATCTTCAACTGCCCAGTGCTGCACATGTGATCCGTTATGACACCAGCCATTGGATGGTTTGACTGTTTGGTTGAGAGCACAGCCAATGTGCAGTTAGCATTCACGGCATGCCTTTTTTTTTTAGACTGTTAAATCGATGGGTTTACTTCCGCTTTAAATGAAATAACAAGGAATGGTGTCAGCCCTGCCAAGTTTCTTTTGGTAAACTAGAGAATGTTTCCCTTTCTACTCAACTCTATAACATGGGAGGGTTGTTTTGCCTTCAAAGATGAAAACCGAAAAACTGTGTGGGCGGGGGGGTTGATTAGACCCCTTAAGTACATTGGCAGAGTGAACAGAAATAAAAAAAAAAAAAAACTAACATCCGTTGGGGATGCCCTGACCCTGCTGGTGAAGTGGTGCATGTGCATGATGTATACAACCCACTACAGAAACATTAACATTTACAAATGGAAGTAAATTCTGTTTAAATTGACAAAAAATTACAGCTTCAGCCACCTACCAATCAGCTGAGGATTCACCTAATCTATAGCAGACTCTTATCCCATGTGTTAATGGTGGACCCCACACAAAACAGAAAAAGTGTATAAATTCCCCCTAAGAATGCATAAATTACCCTTATGGAGGGGGCGTGGCTTGGCTCCGGAAGTGAATGGCCGCATAATCCTTTGGCTCCCGCTCGGCGAGGACAAATATCAGCCTAAAAGAGGATCATAACCCGACCAAGATGGGTGAGGGAGACCGGAGCTCATCAGCCATGAGATCCCAATCCCTTCGGGATGGAGAAACCCAGCTGAGCGGCAACATACCTGCGCTGTTCAGGACACTGCAGTGGGACCCACAACCCTCCTCACAGGCTTCCTCCCTTTCCACGCAGTCTGCCAGCTGCAGCCCAGACTGCATTAATCACAGCAAAGCAAACATAGCATCTCCCACAGCCAGCACAGCACAACCTCTATGTCTGCATTATCTGCAAAACATTGCATCAGACATTAAAAGTACCCTGTCAGTTGCCATAGGAAAACTCCAGCTGGACATACAAGCAGTGGCAGTACGATTAGAAAAAGAGTGGAAGCTACTACAAGCAGGCAGGAGAACGCTATAGCACATGTCCAGCAAGTGTCTGAACACCTATCTTTCCATCTCAGGGAGATGAACAGATACTTGGAAGATCTTGACAATAGGGGACGCAGACACAATATAAGAGCCAGGGACCTCACTGAAACTGTCGTTCCTAGCAATCTCCAACAATGCGTGCAATCCATTTTCAATAGCTTAATATATAGACCCCATGATTCACCAATTGAAATAGAACGCATACACAGGGCTCTACGTCCCAGGGGCAGGGACTCAGATCCACCATGCAATGTTATCTGTTGCCTGGTGAATTTTCCTCTGAAAGAGGAAATTCTTAAATGGGCCAGGGAAAGGCACCAGATCTTACATGAGGGCTCAGCAATTGAATGGATGATTTGTATAGTGCTGCGAATGCAAACTGAATCGCCTCAAGGTGCTTGGTTCATCCTGTGTTGTCTTGCTTCTTAGAAGAGGTGGGTCTTGAGTTTTTTTCTGAAGTCCCAATGGTTTTCTTCCATGCGGATGTTGCTGGGTAGAGTGTTCCATAGCCGTGGTCCTTGGACTGCGAATCTTCGTATGTAGTGTTTTATTTTCTCACATAGGTATTGAGGAGCGTTTCCTTGTGTACATTTGTGGGTGAGGCAGAGGGTCTTGAATGTGAGCCTATCCTTTACAGTTAGCCAATGTAGGGTCCTTAGGAATGGGGTGATGGATTGCCAGGGTTTCTTTCCCATGACTAGTCTTGCTATTGTGTTTTGGACGACCTGTAGGAGTGCAATCTGGTAATTAGGTAGTCCTATGTAGAGGGAATTTGCATAGTCGAGTCTCAAATTGATGATTGTTCCAACTACTACGGCTTTCTCTTTTTCTGGAATGAAGGGGATGAGTCTGCGTAGCAGGCAGAGAAGATGGTGGGATCCACTGACTACTGATCCTATTTGTGAATCCATAGTCATCTCTGAGTCAAAGATGACTCCGAGACTTTTGGCTTTGGTGCTTGGAAGGATGGTCTGTCCATGGTAGCAGTATGTTGTCTAGTATGTTGGTGTCCATGGGGTCTTAGTTTTTTTATTTCGGTTTGCGTTGAGGAGCAGAAGATCTGCTTTTGATCCATTGAGTTTGAGGGAGCTAGTGGTCATCCAGTCATCTATCAATGTGAGACATTTTTCTAGTTTCTGATATTGGTCTTTTTGTCCAGTGATGCGAAAGTAAAGTTGAGTGTCGTCAGCGTATGAATGGAAGCATTGATCCGATTTGCTGATGATTTTGAAGAGTGGACGGATGTAAATGTTGAAGAGTACTGCTGACAAGGGTGATCCATGAGGGACTCCATAAGAAATTGCCCGAGTTTCAGAAGTGAAGGCTCCTAGTTTAACTGTCTACGAACGATTTCCTAAGAAGGAAGCGAACCATGGAAGATCGGAATCTGTGAATCCTGCCACTTCTTTGAGGCGGATGAGAAGAGTATTGTGGTCCACTGTGTCGTACGCTGCACTAATGTCCAGCAGTACCAAAAGACAAGATTCTCAATCGTCAGCTGCTTCAAGGGCGTCGTACCATATTTTTAGAAGTGCCGTTTCTGTGC
Organism: Lithobates sylvaticus; assembly: GCA_028564925.1. NCBI lineage: Eukaryota > Metazoa > Chordata > Amphibia > Anura > Ranidae > Lithobates > Lithobates sylvaticus. The sequence goes on from CM053026.1 coordinate 25,321,512, forward strand.
CATGGCCTGGGCGGAAGCCTGATTGCAGTGGGTCCAAGAGTTTGTGTGTGTCCAGGTGGAGTTGTAGCTGTTGTACTACTGCTTTCTCCATTATCTTGGAGATGGTGTTCAGGCTTGTTACTGGTCTGTGATAGTTAGGATCTTTCGGGTCGAGGTTGGGTTTCTTTGGGAGTGGTTTGACGATGCCTTGCTTGAGAACGATTGGAACAATCCCTTCTTTGAATGACTGATTTACTAGATGTGTTATAGTAGGGGCCAAGATGTTGGAACATTCTTTCAGGAGTTTTCTGGGAATGATATCATTGGGTGATGTGCTGTCTCGGAGGCTCTTGATGATGTTTTTGGTGTTATCAGTGGTGATCGGGGTTAGCGAAAAATTTGGTGTTTGTGTGATGTTCGGATGGATTTCCTCTCCTTGCTTTGGTTGAATAAGGTTGGTTGTTTTTTTTTTTTTTTGTTGAATTATTTTCCGAATGTTGACGATTTTGTTGATAAAAAAAATCATATAACTCGTCGCAATATTCTTGAGTTTTGTTTGCTGGGGCTCAAGGCAGGTGGGGTTCATAGTCTGGGCGATTAGTTTGAAAAGTTCACGTGGGCGGTTTAAGGCTTTTGAGAGGGTGATTGAGAAATGTTCTTTTTTTGCTTTGAAGATTGCTTTGTGATATTTCTTGGTGAGTATTTTGTGTGATTTTCCTTGGTAGAATTTCTTCTCCAGGCTTTCAGCTCTTCCTGTTTCAGTAGAGTAAGAGTGCCATTAAACCATCCAGAATTTTTCCTGCGGATGAGCGCTCTACGTTTTCGGAGCGACTGAGTCTGCTGTTTGTAGTAATGCCTTGTTTAAGGTGCTGAGTGTTTGTTCTGTTGAGTGGTTTAGATTTAGCGTAGCTATTTTGTTTCATAATGTGGTTTTGAAGATTTCCGAGTGTGGTTTCTTATGCGACCTGGTCGAATGTGTTGTTGTTGACTGGTTCGGTATTTGGAGGGTGGTGCTGGTGGCGATTTCAAATTTGATAGTGGGTGGTCTGTCCATGGTAGTGGTATGTTTTCTAGTATGTTGATGTCCATATTTTTTTTGAAGATGAGGTCCAGAATGTGTCCTGAGCATTTATTAGTTGTTGAAGCCCTAGTTCTTCCAGGTGGTTAATGCAGGCGGTGGCAATGGGGTCTTTGGTGGAGTTTGCCCAGAGGTTGAAATCCCTGAGTACCAGAACCATATTGGTTTTCAGGGTGTGTAACAAAATTAATTCAGTGAGGGGTATCGTAGATTTGTCTTTGGTCCTGGTGGTCTGTAGCATAGCAGCATGTGAATGGTCTCTTGTGGTGTTGTTTGAAGATGTAGAGTAAGTGTCTCCATAAAAGGCACTGAGTTCTGCACAGTTGGTTTGACGAGCGCCAGGTGAGATTTGAAGATCGCTGCTAGGCCTCCTCCTTTTTTTCCTATTCTATGCTCAGTTAGGATCTTGTAGTTTTCCGGCACCAGTTCTGTTAGGATGGTGTTGCAGTCGGGTGTTAGCCAGCTTTCCATGATGAAGAGGCAATCTATGTTGTTTTGGGTGATAAAGTCATGGATTTCGTGTCTGTGCTTGACTGACAATCTGGTGTTAATCATGGCGCATGCTAAATGTTGCGGTTGAACTGTAGTCTTTTTGTGGTTGATTGTGGATTGATCCTTAGTGGTTTTTCTTTTCGTAGTATTTTTTGAATGTAGGTCAGTAATGTAAAGGTGGTATTTCTTAGTCTGTGGAGGGACTCTGCTGAGTATTTGAAGTTGCACTCGATGAGGGGAATAAATTGATGTTGATGGAATGATACGATGAAAAACTGATGTAGTGACGATGAGGTTGCTGAGTAGCTGACGGTCCTGCGAGAGGCGGCTGATGATGCTGATGGTCCTGCTGATGGTCGTCTGATGGGTTCAGATGGTGGAGCTGGAGGAGAAACCCTCTTGACCTAAACCTGCCATCCCTTTGATCCAGAGGAAGGCGAAAAAACCCTACTTGAGCTGGCCAATTGCTGCAGCAGAGGAAAAAAAATCCTTCCTGATCCCCCGAGATGCAGTCGGATGTCGGTCCCTGGATCAACTGCTAAGTAGGTGGTCCCTGCGGTACTTACCAAGATACTTACTTGACCGGGGATGGTCCAGGGATGAAGATAGGGTGGATCAGGATGGTCGCTGGAGCTAGGCCTAAGCCATGGTTATCCTGGCGTTCGGTAGCTCCCCGTGTTGCTACGGTGTGGTCCTGTAGTGGAGGGGATGGAAGGGGTGCTCTGGAGTAGATTAGGGCCTGCTGGACCACTGGGGGGTCAGAGGATGCTTTTTTGATGGTGCTGCGGTGTAATTTTGCTGTAAAGGATGGTCTCGGGATGGCTGCCGGGTCTGGGTGTTCCAAGATGGTCGCCGGAATAGGTCCGAGCCGCGTCCTGTCCAGAATCTCGGCGGCTCCCGGAATGGATGCTTTTTTGATGGTGCTGCGGTGTAGTTTTGCTGTGAAGGATGGTTTCTGTATGTAGTTTTCCTGTGAAGGATGGTTTTGGGATGGGGGAGGTGCTCTGGGGTTGATCAGGGCCTGCTGATCCGCTGGGAGGTCAGAGGAAGATTTTTTGATGGTGCTGCTGGTAAAGTGCTGTGGTTAGTGCTGTGCTGGGTCTGGGTGTACCAAGATGGCCGCTGGACTAGGCCCGAGCCGTGGCCTTTCCAGAATCTCGGTGGCTCCCAGAACGGTGTGTGATCAGGTCTGCTGATGCCGGTGTTGGGTCCGGGTAGGAGAGGAGTGGGCGGAGTAGGCCAAAGCCGTGGACTATCCTATGTGGCTGGTGGGCTTTGCGGCGCGGCATCTGGATCGCATCCGTGGACAGCGCGTTGGAGAGCTGGGGGCTGAGCTGAGGCACGGGGGGGGGGGTCGTGTGATCTGTTCTACTTCCCCCCATTCCTGGTACAAGCTGCTGGGGGGTCCGGGGATGTTTTCTGGCTGGCTAGCCGGCTGGATTGGCCGGGTGGCTGGAGCAGCTGGTACCTACGTCTGCTTGCTGCAGTGACACAGTTATGGTAACTGACTTTAAAGATTAAAGGTAGGAAGAAGGAGGGCTAGCAATTAAACTCATCCAGGATCTGTCACCTATCACACTTCAACACCGGAAAGATCTCCGTCCTCTCCTGGACATCCTTCAATCAAGAAACATTTCATACAGATGGAAATTTCCCATTTGCCTTTCAGCCTCGGCAATGGGTCGCACTGCCCTGCTTCAGGTCCCGAAAGATGTCCAACACTTCTGCAATGCTTTAAACACACCAAATCCGCACCTGCCTGACTGGTACAGCGAACATCACATATCAGCCCCTTGGAATGCAGATCACGGAGAAGATCCCATGGAATGGAACGCACAAAGGCCACGTCGACAGAGATCACCTCCAACAACCCCTCCACCTCAAACACGCAGTCATCCTGCAAACGGAAGCCCCTCGGCCTCACCGGCGCACATTCATTGTTCACTCCTCTGAACATTTTGTCTACCTACACACTACGAGGTCCAATAAGTTGTAAGTTACAGTATATATTTTCAGTTTCATAGTTTATTCTTACGCAATACTGTTCCAAAAACTCAGCACCCCAGACTACTTTGTTGACAGACATGTCATATACCCAAACCCTGGTATTCGCCACCTCTGAAAGCTTAAAGCCTCTTTCCTCACAATGTTACTTCACCTTGTATGTGATGGCCCCATCAAAACACTACAAGTTTTACAGCTGAATGGGGCAAAATACCTCCTGAAGAGCTAATGGATGGACTCATAACAACCCACCCCTATCTCCACCTTGTCTTCCCTACCGGAACAACCCACAATTCCCTATAAGAACCTTGCATGTACCCCTCTATACTCTCAATGGACAAACTGACCCATCACCAAAGACTACTGGGTACCATTCAAAGGCATATCTCTCATCCTCTGGAGCATAACACAGTCACTGATCACAGTCAGACTAACGGACCTGCAACAGCGGTCCCTCATCCTGCCAACCAACACTCCATATGGTAACCCACAAAACCACATGATGTTGCGATATACATCTACATCAGACAATCATATCGCCCTCTCATAATAGCTGAAACTGCCGCTAGCCGATATTCCTGCACAAAGGCTCCAACCTCGTATCTATAACAATGACTGCACCTATACCACAGGAAACATAGAAACACAGGAGACCCTCATCCCAACGTGGATACTACCTGAAGCGATAATCCCGCCTAGCCTAAGGCCGAAGAAGACAGAAAGTGCAGGCAGGTCACTATCACTGTTACTGATCCTACTGATCTCAATGAAAACATTGCTTCCAATTTAAGCTTGAAGCTTTAGTATGAACACTACCATACCAATTCCACACAAATGCTTACATTTATGTTTCTGATGTTTTTTTCTATTATCAACCACACAGGATAAGAGGGGAGGAATTGAAAAAGGATTTCAAATTCCATATCGTACCCCTCAAAGGGGGGAAAAAAAAGGGGGAGGAAAATGCTTATATAGATATAGGTATGTTATCTACATACTTATACATACTGTGGGATAGTCTGAATCACTAAATAATGCCTCAACACTATACTCACTATCATAATCCTATCTCCAAAGTACGATTATACTCAACCTCACTAGCCTCCCTCTTATCCTGGAATAACATACTGTTGTAGGAGCTGCTTCTGTATTCTACACGTCCACCCATAACTCTTCAGGAACCTTCACAACACTCCCAACCTATCTACTCTCACTTTACTATACTAACACACTATTAAGCTAAAACCCCAGGTATCTAATCTCCACACACAGGATTTGTTACATGTCTCAACATCAACACATTAACTCATTAGCGCTCCTCCAACACCATGTGATACAGAATGGTACTTTATATGGTGCCTCACAAATTAACTGTTAAAGCGCTACTATGATTTGTTCCTTGTTTTCTCTTAATAAGTGGCGTTTTATATTCGTTTACATCCTGTTCCTCACTAAATGACATTCCTAGTGATGGCTTTCAATTATATACATTGTGCTGCCATACTGCAATACCAACATTCTCCTCATATATATGTCTATTTATCCACCCCTCTCTACAATGCATTACACCTATCCTCTGACTTATGACCCTTAATCCTCCATGACAGGAACATCAACCAAACCTTCCACCTCCTCACACAGCAGGTTCTTAGAATTTCTGCTGACTGCATGAAATCCCTTGTGGACCCAGGAAGAGTAGCTGGCCTATTTCATCCTCCGGTATTGTCTCCCCTCATATTCCTCTCTTTAATACACTTGCGCTATCACCTGCAATACCACCTTAATTCCAACTTACTCACTTAATCACCACATCTCCCCCTCTTCCTCTCTCACCCCATCCCTCTTACCCCCTTCTCCACCCCCTCCTTGTAGAACTTATATTCAATAAGCTATATCCCTCTGCAACCCAATAGGCAACATCTTGCTAAAGACTCCACACTAAATACCTCCAAAAACATCAACAACCCCCCTTAAGGTGAAACTCCTTTCCCTAAACACCAAAGGTCTAAACATCCCTGAAAGGCGCTCACAAGTGCTCTCATTGATGAAAAACCACAAAGCAGATATTATGTATAGAGTTGAGCGGACACCTGGATGTTCGGGTTCAGCCGAACTTCGGAAAAAAGTCCGGGTTCGGGACCAAACTTGACCCGAACTTGACACTGAACTCCGAACCCCATTGAAGTCAATGGGGACCCGAACTTTTGAAGACTAAAATGGCTGTAAAAAAGTAATGGAAAGGGCTAGAGGGCTGCAAATGGCAACAAAATGTTGTTAAGTGCATGGCAAGTGCTCTGCAAACAAATGTGGATAGGGAAATAACTTAAAATAACATAAAAAAATAAAAAATTAAAATAAAATGCTGGAGGCACAGGAAGAGGTACAGGAAGTCATTAAGAAAATCAGAAACTCAACGGCACGATGCCGCACATATGGTGGGAATTAGGGATGGGCCCCGGTGCTCGATGCGAACCCATGTTCGCATCGAGCACCGGGTGTTCGCTCGCTCGGCGATGCCCAGAACTATTTTGTCCGCTCGCATCACGTTCGTGTGATGCGAGCGGCCCCGCAATGCATTGCGGCCGGCGCTGCCGGCGCAGTGCATTGCTGGCTGATGATTGGCCAAGCATGCACTGTGACCCCGCATGCTTGGCCAATCACAGCGCCGGAAACTCGAAGAGCCATAATTGGCTACAGGCAGGACGCCTGTAGCCAATTACAGCTCAGGGGCTTTAGTACACGCCCCCTCTTATAAAAGGCCGCCACGCCGTCTGCGCCGGTCACATGCTGTTCTGGCGTAGATAGAGCAGGATCGTTCTGTGTCACTCTGCTGGATTTAGTTAGTTAGAGAGATTTACTTAGAGAGATTGAGTTAGATAGATTCATTTAGAAAGATTGATTTAGAAAGAGGGGCTTGTAGTGTGTTCGTGGCAGGCAGGCAGAGCTCCTATATTTTGTTCCCAGAAGCACCTATAGGACTTGTAGTGTGTTCGTGGCAGGCAGGCAGGCAGAGCTCCTATATTTTGTTCCCAGAAGCACCTATAGGACTTGTAGTGTGTTCAAGGCAGGCAGGCAGGCAGAGCTCCTATATTTTGTTCCCAGAAGCACCTATAGGACTTGAAGTGTGTTAGTCCCATCACACAGACCTATATTTTCTTCCCAGAAGCACCTATAGGACTTGAAGTGTGTTAGTCCCATCACACAGAGATCATATATTTTGTTCCCAGAAGCACCTATAGGACTTGAAGTGTGTTAGTCCCATCACACAGACCTATATTTTCTTCCCAGAAGCACCTATAGGACTTGAAGTGTGTTAGTCCCATCACACAGAGATCATATATTTTGTTCCCAGAAGCACCTATAGGACTTGAAGTGTGTTAGTCCCATCACACAGACCTACATTTTCTTCCCAGAAGCACCCATAGGACTTGAAGTGTGTTAGTCCCATCACACAGACCTACATTTTCTTCCCAGAAGCACCTATAGGACTTGAAGTGTGTTAGTCCCATCACACAGAGATCATATATTTTGTTCCCAGAAGCACCTATAGGACTTGAAGTGTGTTAGTCCCATCACACAGACCTATATTTTCTTCCCAGAAGCACCCATAGGACTTGAAGTGTGTTAGTCCCATCACACAGAGATCATATATTTTGTTTCCAGAAGCACCTATAGGACTTGAAGTGTGTTAGTCCCATCACACAGACCTATATTTTCTTCCCAGAAGCACCCATAGGACTTGAAGTGTGTTAGTCCCATCACACAGAGATCATATATTTTGTTCCCAGAAGCACCTATAGGACTTGAAGTGTGTTAGTCCCATCACAGAGACCTATATTTTCTTCCCAGAAGCACCCATAGGACTTGAAGTGTGTTAGTCCCATCACACAGAGATCCTATATTTTGTTCCCAGAAGCACCTATAGGACTCGAAGTGTGTTAGTCCCATCACACAGAGATCCTATATTTTCTTCCCAGAAGCACCTATAGGACTTGAAGTGTGTTAGTCCCATCACACAGAGATCATATATTTTGTTCCCAGAAGCACCTATAGGACTTGAAGTGTGTTAGTCCCATCACAGAGACCTATATTTTCTTCCCAGAAGCACCCATAGGACTTGAAGTGTGTTAGTCCCATCACACAGACCTACATTTTCTTCCCAGAAGCACCTATAGGACTTGAAGTGTGTTAGTCCCATCACACAGAGATCATATATTTTGTTCCCAGAAGCACCTATAGGACTTGAAGTGTGTTAGTCCCATCACACAGACCTATATTTTCTTCCCAGAAGCACCCATAGGACTTGAAGTGTGTTAGTCCCATCACACAGAGATCATATATTTTGTTCCCAGAAGCACCTATAGGACTTGAAGTGTGTTAGTCCCATCACAGAGACCTATATTTTCTTCCCAGAAGCACCCATAGGACTTGAAGTGTGTTAGTCCCATCACACAGAGATCATATATTTTGTTCCCAGAAGCACCTATAGGTCTTGAAGTGTGTTAGTCCCATTACACAGAGATCCTATATTTTCTTCCCAGAAGCACCTATAGGACTTGAAGTGTGTTAGTCCCATCACACAGACCTATATTTTGTTCCCAGAAGCACCTATAGGACTTGAAGTGTGTTAGTCCCATCATACAGAGATCCTATATTTTCTTCCCAGAAGCACCTATAGGACTTGAAGTGTGTTAGTCCCATCACACATACCTATATTTTGTTCCCAGAAGCACCTATAGGACTTGAAGTGTGTTAGTCCCATCACACAGAGATCCTCTATTTTCTTTGCAGAAGCACCCATAGGACTTCTAGTGTGTTAGTGGCATCACACAGAGCTCCTATATTGTCTTCTCAGCAGCACCCACAGGACTTCTAGTGTGTTAGTGGCATCACACAGAGCTCCTCTATTTTCTTTGCAGAAGCACCCATAGGACTTCTAGTGTGTTAGTGGCATCACACAGAGCTCCTATATTGTCTTCTCAGCAGCACCCACAGGACTTCTAGTGTGTTAGTGGCATCACACAGAGCTCCTCTATTTTCTTTGCAGAAGCACCCATAGGACTTCTAGTGTGTTAGTGGCATCACACAGAGCTCCTATATTGTCTTCTCAGCAGCACCCACAGGACTTCTAGTGTGTTAGTGGCATCACACAGAGCTCCTCTATTTTCTTTGCAGAAGCACCCATAGGACTTCTAGTGTGTTAGTGGCATCACACAGAGCTCCTATATTTTCTTCTCAGCAGCACCCACAGGACTACCGACTACAATGGCTGGAAGACCGCCAAGGGGAGGCAGAGCGTGCAGAGCCAAGAACACAGGGCAGGCAGGCTCTGTTTCTAGTGGACGTGGCCGTGGCCGTGGACGTGGTCGTGCATCGTCATCAGCACGTGGCCATGGGACACGCGCGTCTTTGTTTTCGGCAGCTGGACATGTGGAGCCGCATCATGCTGAAGGCTTGGTAGAATGGATGACCAAGCCCTCCTCATCCTCCTCATCCTCTCTCACCCAGGCTCAGGGTACTGGCAGAGCAGGGAGAGAGGATGAGGAGGACGACGAGGAGGAGGAGGATGCGGCGTCACATGTCCAACGAGGCAGGATGCCCCCTGGAGGCCAGGTAGAGGCCAGCACAGCAACTGTACAACACCGCAGAGCTCCGCCTGTGCAGGGCGCTGCCTCTGCACGTTATCAGAAAAGTTCTTTGGTGTGGGCCTTTTTTGAGACGAGTGCATCAGATCGCACCACTGCTATTTGCAATATTTGTCTCAAGCGAATCTCGCGTGGCCAAAACATCAGCCGCTTGGGCACCACAAGCATGACCAGACATATGTCGACCTGCCATGCAGCTCGTTGGCAGGCACACATAAAAGACCCACACCAAAGAACTAAGCGGACCTCTCCTTGCTCCTCATCAGCTGGGATCTCCATCCCCACTACACCTTCAGTCCTCTCTGAAAGCTGCTCTGAGAGGACTGAAGGTGTAGAATTAGGTGTGTCACAACCAAGTACTTGCAGTACACCGACGTCCGATTGCAGCAGGCAAATTTCCCTGCCCCAGCTGCTGGACCGTAGAAAGAAGTACACTCCCAGCCATCCACATGCCCAGCGGTTGAATGCTAGCTTGGCTAAATTGCTAGCACTTCAACTGCTGCCTTTTCAGTTGGTAGACTCGGCCCCCTTCCGTGAGTTTGTTCAATGTGCGGTTCCTCAGTGGCAGGTTCCCAAACGCCACTTTTTTTCTCACGGAAGGCGATTCCGTCTCTCTACCGGCATGTGGAAGGCAATGTCCATGCCTCGCTGGACAGGGCGGTCAGCGGTAAGGTGCATATTACCGCTGACTCATGGTCCAGCAGGCATGGACAGGGACGGTACCTTTCTTTCACGGCCCATTGGGTCACTCTATTGGCAGCTGGGAGGGATGCAGGACAAGGTGCAGTAGTGTTGGAGGTTGTTCCACCACCACGCCTCCAAAACGCTACTACTGCTACTGGTTGTGACACACCTCTCTCCTCCACCCCCTCCTCTTCTTCTTCCTCCAGTGCTCTGTCCTTGGAACCAGCGGTGCTCCGTAGGCGTACAAGGGGCTACGCAAGTACGCAGGCAAAAAGATGCCATGCCGTGCTTGCGCTGGTGTGTTTGGGGGACAGGAGCCACACTGGGCCAGAGGTTCTGGCAGCTCTGCAGGGGCAGGCCGAGAGGTGGTTGACGCCACGTCAGCTTAAGCCAGGAATGGTCGTTTCTGACAATGGCACCAACCTCCTCTCCGCCCTGTGACAGGGGCAGCTCACCCATGTGCCCTGCATGGCTCACGTCCTCAACCTGGTGGTGCAGCGGTTCTTGGGCAGGTTCCCAGGCTTACAGGATGTCCTGAGGCAGGCCAGGAAAGTCTGTGTGCATTTCCGCCGATCTTATAATGCCAGTGCTCGGCTGACTGAGCTGCAAAAGGAGCTGAACCTGCCCAAGAACCGCCTAATATGTGACATGCCCACCAGGTGGAACTCAACATTGGCCATGCTGCAGCGACTGCACACGCAGCAGAGGGCCATCAATGAGTACCTTTGCGACTACGGCACCAGGACAGGGTCAGGGGAGCTTGTTTTTTTTTCCCCACGTCAGTGGAGCATGATCAGGGATGCATGCACTGTCCTCTCACCATTTGAGGAGGCCACGAGGATGTGAGCAGTGACAGTGCATGCATCAGTGACACTGTCCCTCTTGTCCACCTGTTGGAGCATACGCTGCGTGGGATAATGGACAGGGCACTTGAGGCAGAACAGAGGCAGGAAGAGGAGGACTTCCTTGCCTCTCAAGGCCCCCTTTATCCGGACAGTGTTCCTTCTGTCCCACCCATCACACAGGAAGAGGATGAGGAGGAGGAGGAGGAGGAGGATTGTGTGAGCATGGAGGTGGAGCCTGGCACTCAGCATCAGCAGTCTTTTAGGGATGATGTACAGTCCCAACAAACCAGTGGACTTGTACGTGGCTGGGAGGAGGTGGCTGGCGATCATGTCATCCTCAGTGACCCAGAAGACTCCGGACCGAATGCCTCAGCTAACCTACGCTGCATGGCCTCCCTGATTCTGCAAAGCCTGCGGAAGGATCCTCGTGTTCTTCGGATCAAGGAGAGGGACCATTACTGGCTGGCCACTCTCCTTGATCCGCGGTACAAGGGTAAGGTTGCGGACCTTATCTTGCCGTCGCAGAGGGAGCAGAGGATGAGACATCTCAGGGAGGCCTTGCAGAAAGGTCTGTGCAACGCGTTCCCAGAAACTGGGAGGTTACAAACTCCTGGTCCTGGGCGACGAGTTGCTGAGGCTTCGGTCAGTAGCAGAAGGAGCGGTGGGGAAGGTGGACGTCTGACCGATGCGTTCAGACAATTTTTTAGTCCGCAGCCCCAAGGTATGATCGGTTCCAGCAACCATCGCCAGCGTCTGATATACATGGTGCAGGAATACCTTGGGGCAAGGTCAGACTTGGACACCTTTCCCACCGAAAATCCTCTGGCTTACTGGGTCCTGAGGATGGATCACTGGCCAGAGCTTGCACAGTATGCAATTGAGCTACTGGCCTGTCCTGCCTCCAGCGTTCTTTCCGAACGCACATTCAGTGCTGCTGGAGGATTTGTCACCGATCATAGGGTGCGCCTGTCCACCGCCTCGGTTGATCGACTGACCTTCATCAAAATGAATCAGTCTTGGATCACCACCAGCTACCAGGCACCTGAGGCGGATATAACCGAATAATTTTTAATGTCACATCCCTTCAAGACTGCCTATGCTGATGCTGAGTGACTGTCCTCTTATGTTCACTGACTATCCTCTTCCTCCTCCTCAATGATCCATGCCACCACACCAGTGCCTAAGGCACAATTTTTCAGCCCCTGTTTAACAGGGGCGTGTACATACAATTTTTATAAAAAAATGCTTCGCAACACGTGTGACTGCTGTGCTCCAAGTACAGTATCTGTGAGGGGTTGCAGTGTTGTGGCACCAGCACCAGTGCCTAAGGCACAATTTTTCAGCCCCTGTTTAACAGGGGTGGGTAATTACAAATCTTGATCTAATAGTTCACAGCAGGGCCCATTCCTGCGCCCACCAAGAGTAACTATGAGGGCCTACAGTCTTGTGGCAACACCGTCCACCACCACCGCCAAAGGCCCAATTTTTCTGCCCTGTTCATCAGGTGCTTGCAATTACAAATCTTGATCTAATAACTCACAGCAGGGCCCATTCCTGCGCCCACCAAGAGTAACTATGAGGGCCTACAGTCTTGTGGCAACACCGTCCACCACCACCGCCAAAGGCCCAATTTTTCTGCCCTGTTCATCAGGTGCTTGCAATTACAAATCTTGATCTAATAACTCACAGCAGGGCCCATTCCTGCGCCCACCAAGAGTAACTGTGAGAGCTTACAGTCTTGTGGCAACACCGTCCACCACCACCGCCAAAGGCCCAATTTTTCTGCCCTGTTCATCAGGTGCTTGCAATTACAAATCTTGATCTAATAACTCACAGCAGGGCCCATTCCTGCGCCCACCAAGAGTAACTATGAGGGCCTACAGTCTTGTGGCAACACCGTCCACCACCACCGCCAAAGGCCCAATTTTTCTGCCCTGTTCATCAGGTGCTTGCAATTACAAATCTTGATCTAATAACTCACAGCAGGGCCCATTCCTGCGCCCACCAAGAGTAACTGTGAGAGCTTACAGTCTTGTGGCAACACCGTCCACCACCACCACCACCACCCCCAATTTTTCTGCCCTGTTCAACAGGTGCATGCAATTACAAATCTTGATCTATTAACTCACAGCAGGGCCCATTCCTGTGCCCACCAGTCTTGTGGCTACACCAACATCTAATAGGGCAAATTTCTGCAGAGTATATACGCCAGGCCCCTACTTTCAAACATCCAACTTACAAACGACTCCTACTTGCAAATGGAAAGAGAAAATAGGAAGTGAGAGGAAATCTACCCCTAGGAAGGGAAATTCTATCCTGTTAGATTTAATTTGGGAAAAAGGTATCTCCTCTCTACTGATACTTTATCACCAATCCTTGTTTCAATTAAAACCCCACTTTTTCCAAAAACATTTGTCATTGGGACGGAAAGTGAGGTGACATGTTCTGAACAGATGTGCAAAGACAGCAAATGTTACAGGGGTGATAACCCCTCCCTATGTTCTCCAAAAAGCTTAAAAATAGATTTTTTGGGGATGGAGCTACACTTCATAATGTACCTGTTCAGATTCTACTTAAGAACAAACCTAAAGCCGCAAGTGGTTTTAAATGGCTTCTTTTTTTCCTTTACAAATGTCATTTTGTGCAAGGACAGTTCTAAACACGGGAAACACATGCCACTTCACAGGCATACTTTAGACACCCCCCAGGGACCATATTTAAAGGAAAATTTCACTTTTTTTTTTTCACTTTATGCATCATTAAAATGACTGCTCCCGAAAAAACGTTAGTTTTTAAAAGTTCTTTTTGCATTGATATATGTCCCCTGGGGCAGGACCCGGGTCCCCAAACCTGTTTTATGACATTAACATGCATATTGGCCGTTGTAATTAGCACTTTTGATTTCGAACGTTCGCGTCCATTATAACGTATAGGGTTCGAAAATTCGCGCGAACTTTCGGTCCGTTCGAAGGTTCTGGTGCGAACCGAACCCGGGGGTGTTCGGCTCATCCCTAGTGGGAATACCCCAGAATACGCACTTTCTGGAAAATAATTATTTAATTTAATGGATAAGATAGTGGGAAAATAAAATACTTGGAAATGAAAAAAATGAAAAAAAAAGTATAATCTTGACCTAGGAGGACGAGGTCCATATGGAGTAGGAGGTTGAGGTGGATGTGGCGGTGTAGGTGGAAGCGGCGGTGGAGGAGGACGAGGTAGCCAACACTGGTTCAAAAATACAACAATGGCTGGGTAAGGCTAGTGGTGAATGATTTGTCGAATTCTGTCCCCCGTCGCATAGTGTCCGCCCTGTACTGCGCTTGCACGGTACATAGGACAAGGGGATTTTGAAACTCTCCGAAGACGATGCGCGGTGACTCCAGGTTCAAGCCACATCATCCGAGGTTGAAGCCTAGCCAAGCGAGCCCGTGAGGGGCCCTGTTACTATGTGCTACCGTATGTCCACTTAAATGGTGGGGCTTGAACCTGCACTCATGGCACAGGCGACGTTCATCTTTGGAGATTTTGTGAATCTCCTTGTCCTCCGTACTGCGCAAGCACTGCGCCTGCACAGTAAGTGGCCGGACACTAGCCGATGGCCAGACAGTTTTTGTCAGAACACCGGTATACATGTCTATTCTGCACAAGGTACGGACAAGTCCTGTGGGATCCATGTCTGGTTCATTTTAATGAACGTGAGCTTGTCCACATTGGCTCTGGACAGGCGGCTGCACTTGTCTGTGATAACGCCCCCTGCCGTGCTAAATACACGTTCAGATAATACACTGGCGGCAGGGCAGGCCAGCACCTCCAAGACGTAAAGGGCAAGCTCAGGCCATGTGCCCAATTTGGAGACCCAGAAGTTGAAGGGGGCAGACCCGTCATACAGTACGTGTAGGCGTGTGCACACATACTGCTCCACCATGTTGGTGAAATGCTGCCTCCTGCTAAGACATTCCATCTCAGCTGGTGGTGCTGGTTGTTGTGGCGTGCTGACAAAGCTTTTCCACATTTCGGCCATGTTAACCCTGCCTTCCGAGGTGCTGGTGGTGCCCCGGCTGCGTTGGCGACCTCTTCCTCCTCTCTGCCTTCGCCTTGTGCTTCCACCGTACCCCCGCTGCCAAGTGGGAATGACACCAGCGGCGCGTCTACCAGCGCGCGCTTGTACTCGCGCATCTTACGATCACGCTCCAGTGAGGTAATTGAGGATGGCACGTTGTCCTTGTAACGGGGATCCAGCAGGGTGGCCACCGAATAATCAGCACCAGTTAAAATGTGGGAAACTCGGCGGTCGTTGGAGACTGCAGCATATAATCGCTCATGTGTGCCAGGCTGCCCAGAGGCAAGGAAAAGCTTCCTCTGTGGGAGGTGTATCGTCTGTGTCCTCTGTATCCCCCCAGCCATGCACCAGTGATGGACATGAGCTGGTCTGGGTGCCACCCTGATGTGAACATGGTTCCTCCTCCTCCATCTCCTCCTCATCCTCCACCTCGTCATCCTCCAGAACTGTGCCCTTGCTGCCGGATAATTGTGTACCTGACGCTTGTTGGTGCAGGAACCCACCCTCATAGCCACTTGTAAATGACTGGAAAATGGTGGAATAAAACCGCGCTCTTTATGCACCAACAGATGTATAGCAGCCAGCACAAACAAAATATGTTTAAATAAAGCAAGTGAATATCAAAAAAGTGCAGCGCTCATAAAGTGTCCGTTATATAATTAATGGACAATCATACAAAAAATTGTGAACTAAATAAGTAGAAAACAATACAATACCAATATGTGTGAGTGATTCACTCTCAAAAGAATAAATGTGAAAATAAGTGTTTTGTCCATAAACACACTATACAATGTAACCATGTGGAATCGCTATCAAAGAGACGTGAAATAAACTAATATATATATATATATATATATATATAACTATGTTTGACCATAGAAAATAATACAAGATGCTTCTAAACAATGCAATAACACACCTTAATTGTGATACTAAAGTGTAAAAAACAAAATAAACGTGATTTTTGTGCGGCTTGTCTGAAGAGGTCCGTCACCACTAGGACTGAGGCTTACCGGAATTTGTGGACTCAGATAGGTGTATACCATGTGAGTCACAAAGGCTTGATGGTGTCAGCCACACCAATGAAAATGACTCCCAGCCCAGGTATGTAGTAACAGCAAACCAAGTCTTTATAAAGTCTTCCAAAGGGACTCAGGAACAAGATGGTAGGCAATGTATGGTATGGTATATCTCCCCAGGTACGACCGGTAATAAAGAAAAGGGGACTATATAGTGTAATACCGTCAGGCGGAGAAAAATTATTAAAATCTGACAAAGTGGGTACTCACATTGACATAAGGATTAAAAGCATGGATATAGTACTGGTAGCAGTGACATCAGTGAATCATCACCCGACGCGTTTTGCCTCCATAGGGCATCATCTGGGGGGTGCTGATTCACTGTAGTCACCGCTTATTTATAGATAAAAGGGGTACTTACAAAGAGGTCAATCTTCCATCACCGCTCATTCAATGGAGAAATCACTTCCTGTTTTCCACAAAATGGCCCCCATGGCTTGTGTTCCAAGCCTCTTTTTGAAAATCACTTCCTGTTTTCTACAAAATGGCCCCCATGGCTTGTGTTCCAAGCCTCTTTTTGAAAATCAGCTGGTTAGAATATACTTTCCACAAAATGGCCCCACTGATGTCACTGCTACCAGTACTATATCAGTGCTTGTAATCCTTATGTCAATGTGAGTATCCACTTTGTCAGATTTTAATATTTTTTTTCCGCCTGACGGTATTACACTATATAGTCCCCTTTTCTTTATTACCGGTCATACCTGGGGAGATATACCGTACCATACATTGCCTACCATCTTGTTCCTGAGTCCCTTTGGAAGACTTTATAAAGACTTGGTTTGCCGTTACTACATACCTGGGCTGGGAGTAATTTCCATTGGTGTGGCTGACACCATCAAGCCTTTGTGACTCACATGGTATACACCTGTCTGAGTCCACAAATTCCGGTAAGCCTCAGTCCTAGTGCTGACGGACCTCTTCAGACAAGTCGCACAAAAGTCACGTTTATTTTGTTTTTTACACTTTAGTATCAAAATTAAGGTGTATTGTTGCATTGTTTAGAAGCATCTTGTAATATTTTCTATGGTCAAACATAGTATATATATATATATATATATATATATTATAGTTTATTTCACGTCTCTTTGATAGAGATCCCACATGGTTACATCGTATAGTGTGTTTATGGACAAAACACGTATTTTCACATTTATTCTTTTGAGAGTGAATCACTCACGCATATTGGTATTGTATTGTTTTCTACTTATTTAGTTCACAATTTTTTGTATGATTGTCCATTGATTATATAACGGACACTTTATGAGCGCTGCACTTTTTTGATATTCACTTGTAAATGACTGCCCTGAAAGCCTTGGAAATGAACCCTCTTCCTCCTTCTCCTCCTGTGCCACATCCTCTTCCATCATCGCCTGAAGAGTTTTTTCAAGGAGGCATAGAACTGGGATAGTAACGATGAGAACAGCGTCATCGGCACTGGCCATGTTGGTGGAGTACTCGAAACAGCGCAACAAGGCACACAGGTCTCGCATGGAGGCCCAGTTATTGGCGGTGAAGTGGTGCTGTTCCGCAGAGCGACTCACGCGTGCGTACTGCAGCTGAAACTCCACTATCACCTGCTGCTGCTCGCACAGTCTGGCAAGCATGAGCAAGGGGGAGTTCCACCTTGTGGGCACGTCACATATGATACAGTGAGCGGGAAGGCCGAAGTTACGCTGCAGCGCTGACAGGCGAGCAGCAGCAGGGTGAGAACGCCGAAAGTGCGCACAGACGGCCCGCACTTTCTGCAGCAGCTCATTGGGCTAATTCTTAAGGAACCTCTGGACCACCAAGTTCAGCACATGCGCCAGGCAAGGGATGTGTGTCAAACCGCCTAGGCCCAGAGCTGCTACGAGATTTCGCCCATTATCGCACACCACCAGGCCGGGCTTCAGGCTCACTGCCACCAACCACTCATCGGTCTGTTGTTCCATGTCCCTCCACAACTCCTGCGCGGTGTGGGTTTTTTCCCCCAAACAGGAAAGTTTTAAAACTGCCTGCTGTCGTTTAGCCCTGGCTGTGCTGAAGTTGGTGGTGAAGGTGTTACGCTGACCGGATGAGGAGGCGATAGAGGATGAGGAGGCGGAGTAGGAGGAGTTAGCAACAGGAGGCAAACTGAAGTGCCCTGCAATCCTCGTGGTGGAAGGACATGCGCCAAACTGCTATCCTCCTCAGGCCCAGCCACCACTACATTTACCCAGTGTGCTGTTAGGGAGATATAACATCCCTGACCGTGCTTACTGGTCCACGCATCCGTAGTTAGGTGGACCTTGCCACAGATGGCGTTGCGCAGTGCGCAGTGATTTTGTCCCCCACTTGGTTGTGCAGGGAAGGGATAGCTCATCTGGAAAAGTAGTGGCGGCTGGGCACGACATACTGTGGGACAGCCAATGACATCAGCCTTTTAAAACTCTGCGTCTCCACCAGACGGAATGACAGCATTTCAAAGGCGAGGAATTTTGAAATGCTGGCATTCAGGGCCAGGGATCACGAGAGCTGAACACTTCCATGGGACATTGTGGAGATGGTTGGTGACCCAGGTAGTAGTGTTGCTGGCAGATCCTCTGTTTGCGGGTTGGCAGGTGCCACTGTCACTACAGAGGTGGATGAAGAGGCCGAGACTGCAGCAAAAGAGGAAGCAGGAGGAGCCAGAGACCTTTCTTGGTTTTTGAGGTGTCTACTCCACTGCATCTCGTGCTTTGCAACCTGGTGCTCAGGTTGAGAACGTTTATGCCTCGCTTCAGGCTCTGATTGCACAGCGTGCAAACCACTTGTGTCTTGTCTTCAGCACATTGTCTGAAGAACTGCCATGCTAGGGAACTCCTTGGACCTGGCTTTGGTGTGCTCGGTCCCTTGCTGCGTTGGGCAGTAGCAGACGTACTGTCTAGGGGACGGACGCTCCGATTTTGCACCCTGCTCCCTCTTCTGCTGTGCTGGTGGCTCTGTGCGACCACCGCCTCTTCCTCCGAACTACACTGGTCACCTGCATGACATTGATTCCATGTGGGGTCAAGGACCTCATTGTCCTCCACAACATCTTCCACCCAGTCTTCACCCCTGCCCTCCTTGTCGGTCTGCACAATGGTGAAAGCAGCAGCAGTTGGCACCTGTGTTTCGTCATCATCCGAGATGTGCTGCGATGGTCCTCCCATGTACTCATCATGAAACATAAGTGGTTGGGCATCGGTGCACACAATCTCTTCCACTTCTGGGGCAGGGCTAGGTGGATGGCCCTGGCAAACCCTGCTAACAGAGTCATCAAAAAGCAGAAGAGACTGCTGCATGATTGGGGCTCAGACTGATTGGCTGATTTGCAAGGGGGTGAGGTGAAAGACTGATAGACATCGGCTGCAGGTGCCAACTCTGAACTTTCATCAGGAGACTGGGTGGGAGACAATGTGAAGGAACCGGAGGCACTGTCAGCAACCCAATCTACTATCGCCTGTACTTGTCCTGGCCTCAACATTCGTACAGCCTCATTAGGCGCGCCAAAATACTGCTGCAGGCTCTGTCGCCTACTCGCACCTGAGGAAGGTGTTTCACTAGTGCGTGTAGCTGGCACAGATCGACCACGTCCTCTCCCTGCAACAGGAGTGCCACCAGCAGCACCACGTCCGGGGCCACGTCCCCTTTTTGATGATCTCCTCATATTTTCAAAATGTATCATCTCGCCCTAAATGGGTGTTTTTGCAATAGCAGAATACACCCACAGTATGTAAAGCGTGTATCTCAAAAACTGCTAAACTGCAGAGAATGCCATTGGGGAAAAATAATGTCACTACAATTTTTTTTTTGGGATAGCACAATAGAAGAAATATCGATTGATTGTATGTCACACTCCTGCACAAAGCACTGAAATATTTTATTTTTTGTCAATAGCAGAATACACGTACAGTGTCTAAAGCGTGTATGAACATGCAGAAAATGCTATTGGAAAAAAAAATCCCCAAATCACAGCAAAATTTAATTTTTTTGCAAGGTTTTTCCAATAGCAGAATACACCCACAGTATGTAAAGTGTGTATCTCAAAAACTGCTAAACTGCAGAAAATGCTATTGGAAAAAAAAATGCACAAGTAACAGCAAAATTAAATTTTTTTGAAATGTTTTTCCAATAGCAGAATACACACAGAGTATGGTGTATCTCTTACTAAAATATGCAGTGCAGTGATGCTGCACTGAGCTTGCAGGTAAAAGTTATATTTTGTCTGGCACTGGCCTCATGGCACTGTTAAAAGACTGTGCACTGCACCCCAGCCAGGGTACAATTGATTTAGGAATCTCTTGAATAATTCTCTCTGCCTCTTTCTTTTCCTTAATAAAGACACTCTCTAGTCTTTATAGAGGCTGGGTCACATGCTGCACTGCTCAATCACAGCCATGCCATTAGTAGGCATGGCTGTGATGGCTTCTAAGGGCACACTACTGAAACTAGCATGGATTGGCGGCCCTGCAGCTTGTAAAAGGCGCCAATACATCGCCGAACACCGGACCCGAACCCGAACATACAGTCAATAGTTCGGGTTCGGGTCTGGGACCCGGACACCCAAAAGTCCGGTACGGATCTGAACTTTACAGTTCGGGTTCGCTCAACCCTAATTATGTATCTGCAAGAAACCCACTTCAGAACAAACTCTATACCGAAACTTGACAACATTCACTTTCCTAAAGCCTTCCATACATCAAACCCTTTGGCCAAGTCAAAGGGAGTTTCTATCTTAATTGCGAAACATTGTCCTATTGAGATAACGGAATCTTTGGCAGACCCGCAAGGTTGTTATCTCTTTATCAAAGGTTTCCTATGGAATAGACCAATTACCCTGGCCAACATCTACACTCCAAATGTGAAGCAAGTCCCCTTTTTTTGTAAAATCGCCTCCCTTCTATCCTCATTTCATTAGGAAATAGTGATATTAGGGGGCGACTTCAATGTCCCCCTCAACACTATTCTAGACTCATCTGCAGGCATCTCATCCATCCCCTACCGGGTACTATGCCAGATCCATTCTCAAATGCACAACTTACTCCTGCCGTGACACTCGTGCGCCACGCACACTACACCCGAAAGAAAAGGACTACTAATTTTTCTCCGCCCCCCACAACAGATATTGCAGAATTGACTACTTTTTCAAAACCCAACAGGACTTACACTTTTTAACCAAAGCCTCGATTGAACCCATGTTTCTCTCAGACCACCACCCCATCTACATATCACTCACCTTCACTAAAACGATTGAAACATAGAAAATATGGCATCTAGATGCCACACTACTGACAGATCAAGCTAACTTAGACCATCTACACTCATGCATCGAATCTTTCTTTCAAATAAATAACACACCTGACCCCCCCCCCCCCTTTTGCTTGCAAAAATCATATCCAATCGACTCCTCCCTCTCATCAATATCTACAGACCAAGTTGGCTGAAGAAAGAAGCCAGAGATAATACTATCAAAGCCATCAACATTCATTCCTATCTAAACTCATCTAAGCAGAAGGGCTTCTTCCTTTCACTAGACGCAGAGAAGGCATTTGACAGGGTGGCCTGGGACTACATGACTGAGACCCTATGGTCTATTGGTCTCTAGGACAATATACTCAACCTGATTCTGATGCTCTATACGAGCCCTACAGCATGAGTGAATGTCAATGGCCACCTGTTGGTTGCCTTTCCCGTCAGAAACGGAACTCTCCAGGGTTGCCCCCTTTCACCACTTGTTTAAGTGCTCACCCTGGAATTATTTCTCAATCGTCTCCAAAATAACCCAAACATCAAAGGAATTTCAACATCTAGACATATAAAGAAAAAAGAAAAAAATATTGCGCTAGAAAAAATATTCAAAAAAAGCTGCAACTAAACACCATCAAATATCCCTATTTGCCATAGAGATATTTGATGGTGTTTAGTTGCAGCTTTTTTTGAATATTTTTTTGTGAAATAATATAAAAATAAAGTTGCGCTACAAATATGAAAAAGTGTGAAAAAATATTCACAATAAAGTGTAGAAATCTCACAATGAAAAAAAGTCCCTTTGGACAAATAATCCGATCAAGTGAATTGTCCTTTCTTATTCTAGTGTAATAAAACAAAAATAATAATAATGATGTCCTTGATGGAAGTAATGCAGATGAAAGCAACGTTCAGATGAACCCCGGCCATAGTGATCAACAACAGCCAAATACTTCTAGTAATAGTATATGAGGGTCCTTACCAAATCCGGTGGACTCCCTTATGAGCGGAGTCAGCTGAGCAGTCAGACACAGCCCTCTGCAGGGACAGAAGAACCTTCTGTAAACACGAACTCAGCCGACAAGATCCGGAAGTGAACGAGGGGACACAGACAGCAGTAGGTGTGCGCTGGCAGACTGACATGTGGACTCACTAATCGCTGCTCTGATCCAGCGTGATTCTCCAGGGAGGAATTTCGGAGATTTCTCAAATAAACTGGAGATAGCCTTTCAGCTGGTAAATCAGCTTATCTAAAAAAAGGGAGATATACACTCGGACCAGCCGGTCACGAGTGCAGATGGAAAGAGGGAGAGAAAAGGACTCCAATAGTGAATTACTGTTTAAATCAAGTTTTTAATATATAAAAAAGACCGGTGGTTTACCCACAATCGGCCACAATACAAAGATATTGCACAAGCAAAATTTATGAAAAAACAGTTAAATAAAGTAGAAATAAAAACATATAACACCCGTGCATGGGGATCACACAGAGCGTGATGGTATCAACATATTACACCCGACATGTTTCGTAATACCTTATGTCCTCCTGGGGCACAGGTGATATGTTGATCCATCACTTAAATACGTTCAGGCCCAAACCAAGCCTCACTTTCATCTGGGCACCATATTGGGACTCCCATTCTCAAACTATAGCCTCATTGTCATACAGGCGCCATATTGTGACTCCCAGTGTTAGAACATAGCGCAGGAATGAACCAGACCTCTTATTGATGTTGTCTCTGTGGTTATAATAAACTCATTAAATTAACAGAAAATAATAAAAAGAATAAAAAGAATATATGCGACCTGAAAAGTCACAAAGAGAACCCATATATCTTTATATGATAAAAATAACTGATTGGATTAACCCCTTCCAAAAAGGGAACACAATCAGGAAAACATATAAAGGGCCTCATATGTCCACATATAGGATATCAGACTAAACATTAATCTCTCCTCGGGGACCAGGAAGGGAGCAATTTCCATACTCAGATTTTAACCCTATAGAACTCAAATCCCCCCTAGGTCGGGCTCACTCGCATTGATACCAAAATTGACAAGCATTATACTATAATCCATGCACATAAAAAATTTATTAAAAAAGTATATAAAAACGAATTTATCATATATGATGTCACATGGGTAGGTATAGAGTTATAACGTGACCCCACTTATTCCCACCTCTACAGGTGTAGAGTTATGACAAGATCACACTAATTTGCACCCATCCTTAAATCAGAAATTCTAAAGGAGTGACTAAAGTCTTCCTTTTCCAAATTTAAGCGTTATCAATGGATGCATTTATTTTGATATCTACGTTCAAACCGAGAGGTCTAAGATATTTCATTTTACAAATCCAACTCATTTCAGGTTGCTCTCCTTTTTGGTCCTCCCCTCCAAGGTAACTTCAATTTGTCAATTCCAATCATTGATGTCCCCTTGGGATTTTGCTGATGTATTTCTAAGTAGTGTTTAGAAACTGGATGCCCTTTAACCACTTCAGCCCCGGACCAATTTGCAGCCAAAGGACCAGGCCCCTTTTTGCGATTCGGCACTGCATTGCTTTAACTGACAATTGCGCGGTCATGCGACGTGGCTCCAAAACAAAATTGGCGTCCTTTTTTTTCCCACAAATAGTGCTTTCTTTTGGTGGTATTTGATCGCCCCTGCGGTTTTTATTTTATGCGCTATAAACAAAAATAGAGCGACAATTTGGAAAAAAATGCAATATTTTTTGCTATAATAAATATCCCCGAAAAATATATAAATTTTTTTTTTTTCCTCAGTTTCAGCCGATACGTATTCTTCTACATATTTTTGGTAAAATTCGCAATTAGCGATTATTGATTGGTTTGCGCAAAAGTTATAGCGTTTACAAAATAGGGGATAGTTTTATAGCATTTTTATTAATATTTTTTTTTTTTACTAGTAATGGCTAAGGATGAGCCCGTGTTCGATTCGAACCCATGTTCGAATCGAGCACCGGGTGTTCGCTCGCTCGGCGAGCCCAGAACTATTGGGGCCGCTCGCATCAAATTCGTGTGATGCGAGTGGCCCCGCAATGCATTGCGGCCCGCGCAGTGCAATGCTGGCTGATGATTGGCCAAGCATGCACTGTGACCCCGCATGCTTGGCCAATCACAGCGCCGGCAGCGAGGAGAGCCATAATTGGCTACAGGCAGGATGCCTGTAGCCAATTATAGCTCAGGGGCTTTAGTACACGCCCCACGGTATAAGAGGCCGCCGCGCCGGCGGCCTCACATATTATGTTTCAGTCAGTGTCAGCGTGTCAGTGTGCTGTTGACTGCTGACAACAATATGTGCTCTATTTCTGGGGATATGTGTGTGCATGCTGTTAGAACAGCATTGCAGTATCACATCTGGGGGGTGTCTATAGGTGGCCTGTGAAGGGGGCAGGTTTCCTGTGCTTAGAACTTTCCCTGCAAAAAAGTGTCATTTTTGCAGGAAAAAAGCTATTTAAAATCACTCGCGGCTAATGAATTGATGGCTCCTGTAACACAGAGAACTGCCATTCATTAATAAAAAACAGATGCCATTTTTTTTGGCTAGGGTTCCCCTTAAAATCCATACCAGACCTCAAGGGTCTGGTATGGATTTTGAGGGGGACCCTACGCCATTTTTTTTTTTTTTTTTTTCCGTCGGCGTCGGTGTCGGTGTCTTCTTGGGCCGCTCCGCGCAATGGGAGGCTCCCGCTGTGTGAGGCTCCGCTCCATCTGACAGGTCTTTTAAAACGGAGGGCACCTGGTGACCCCGCCCCCCTCTGACGTCATGGGGAAAGCCATCATGGAATTCCCCATGACGTCCCTGTGCGTCAGAGGGGGCGGGGTCACCAGGTGCCCTCCATTATAAAAGACCTGTCAGACGGAGCGGAGCCTCACACAGCGGGAGCCTCCCATTGCACGGAGCGGCCCAAGAAGACACCGACGCCGACGCCGACGGAAGAAGATGCCGGACGAGAAGGACGAGAAGACCAGCGCAAGAAGAAGCGGATCGGAGGAAGAAGAAAATGGAAGAAGAAGATGGAAGAAGATGAAGGAAGGAGAAGATGAAGAAACCGAAGGATGAAGAAAGAAGAAAGAAGATTTTAATAAAGGAATTGTCAAAGACTGTCTCCTGTCATTTTTACCATTTTTGCCACTTTTTTGGTGAAATGGTAGGGGTACTTTTGTACCCCCTTACCATTTCACACAGGGGGGGGCCGGGATCTGGGGGTCCCCTTGTTAAAGGGGGCTTCAAGATTCCGATAAGCCCCCCGCCCGCAGACCCCCACAACCACCGGGCACGGTTGTGGGGAAGAGGCCCTTGTCCTCATCAACATGGGGACAAGGTGCTTTAGGGGTCTTAGACCCCCAAAGCATCCTCCCAATGTTGAGGGCATGTGGCCTGGTACGGTTCAGGCGAGAGGGGGGGGCGCTCTCGTCCCCCCCTCTTTTCCTGCGGCCTGCCAGGTTGCATGCTCGGATAAGGGTCTGGAATGGATTTTGAGGGGGACCCCACGCCATTTTTTTTGGCTAGGGTTCCCCTTAAAATCCATACCAGACCTCAAGGGTCTGGTATGGATTTTGAGGGGGACCCTACGCCATTTTTTTTTTTTTTTTTGGCTGGGATCCCCCTTAATATCCATCCCAGACCTGAAGGGCCTGGTTATTGAATTTGGGGGGACCCCTACGCTTTTTTTTTTTTCATTTTTTTTATTTTTTATCAATGACTTTTTTTTATGAATGAGTTTCAATGAATCACTGTTCTCTGTGTTACGGGAGCCGTGAATTAACATTAGCCGCGAGTGATTTTAAATAGCTTTTTTACTTTCAAAAATGACACTTTGCGCAGAGACAGTTCTAAACACGGGAAACATGCGCCCCTTCACAGGCATACTATAGACACCCCCCAGGTATGAAATTTAAAGGAATATTACACTTTTATTGTTTCAATTTAAGCATTATTAAAATCACTGCTCCTGAAAAAACGGCCGTTTTTAAAAAAAAAATTTGCATTGATACATGTCCCCTGGGGCAGGACCCAGGTCCCCAAACACTTTTTATGACATTAACATGCATATTAGCCTTTAAAATGAGCACTTTTAATTTCGAACGTTCGCATCCATTATAACTAATAGGGTTCTAAAGCTCGCACGGACTTTAGGTCCGTTCGTGAGTTCTGGTGCGAGCCGAACGGGGGGGTGTTCGGCTCATCCCTAGTAATGGCGGCGATCATCGATTTTTATTGTGACTGCGACATTATGGCGGACACATCGGACATTTTTGACACATTTTTGGGACCATTGTCATTTATACAGCAATCAGCAAAACAGCTATTTAAATGCATTGATTCCTGTATAAATGACAGTTGTAGTGAAGGGGTTAACCACTAGGGGGGGAGGGGAGGGGTTATTGGCTGTGACGTGTGTTGTGTTTTTTACATTAGGGGGGCGGGGCTGACATCTGACATCATTGATCGGCTTTCCCGATGACCGGGAACAGCCAATCAATGACATGCAGAGTAGGAAGCGTGGGGAGAGGTTTGTTTACACAGACCTCTCCCCGTTCTTCAGCTCCGTGCCCCGATCGCGGGACACCAGCGGCGATCGGGTCCGCTGGTCCCGCGGCCGGGGTCACGGAGCTCCCGACCGGGTCGCGAGCACGCCGCTGGCGGCACGCACGCGACCCACGGGCAGGCATTTAAAGGATCACGTACAGGTACGTGATTTTGCCTGCCCGTGCCATTCTGCCGCAGTATATCTGCGCAAGGCGGTCGGGAAGCGGTTAAAGCCTCGCCTGATGTTCCCCAAATGTTCCCCTAGCCTGACCTGAAGTGTACGAACAGTGTGACCCACATAATGAAGCCCACACGGACAGATCAGGAGATATACCATGCCTGTCGTTGAGCATGTTATAAATTACTTAAAGCGGAGTTCCACCCTAAAGTGGAACTTCCGCTTATCGGATTCCTTCCCCCTTCTGGTGCCACAATTGGCACCTTTCAGGGGGGATGGGGTGCAGATACCTGTATAATACAGGTATCTGCACCCACTTCTGGATAGCTGCCCCGCCCTTATCAGGAGCTGCCCCGCCCCTATCCGGAGCTGCTCCGTTGTGTCTTGGGAAACACAGTTCCCAGGACACAGCGGGGACCAATAGGGGCGCGCAGTGCGACTCGCGCATGCTCAGTAGGGACCGGGCAGTGAAGACGTTGCGTCTTCACTTCCTGATTCCCTGGCGGCGGGGCAGCGAGAGACGAGCGGTCTCTCATCACATTCTGCCTACACCGCTGGAACCAGGAACAGGTAAGTGCCCATTTATTAAAAGTCAGCAGCTGAACTATTTGTAGCTGCTGGCTTTTAATATTTTTTGTGCGGGTGCAGCTCCGCTTTAATAGGGAAAGCCTGTTTGGTGTTCAATGAAGAAAAATGGGTGGTTTTCTTTTCTTTGACAGAATTGGTCCAGCACACAGCACAATTATTACATTTATAGAAACCTATCAAGTTTTGAAAAAACATGGGTTTGTTAGTTGGTGGGTCACAAACATTAAGTGCCACACTGTGTTTAATTGAAGGGACTCCTCTAAACACCACTTGCGGTCTTTCAGGGAGGGATGCCCCTAATACTAAATCTTTTTTGACAATATGCCAATGTTTCCGTATGATTTTTTTGATAGAAAAATGTTGTTGGGAATACCGCGTAATGAACGGACATTGGAATTTATTATTATCCCCTTGTCTAAATCCTTCTGGTTTTTCCAATAGCATCAAATTTGCGAACCTATGCACAAAACCACGGCATCATAACCTTTTGCGACTAATCTGTCTGAAAGAACTTTGGCTTGTATATCATAATCTTCTATCCGTGCACAGTTGCATCTCATACGGATGAATTGACTCTTCGGAACCGAGTCAAGCCATGCGTTATGATGGCAGCTGTCCCGCAGGATGAGCGCATTATGATCCGTGGTCTTAAATTAAGTAGAAGTCACGAGGGTGTCTCCCTCATTCCAAATGGTTAAGTCTAGAAAGTTAATGGTATGTTGGCTGGCTATATATTTGACTTCAATGCCCCTTTTGTTGGCATTGAGCCCCACCATAAATCTCTCCAGTGATTCGATACTCCCATTCCATAGGAGGAGGACTTCATAAATATACCTTGCCCAGAGAACCAGCTCTGGTCTCTTGTCGGTGAATGAATGAATGAATGAATGATTTGTATAGCGCTGCAACTGCGAACTGAATCGCCTCGAGGCGCTTGACTGCTCATGTTGGGATGCCATGTATTAGAAGAGGTGGGTCTTGAGTTTTTTCCTGAAGGCCTGATGGTTTTCTTCCATGCGGATGTTGTTTGGTAGAGCATTCCATAGCCGGGGTCCCTGTACTGCGAATCTTCGTTCTCCCTTCGATTTGTAGCGGGCTTTGGGGATGAGAAGGCGATTTTGGTTTGTTGATCGAAGTCTGCGATTCGGTATGTATTTTTCTATTTTCTCACAAAGGTATTGAGGCGCATTTCCTTGTGTACATTTGTGGGTGAGGCAGAGGGTCTTGAATGTGATCCTGTCTTTTACCTTGAGCCAATGGAGCATCCTTAGGGATGGGGAGATGGATTCCCAGGGTTTCTTTCCGGTGACTATTCTTGCTGCTGTGTTTTGGACAATTTGAAGGCGCGCAATCTGGTATAGATGATGTCCTCCTCCCATTTCCCCATGAAGAGGTTGGCCAAACTGGGGGTGAACTTGGCCCCCATGGCCACACCCTTTCTTTGGAGATAACTTTTATTGGCATGCCAGAAAAAATTGTGCATAGGGGCATATTCCAAAAGAGTCATAACAAATCTCTTTTGTTTGCTCGGTAGAGTTGAATTTTTATCCAAGAAATAATTAACTGATGCCAGCCCCCATTTATGCGGGATTATGGTATACAGGGATGTGACGTCCACTGTAACCATCCAAAACCCTTCCTTATAATCACATCCTTTGAGTAAATTAATGGTGTGTCTTGTGTCTTTAATATAGGTTTCACTAAAGGCTGAAGGTACCCATCTATGTATTTACCTGCCTGTGACGTCAGGGAATCTATTGCACTGATGATTGGCCTACCCGGCGGATGAGCCGGGTCCTTATGAATTTTGGGCAGGTAATACATGACCGGGATCCTGTAAGAGACTGGTAACCAGGAATTATTTCTCTTTTTTATTAAGAATCACTGAGTCAAAACCAGAATTAACGATTGATTCTAAGTCCTTTTTAAATTAAAGTCACAATAAAACCTAAGGTGAATTTTCCCCGATTTCAGAGAAACAAAACTTTCACCCTAACTACAAATGATTCAGCTACCCAACATAATCAAATAGTCACTGTTATATACCATTATTCTTCTGCAATTGGTATTCATGTATCCTCTTGAGTGATTGTTACAAAACCCTTGTATATCCTTAGACCGTTGGGTCCATGTAACTACTGTTATACATGTTTGTTTATCCTTGAAAACATGTTTTTTCAATAAAATACTATGGAAACATAAATGACCCTTATGCCTGATGAGGGTCTGATAAAGATGTCAAGGGGTACTCAAAAAAATGGCATATGGCCTCCCCCTTAAATATTCATACCAGACCAGTAGGGATTTTAAGATGAAATTTCAGGCAAAAAAAAAGCATGTGGTTCCATCCAAAATCCACATGTGCCACTTACTGTATATGATCATGCCCCTTATCAGGCCAGGAAAAGTGAAGTGAGATTTCAGCCTCCTCACCTGGACCATACCAGGCCACATACCCTAAGCATTGGGGGTACCTTGCCAGGAGGGCCCTATTGACAATCACCATAATGATGAAGACAAGAGCCTCTTTCCCACAACCCTGGTCTGGCGGTTGTGGGGGTCTGCAGTATCGAACAGTACTGGAAACCCCAAATACAAGCCTTCCTGTCTATGTGAATGTGTAAGAGGTACACAGTAGCCCTACTCATTCATAGAATAAGTGAAAAAATAAACACACTACAGTTTTTGACAAGTCCTTTAAAAAAAAAAAAAAACATTCCACAATATAAATCCACCATCAATCAGTTTGTCTAAAATTTCAACCTGCCAACATGAATGACCGACAGAGCAGATTATGTTGGTGGCTTCCAGTTTCCTAAGAACCAGTCAGAAGGGAAGTGGCCACATTTAGTAATACTGATGGCAAATGTATCACTTCCAGCTGGTGCCGGAGGTTTGACCGGGCCACATTCAAAATTAGTTCAGCTGTTTGCCTAACCTCCAAACAAGCAAAATTTGGTCCAAACTTGGGTTCAGACCAAACCAAAACCTCATCCTTGTCATTACCCCGGTCACAAGAGACTCCACGCCATTTTTTTTTTATTTGGCGTGGAGTTCCCCTTAACCACCTCAGTACAGTGCATTTTCACCCCCTTCCTCACCAAGCCATTGTTCAGCTTTCAGCGCTGTCGCACTTTGAATGACAATTGTGCGGTCATACAACACTGTACCCAAATGAAATTGTTATAATTTTGTCCCCACAAATAGAGCTTTCTTTTGGTGGTATTTGATCACCTCTGCGTTTTTTATTTTTTGCGCTATAAACAAAAGAAGAGGGACAATTTTTAAAAAAAAACGATGTTTTTACTTTTTGCTTTACTAAATATCCCCAAAAAATATATAAAAAAACATATTTTTTCCTCAGTTTAGGCCGATACCTATTCTTCTACATATTTTTGGTAAAAAAAAATCGCAATTATTGATTGGTTTGCGCAAAAGCTATAGCGTTTACAATTTAGGGGATAGTTTTATAGCATTTTTATTAATATTTTTTTTTTACTAGTAATGGCGGCGATCAGGGATTTTTATTGTGACTGCGACATTATGGCAGACATTTTTGACACTTTTTTGGGACCATTGTCATTTATACAGCAATTAGTGCTATTTAAATGCACTGATTCCTGTGTAAATGACACTGGCAGTGAAGGGGTTAACCACTAGGGGGCGGGGAGGGGTTAACATGTTCCCTGGGAGTGATTCTAACTGTAGGGGGAGGGGATTTACAAGGGGAGGAGACCGATCGGTGTTTCTCTGTACAGAGAACACACCATCGGCTCTTCTCCTCTGACAGGACCGTTGATCTGTGTGTTTACACACACAGATCCACGGTCCCGCTGTGTTACCGGGCAATCGCGGATGCCCGGCAGACATCGCGGCCGCTGGGCACGCACATCGGGTGCCCAGTGACACGACGGGAGCGCGATGCCGGAGGCGTGCACGCACTCCCTGGAGGGCCGTGAAGGGGTGGACGTCCTCCCACCCTGAGAGCTGTGCCGTCTGGCCGTCAATAGACAGCCGGCAGTCAGCTACTGGTTAAAATCCATACCAGACCTTCGGGTCTGGTATGGATATTTAGGGGGAACCCCATGTCATTTTTATTTTTTTATTTCAAAGTAAAAAAAAAGTGGGGCTTCTCCCAAATTCAATTACCAGGCCCTTCAGGTCTGGTATGGATATTAAGGGGAACCTTACGCTTTTTTTTTTTATCAATGACTTTCAATGAATGACTGTTCTCTGTATTACGGGAGCCGACAATTCATTATAGCTGCGAGTGCTTTTAAATATTGTTTTTTCCTGCAGAAATGACACTTTGTGCAGGGACAGTTCTAAGCATGGGAAACATGCGCCCTTTTACAGGCATACTATACACACCCCCCAGGTACGAAATTTAAAGGAATATTACACTTTTATTGCTTCACTTTAAGCATTATTAAAATCACTGCTCCCGAAGAAACTGCCATTTTTAAAACTTTTTTTGGCATTGATACATGTCCCCTGGGGCAGGACCCAGGTCCCCAAGCACTTTTTATGAAAATAACTTTTTAAAAATCAATGACTTTCAATGACTGTTCTCTGTATTATGGAGATCCGGCAATTCATTATAGCCGCGAGTGCTTTTAAAAGACTTTTTTCCTGCAGAAATGACACTTTGTGACAAACTGACAATAACTTTTTAAAAAGCGTCATTACATTGCCGAACACCGTACTCTAACCCAAACATACAGTAAATTGTTTGGGTCCGGGACCCAAATGTCCGGTACGAACCCGAACTTTACAGTTCGGGTTTTCTCAACCCTAATACTGAATATTCTTGGTATTGATATTGGTGATATCAGGGGCTTCAGCTGAGATCCTCTATACTTCCTGAATTGCCAACCACTGCTATAACTCATATAAGTGCAGGAATGATTGAATTTCAATCCCACCATAGATCTGCATTTGAAATGTATTATACATTTTGCCATAAAGAACTTTGGCTTGAATCCTTTGTACTGTAGACCAATGCAAAACTATCCATTTTCTGCAGGGTTTACCGGAGAGAATACAGACATCTATTGGCTTTCATATTTGCTATTGATGAGATAAACCGCAGTCCAGATATTCTGCCCAACATAACTCTGGGATACCATGTGTATGATTCTTGTGGACATGTGAATAAAGCTATAAAAGACGTTCTACAGATATTGTCTGGACATACAAAGGAAGCTCCAAATTATTCCTGTATGGAGCGGGGTGCCCTGGCTGGTTTCATTGGAGATCTCAATTCTGACACCACTCTCCAAATGGCCCAGCTGCTGAATCTATATGGTTACACCCAGGTAAGAAAAGATGAATTTCCTATATTACATAAGGTTAGGACAGCTAGTCGTCTTATGGTGAGGAGGGTCAAAAGGGTACAAATAATCCTTGTGGCAAAGCATTGCAAAGTATAACGTTGTTCTACAAAAAGAAGGCAGTGCTGTGTAGGGATGGGCCAATGGTTCAGTCCAACCTTTGGTTGTTATTGTATTTGGACAAATGCCTGAACTTTTGCCCATTCAGTCCCCTGCAGATAACCTATATTACCAAAAGTATTGGGACACCTGCCTTTACACGCACATGAACTTTAATGGCACCCCAGTATTCGTCCGTAGGGTTCAATATTGAGTTGGCCCACCCTTTGCAGCTATAACAGCTTCAACCTTTCTGGGAAGGCTGTTCACAAGGTTTAGGAGTGTGTCTATGGGAATATGGGGTTTGACAATTCTTCCAGAAGCGCATTTGTGAGATCAGGCACTGATGTTGGACGAGAAGGTTCCAACATGACTGCGCACCAGTGTGCAAAGCAAGGTCCATAAAGACATGGATGAGCGAGTTTTGGGGTGGAGAAACTTGACTGGCCTGCACAGAGTCCTAACCTCAACCTGATAGAACACCTTTGGGATGAATTAGAGAAGAGAATGTGAGCCAGGCCTTCTCGCCCAACATCAGTGCCTGATGTCACAAATGCGCTTCTGGAAGAACGGTCAAATATTCATATAGACACACTCCTAAACCTTGTGGATAGCCTTCCCAAAATAGGTGAAGCTGTTATAGCTGCAAAGGGTGGGCCAACTCAATATTGAACCCTACGAACTAAGACTGGGATGCCGTTAAAGTTCAGGTGCGTGTAAAGGCAGGTGTCCCAATACTTTTGGTAGCATAGTGTATATAGAAGTAATATTTCAGGAAACTATGAGCCACCAAAGTTACCAATGTCATTGGCTTACATGGTCATTAAAGAGGAAGTAAACCCTGATGGGTTTACTTCCTCTTTGTTTCCCTGCAAAGGTAAAGCATAATGGGCTACTATGCATCGCATAGTAGTCCATTATGTGTCACTTACCTGACACAGGAGCCAGCGATGTCACCGATGTCCCCTCTTCCACAAAGCCTCCATCTTCTTTCCACGTATCGGTGCTCCGGAGCTGTGAGTGGCAGGAGCAGCGATGGTGTCACTCCGGCTCATGCGCCGGAGAGCCGTAAGTGACGGCATGTTTACCTTCACTTGCGGTGCTCCCTGTGCGCCTGTGCCGTTGTCTATGGCGCGCTGACACTGATATACAGTATATATATATATATATATTGTAAGGTCCTCTGTTTCAGCCCCTCTTTCCCTTTGCTGGACTTTGGTGGTCAATGGAAAAACTCTCTGTCCGGACGGGTAATCATAGACACCATACACAGTATATGGTTGGTCAAGAGTACGGTGGTTTGATATAACCTTCTCTACCTTCACTCTTTATGGATGGTTATGCTTGATGTCGATCGGACCAATACCCCCCCCTTCCCCCCCCCCCCAACCCCTCTCCCCTTCACCCTCCCCTTCCCCTTCCCCTCCTACCCCCCCCCCCCCCCCCACCCTTTGTTATGTAATTAAAAATTCTTTATTCCACTCGTATTAAGGATACTTGCCGGTACTAAGTGTTGTATGATCAGCTGTCAACCTTTATGCTATGTTGTATGTCTTCATGCAAAACCATCAAAACTAATGTCCTCTCTGTATACTTACACTGTGCAGTATCGTACCATGTTTGTACATTGTTTTTCTTTTCCAATAAAAACTATTTACACAAAAGAGTACGTGGTTTATTCCCTTCTGACAGAATATATGTCATTACAAAGAAAATGCGTTGTAGGGAGAGTCCCATGAACAACCAATCACATTCAAGCATTCATGTTATACAATTAATACTGATCTTGCAAAAATATTCATAGTTCATAGTTTTTCTGCCCAGAGACAGACTCGTCATCACACTTCTAAAGCCCCATACACACGCGCGGATTATCCGAGGACCAGGTCCGTCGGATCCTGTCCGTCACACTTTGTCTGATGTTGGTTTTGCGTACACACGGTCAGACAAAGTTGTCGGAAAATCCGATCATTCTGAACGTGGTGACGTTTGTTGCCTACGACGGGACTACGTAGAGGCTAGTAGCCAATAGCTTTGGTCTTGTAATGTTATCTGAGCATGCGTAGCACTTTGTCCGGTCGGACAACCGTACACACGATCGGATTTGGTGTGATCGGACCGTGTTGTCGGCAAATCTTTCCAGCAGGAGATAAGACTTTGTCCGTCGGACAATCCGACGTACACTGTCCGATGGTGCATACACACGGTCTGATTTTTCAACAACATTGTCCGATCGGACAGAATCCATGAAAAAGTCCGACCGTGTGTATGGGGCTTAAGACTTAAACCTTATCAATTTGACCGCAATGGTCAAGCAGTATATGTTCC
This sequence comes from Lithobates sylvaticus, assembly GCA_028564925.1. Classification (NCBI taxonomy): domain Eukaryota; kingdom Metazoa; phylum Chordata; class Amphibia; order Anura; family Ranidae; genus Lithobates; species Lithobates sylvaticus. The sequence goes on from CM053026.1 coordinate 25,356,689, forward strand.
TGACATGTTTATTCTAAAAAGGCGTATCCTGTCTAACACCTCTCTCAGCACTTCTGCACAAGCTAGCAAGCTAGATAAAGTAAAGAAAGAGCTTTCTTGCAGAAAGCCTCTTGCAATGTAAAAAAATGTAAAGGCTAACTTTTAACAATAACCATAAAGAGTGATCCCACATTTCCTTACACATTAATATATATATATATATATATATATATATATATATATATATATATATATATATATATATATATTATATACAGTCAAACAAAAAAATTTAAGTAAGCACTAATTAACCCCAGAAGAACCAAATATAGAAAAAAAATTCAAACAAATGTTCTCACCTTTTTAGATATTCTTTTAGGAGGCCTCTAATGCAGAAATTAATGGATTTTCATTTTTTTTTATTTTAGAACATTTTTAGGTGAACCTGTATGGTAGCAGAAGTTCAGTAAACTGTCAGAACAAATGTAGAGACCAACAAAGAATGTATTTTAAGGGATCTCTGCCTATTTAGTCCTTCAACAGTAGCCTATACACTAATTATCACAAAATAATAATATTTTTTATTAAAAGAGAAGTATATTTTTTATTTTTTCCTATTCATATTTACCTAGGTGGACCGATGCTGCAGCTGTCCCCAGTGTCTCTGCACTAAGAACTGAGCCACAAAACACCGCTGATGGCTCGGTGCTCACTCCTCCCCGAGAGGAGAGCTGCTGACTGTCAGTCAGTAAGTTCGACTGGAACATCAGGTGTTTGCCCATTTGCCAATCAGCGAACAATATGCAGCATTCACGGCAAATTCAAAACCCGCAGAACACTGTTAAAGTCTATGGGACACTAACATGAAAAACCAAAAGTGCTCATTTTAAAAACTGACTTTTTTTCGGGAGCAGTGATTTTAATAATGCCTAAAGTGAAACAATAAAATTAAATATTCCTTTAAATATCGTACCTGGGGGTGTCCTTAGTCTGCCTGTAAAGTAATGCATCTTTCCCGTGTTTAGAACAGTACCACAGCAAAATTACATTTCTAAAGGAAAAATGTAATTTAAAACTACTCGCAGCTGGAATGAATTGTCGGATCCCAGCAATACAAATAAAAATCATTGAAAAATTTCCAGCACCAAAATGTAAAAGTAAAATTGCGTGGGGGTCCCCCCAAAATCCATACCAGGCCCTTCAGTTCTGGTATGGATATTAAGAGGAACCCTGCGCCAAAATTTGAAAAAAAAGTGTAGCAGTCCCCCCAAAATCCATACCAGGCCCTTATCTGAGCACGCAATCTGGCAGGCAGCAGGTAAAGAGGGGGGACGAGAGAGCGCCCCCCTCCTGAACCGCCCTCAACATGGGGAGGAAGCTTTGGGGTATCCAAGGACCTCATCCCCACAACTCTTGTCCGGTGGGCAGGGGGCTTATCGGAATCTTGAAGCCTCCTTTAACAAGGGGACCCCCAGATCCCACCCCCAGATCCCACCCGCCCTGTGTGAATAAATATCAGGTACATTGTACCCTTACTCATTCACAAATTAAAGTGTCAAAATGGTAAAAAATACAGTAGACAATATGGTCCTTTATTTAAAAATAATGTCCTGCGATGTCCATTCATCTTCGATCACATCGTTCGATGACCCTAAAAAAAATGGAGAAAATTCTGCCTCCATGGGAGGCTCCCATTGACTGCTGGCTTTCTGCAATGACAGCTGTTATATAGCTGAGGGTGTGTATTTACACATACAGGTCCTCATTCCTGTTCTGTCAGGAGCGATCGTGCAACATTGTACCCAAGCAAAATTGAAGTCCTATTTTTCCCCACAAATAGAGCTTTCTTTTAGTGGTATTTGATCATATCTACGGTTTTTATTTTTGTGCACTATAAACAAGAAAAAGTGAGTGATTGTTTCTAACTGTGGGGGATGGGATTGACTGGAGGAGGAAACATATCGCTGTTCCTAATTACTACGAACAGCAGATCTGTCTCTTCTCTCTTTGAGAACGAGGATTTGTGTGTTTACATACACAAATCCCTGTTTTGGCTCTCGTGCGGTGATCGTGGGTGGCCGGCGGTGATTGCACCCGCTGGGCATGCACATTTGGTCCCCCGTCGTGCAGCAGGCACGTGTACGCCTGCTCTTAAAGGACCCGACGTACGGGTACATCGATTTGCGGGAATGAACCACTTTGCCGATGTATATGTGCGTGAGCCGGTCGGCAAGTGGGTAATTAGCACCTACTTTATATTTTTTGTTTGATTTATTAGTGTGATTAACTCTCTATCACAGATTTGTTATCTGAAGAAATATGGTTGAATAGACAGACCCATAGTGGAAATGTAAACATTGATCTGCTCCATAAAGGATATACAGGTTCAGGAGCTGAGCTGGTAATTGTGTTTATACTTTGGTTATCCACCTCCAGCTAAAGCCAAAATCAGTCTTGCAGTGGGAGTGTCTGGCCAGTAAAATGATGATCAGGAGACCCCTAGGTGGGATTACAGGAGGAAGAACTCTTAGAGGGGAATTCATCAAAACTAGAGCTGCCAGAATCTGGGGCAGTTGTGTATGACAACCAATCAGCTTCTATCTTTCATCTTCAAAGCTTAACTAAACAAGCTGAAGATAGAGGCTGATTGGTTGCTCCAGATTCTGGCTGATCCAGTTTTGATAAATTCCCCATTAATATCATATTATCAGCTTTCACTGATGGCTGTAATCATTTATGAAATAATACATTTACTCTTACATATTTATCTGATTGGTCCGGTGAAATAAAAGCACCACTAAAATCTGCTTATAGATCTCTTGTAGACAGCTCACATGACATGTTTGTTGCTCTCTAAAAAACAATAAAACATTTTCTAAGGTTTTCTTCTGTCCATTTGCATATTAAGAGTCCCACATTAATTATACAGACTGTTTTCTTTCTTTCTAGATTAGTTATGGAGCCAGAGATACTTTGCTGAGTGATAGAAAGATGTATCCAAACTTTTTCCGGACAGTTCCGGATGATGAGATGCAATATGTGGCCATAGCAAAGCTACTGGAAAGGTTGAAGTGGAACTGGGTCGGGATCCTTACATCTGATGATGAATACGGAGAGAGGGAGATCCGACAACTCAGCAAACATTTATCTAATCATGGAATTTGTATTGAATTCAAGATTCTGGTGTCTATAAAGAATCGTGATACAATTCCTCCAGATCTGCGGAACTCAACTACGGAAGTTCTTATTATTTGTGGCTCAGTTAGTATGACTTATTACAAGTTTTTGTATATTAATGCCCCTTATTACACAGAGAAAACATTTATTCTACCAGATTCTTGGTCAATGAGTGGAATATTTTTTATTTTCAGTAACTGTAGCTTGGTGTTTACGTACCCCCATCTCTACATAAATGAATTGATGGAATATTTTTATAGTATTTATCCATCCAGCCGCCCAAATGACCCCCTGATAGAGGATATTCTCATATCTGAATGTAGATGCTTTTCAAAAAACCAAATAAAAAATGTCCTTATTCCACTCATAATTAGTCGTCCTCTTAGGAACTGCAGTTTGGAGACACTTCGACTTGGTTTATATTATCCTGATGAGAAAACATCCTATAAAGTGTATATCTCAGTCTACATTTTGGCTCAAGCATTACATGACATGGATTTCTCTTTTAAAATAAATAACAAAAAAGCTGAAATAAATCCACACACACTAAAGTATAAGGTGAGAGCGTCCAATGAAAGTTTTTATACTCGATCAGTTCAGTACTGGAACACAATGTGCCCAGACAAAAATTACACCCAGTTTAGGTTCCTGTTTAGTTTAGAGGTGTTTAACCCTTTCACTTCTGGAGCTGTTTTTTTTTTATTTTTGCATGTTAAAAAGTGCATCTAAACCCAACAACAAAATTGTGATCTATTGCAACTTACAGCCCTCAGATGTGGTGGTGACATACGTTTCCTTTTTCAGTCCTGAAGATTATATATAACCCCCAAACAGTATACAGTATATTTTTCTATAAGGAGAGACCCTGGAGAAACAGTGCTTGCTGTATCATCTTTTTCTGTCACATGATATTAGTGCAATGGTTTACCAAATGTAATCTTTTGTTTTCAGTAAAAGATACACAAAGTTCATTTTAGGGCATACCAATGTAATGTATTTCCCAATTATTTGGTAAAATATAAAAGATGAGGTTGTACTGAATAAATAGATTCAGTAGGGATGAGCTTTATGTTCGGGTCGAACATAAGTTCGACTCGAACATAAGTTCGACTCGAACATTGGCTGGTTGAGCGTTCGCCGAAATTCGGACATTAGGGGGCGTTCGTGCCAAATTTGAGCTGCGCTGCGACTTCACAGTGCATTGCTGTCTGATGATTGGCTAAGCATGCACCAAGCATGCACTATGACCCGCATGCTTTGGCCAATAACAGCGTCATCAGCAAAGAGAGCCATAATTGCCTTTGGCATATTATGGTTCAGGGGGTTAAGCCCACGCCCCACATTATATAAGGCCGCCTGCACATCAGCCCTGTGTAGTTGGAGTTGGCCGAGAGTGAGTGTCATTTCATTTAGATTGAGCAGGCAGGTGATTCAGTTAGCTGCAGTGTATTTAATATATATGTCAGTCTTGTAAATATATATATATATATATATATATATATATATATATATATATATATATATATATATATATATATATATCTCCACTGTATCCAGTTTAGCTAGATCTGACTGCAGTCTGTTCCTGGTGAATGGGGATGAGCCAAACACCCCCGGGTTCGGTTCACACCAGAACCTGCGAACGGACCGAAAGTTCGCACGAACGTTAGAACCCTATTAGTTACAATGGACGCGAACGTTCAAAGTCTAAAGTGCTAATTATAACAGCCAATATGCATGTTATTGTCCTAAAACAGGTTTGGGGACCCGGGTCCTGCCCCAGGGGACATGTATCAATGCAAAAAGAAGTTTTAAAAACTGACGTTTTTTCGGGAGCAGTCATTTTAATGATGCATAAAGTGAAAAAAATAGTGAAATATTCCTTTAAATATGGTACCTGGGGGGTGTCTAAAGTATGCCTGTGAAGTGGCATGTGTTTCCCGTGTTTAGAACTGTCCCTGAAAAAAATGAAATTTGTAAAGGAAAAAAAGAAACCATTTAAAACTGCTTGTGGCTTTAATGTCATGTCTTGTCCTGGCAATATGGATGAAAATCTTTGAGAAAAATGGCATGGCTACCCCATGACCCCCCCCCCCCCCCCCCCCCACACCCCATTACCAGCCCCTTTGGGTCTTGTATGAATATTAAGGGGAACCCCACACCCAAAACAAAACCCTATACATACAACCTTATATACTCTGAACAGCAGTATACAGGCTGTGCAAACAAGACAGGGACTGTAGGTTTGTTCTTAAGTAGAATCTGTTTGTAATTTTGAACAGTTAAATTTGCCCCTGTAATATTTGTGCACCTGTTCAGAACATTTCACCTCACTTTCCGTCCCAATGACAAATGTTTTTGGAAAAGTGTGTTTTTTATTGAAACAAGGATTGGTGATAAAGCATCAGTAGAGAGGAGATACCTTTTTCCCAAATTAAATCTAACAGGATAGAATTTTCATTCCTAGGGGTAGATTTCTTCTCACTTCCTGTTTTCTCCTTCCGTTTTCAAGTAGGAGTTGTTCCTAAGTTGGATGTTTGAAAGTAGGGGCCTGCCGTATATACTCTGTAGAAATTTGCCCCATTAGATGTTGGTGTTGCCACAACACTGTAAGCCCTCACAGCTACTCTTGGTGGGCACAGGAAAGGGCCCTGCTGTGAATTATTAGATCAAGAATTGTAATTGCATGCACCTGTTGAACAGGGGCAGAAAAATTAGGCCTTTGGTGATGGTGGTGGACGGTGTTGCCACAACACTGTAAGCCCTCACAGTTACTCTTGGTGGGCACAGGAATGGGCCCTGCTGTGAATTATTAGATCAAGAATTGTAATTGCATGCACCTGTTGAACAGGGGCAGAAAAATTAGGCCTTTGGTGATGGTGGTGGACGGTGTTGCCACAACACTGTAAGCCCTCACAGTTACTCTTGGTGGGCACAGGAATGGGCCCTGCTGTGAATTATTAGATCAAGAATTGTAATTGCATGCACCTGTTAAACAGGGGCAGAAAAAATGGGCCTTTGGTGGTGGTGGTGGACGGTGTTGCCACAACACTGTAAGCCCTCACAGTTATTCTTGGTGGGCGCGGGAATGGGCCCTGCTGTGAATTATTAGATCAAGATTTGTAATTACATGCCCCTGTTAAACAGGGGCAGAAAAATTGGGCCATTGGTGGTGGTTGTTGTGGACGGTGTTGCCACAACACTGTAAGCCCTCACAGTTACTCTTGGTGGGCGCAGGAATGGGCCCTGCTGTGAATTATTAGATCAAGATTTGTAATTACACGCCCCTGTTAAACAGGGGCTGGGAAATTGTGCCTTAGGCACTGGTGCCGGTGCAACAACACTGCAACCCCTCACAGATACTGTACTTGGAGCACAGCAATGAGACCTGTTGCAAAGCATTGCAAAAAAAAAATTGTAATTGCACGTCCCTTTTAAACAGGGGCTGAAAAATTGTGCCTAAGGCACTGGTGCTGGTGCCACAACACTGCAACCCCTCACAGATACTGTACTTCGAGCACAGCAATGAGACCTGTTGCAAAGCATTGCATAAAAATTGTAATTACAAGCCCCTGTTAAACAGGGCCTGAAAAATTGGGCCTTAGCCACTGGTGGTGTCACCCAGAAACAAAAATGTTCTTCCAAGCTATCATCAGGATCATTGAGGAGGAAGAGGATAGTCAGTCAACATAACAGGACAGTCACTCAGCATCAGCATAGGCAGTCTTGAAGGGATGTGACATTTTAAAATAAATTATTCTGTTATATCAGCTTCAGGTCCCTGGTAGCCGGTGGTGATCCAAGACTGATTAATCTTTATGAAGGTCAGTCGATCAACCGAGTCGGTGGACAGGCGCACCCTGTGATCGCTGACAAAGCCTCCAGCAGCACTGAATGTGCGTTCCGAAAGAACGCTGGATGCAGGACAGGCCAGTAGCTCAATTGCATACTGTGCCAGCTCTGGCCAGTGATCCATCCTCAAGACCCAGTAAGCCAGAAGATTTTCGGTGGGAAAGGTGTCCAAGTCTGACCTTGCCCCTAGGTATTCCTGCACCATGTATATCAGATGCTGGCGATGGTTGCTGGAAACGATCATACCTTGGGGCTGCGGACTAAAAAATTGTCTGAACGCATCGGTCAGACATCCACCTTCCCCACCGCTCCTTCTGCTACTGACCGAAGCCTCAGCAACTCGTCATCCAGGACCAGGAGTTTGTAACCTCCCAGTCTCTGGGAACACGTTGCACAGACTTTTCTGCAAGGCCTCCCGGAGATGTCTCATCCTCTGCTCCCTCTGCGATGGCAAGATAAGGTCCGCAACCTTGTACCGTGGATCAAGGAGAGTGGCCAGCCAGTAATGGTCCCTCTCCTTGATCCAAAGAATACAAGGATCCTTCCGCAGGCTTTGAAGGATCAGGGAGGCCATGCAACGTAGGTTAGCTGAGGCATTCGGTCTGGAGTCTTCTGGGTCACTGAGGATGACATGATCCGCAGCCACCTCCTCCCAGCCACGTACAAGTCCACCGTTTCTTGGGACTGTAAATCATCCCTAAAAGACTGCTGCTGCTGATGCTGAGTGCCAGGATCCACCTCCATGCTGACACAATCCTCCTCCTCATCCTCTTCCTGTGTGATGGGTGGGAGAGAAGGAACACTGTCTGGATAAAGGGGGCCTTGAGAGGCAAGGAATTCCTCCTCTTCCTGCCTCTGTTCTGCCTCAAGTGCCCTGTCTATTATTCCATGCAGCGTATGCTCCAACAGGTGGACAAGAGGTACAGTGTCACTGATGCATGCACTGTCACTGCTCACCATCCTCGTGGCCTCCTCAAATGGTGACAGGACAGTGCATGCTCCCCTGACCCTGTCCTGGTGCACAGGTACTCAGTGATGGCCCTCTGCTGCGTGTGCAGTCGCTGCAGCATGGCCAGTGTTGAGTTCCACCTGGTGGGCATGTCACATATAAGGCGGTTCTTGGGCAGGTTCAACTCCTTTTGCAGCTCAGCCAGCCAAGCACTGGCATTATATGATCGGCAGAAATGCACACAGACTTTCCTGGCCTGCCTCAGGACATCCTGTAAGCCTGGGTACCTACCCAAGAACCGCTGCACCATCAGGATAAGGATGTGAGCCAAACAGGGCACATGGGTCCCTGTCGCAGGGCGGAGAGGAGGTTGGTGCCACTGTCACAAACCAGCATTCCTGGCTTAAGCTGGCGTGGCATCAACCACCTCTCGGCCTGCCCCTGCAGAGCTGACAGAACCTCTGCCCCAGTGTGGCTCCTGTCCCCCAAACACACCAGCGCAAGCACGGCATGGCCTCATTTTGCCTGCGTACTTGCGTAGCCCTTTGGACGCCTACAGAGCACCGCTGGTTCTGAGGACAGAGCACTCGAAGAGGCCATGGAGGAAGAAGAAGAGGAGGGGGTGGAGGAGAGAGGTGTGTCACAACCAGTAGTAGCATTTTGGAGGCGTGGTGGCAGAACAACCTCCAACACTACTGCACCTTGTCCTGCATCCTTCCCAGCTGCCAAAAGACTGACCCAATGGGCCGTGAAAGATAGGTAACGTCCCTGTCCATGCCTGCTGGACCATAAGTCAGCAGTAATATGCACCTTACCGCTGACCGCCCTGTCCAGCGAGGCCAAGACATCGCCTTCCCATTCCGGTAGAGAGCAGGAATTGCCTTCGGTGAGAAAAAGTGGCGTTTGGGAACCTGCCACTGAGGAACCGCACATTGAACAAACTCCCGGAAGGGGGCCGAGTCTACCAACTGAAAAGGCAGCAGTTAAAGTGCTAGCAATTTAGCCAAGCTAGCATTCAACCGCTGGGCATGTGGATGGCTGCGAGTAAACTTCTTTTGACGGTCCAGCAGCTGGGGCAGGGAAATTTGCCTGGTACAATCGGACTTGGCTGTGACACACCTAATTCTACACCTTCATTCCTCTCAGTGCAGCTTTCAGAGAGGACTGAAGGTATACTGGGGTTGGAGATCCCAGCTGATGAGGAGCAAGGAGAGTTCCGCTTTGTTCTTTGGTGTGGGCCTTTAAGGTGCCAATGAGCTGCATGGCAGGTCAACATATGTCTGGTCATGCTTGTGGTGCCCAAGCGGCTGATGTTTTGGCCACGCGAGATACGCTTGAGACATACAGTGGTGTGAAAAAGTGTTTGCCCCCTTCCTCATTTCCTGTTCCTTTGCATGTTTGTCACACTTAAGTGTTTCGGAACATCAAACCAATTTAAACAATAGTCAAGGACAACACAAGTAAACACAAAATGCAATTTGTAAATGAAGGTGTTTATTATTAAAGGTGAAAAAAAATCCAAACCATCATGGCCCTGTGTGAAAAAGTGATTGCCCCCCTTGTTAAAACATACTATAACTGTGGTTGTCCACACCTGAGTTCAATTTCTCTAGCCACACCCAGGCCTGATTATTGCCACACCTGTTCACAATCAAGGCATCACTTAAATAGGAGCTGCTTGACACAGTAAGGTCCACCAGAAGATCCTTAAAAGCTACACATCATGCCGAGACCCAAAGAAATTCAGGAACAATTGAGAAAGAAAGTAATTGAGATCTATTAGTCTGGAAAGGGTTATAAAGCCATTTCCAAAGCTTTGGGAATCCAGCGAACCACAGTGAGAGCCATTATCCACAAATGGCGAAGACATGGAACAGTGGTGAACCTTCCCAGGAGTGGCCGGCCGCCCAAAATTACCCCAAGAGCGCAGCGACGACTCATCCAAGAGGTCACAAAAGACCCCACAACAACGTCCAAGGAACTGCAGGCCTCACTTGCCTCAGTTAAGGTCAGCGTTCATGCCTCCACCATCAGGAAAAGACTGGGCAAAAATGGCCTGCATGGCAGAGTTCCAAGGAGAAAACCACTGCTGAGCAAAAAGAACATCAAAGCTCGTCTCAATGTCTCCACAACACATCTTGATGATCCCCAAGACTTTTGGGACAACATTCTGTGGACCGATGAGACAAAAGTGGAACTCTTTGGAAGGTGTGTGTCCAAGTATATCTGGCGTAGAAGGAACACTGCATTTCAGAAAAAGAACATTATACCAACAGTAAAATATGGTGGTGGTAGTGTGATGGTCTGGGGCTGTTTTGCTGCTTCAGGACCTGGAAGACTTGCCGTGATAAAAGGAACTATGAATTCTGCTGTCTACCAAGAGATCCTAAAGGAGAATGTCCGACCATCTGTTCGTGTACTCAAGCTGAAACGAACTTGGGTTCTGCAATGATCCTAAACACACCAGCAAGTCCACCACCGAATGGCTGAAGAAAAACAAAATGAAGACTTTGGAGTGGCCTAACCAAAGTCCTGACCTGAATCCTATTGAGATGTTGTGGTATGACCTTAAAAAGGCCGTTCATGCTCGAAAACCCTCTAATGTAACTGAATTAGGACAATTCTGCAAAGATGAGTGGGCCAAAATTCCTCCAGGATGCTGTAAAAGCCTCATTGCACGTTATCGCAAATGCTTGGTTGCAGTTGTTGCTGCTAAGGGTGGCCCAACCAGTTATTAGGTTTAGGGGGCAGTCACTTTTTCACACAGGGCCATGATGGTTTGGATTTTTTTTCACCTTTAATAATAAACACCTTCATTTACAAATTGCATTTTGTGTTTACTTGTGTTGTCCTTGACTATTGTTTAAATTGGTTTGATGTTCCGAAACACTTAAGTGTGACAAACATGCAAAGGAACAGGAAATGAGGAAGGGGGCAAACACTTTTTCACACCACTGTATGTTGCAAATAGCAGCGGTGCGATCTGATGCACTCGTCTCAAAAAAGGCCCACACCAAAGAACTTTTGTAATAACGTGCAGAGGCAGCGCCCTGCACAGGTGGAGCTCTGCGGTGTGATTCAGTTGGTGTGCTGGCCTCAAGCTGGCCCCCGGAGGGCATCCTGCCTTGTTGGAGATGTGCCGCCTCCTCCTCCTCCTCCTCCTCCTCTCTCCGTTCAGGCACCCACGTGGAGTCAGTGACCTCATCATCCCCTCCCTCTTCACCACTGGAGCAAACCTGGCAGTAAGCTGCAGCTGGTGGAACATGACTGCCAGATTGCTTTCCTTGAGCATCCCCTCTCTTTGCGCTCAAGCTACTGCCTTCCTCTAGCTGGGTATCATCATCGGAGCCTTCAAAACGCTGGGCATCCTCCTGGAGCATGTACCCAACACTGTGCTCAAACAGTTCGGGGGACTCCTCAGGAGGACATGGTGGGTCTAGGAAAGGGGTGCCTGATGACATTGAGTATGCGTTGGCAGCTGCTTTGCCAGTACCCTGAGCCTGGGTGAGAGAAGATGAGGAGGGCTTGGTCATCCACTCTACCAAGCCTTCGGCATGATGCGGCTCAACATGTCCAGCTGCCAAAAATAAGGACAAGCGGGTCCCTTGGCCACGTGCTGATGACGATGCACCACGTCCACGACCAGCACTGTTGACACAGAGCCTGCTTGCCCTGTTTTCTTGGCTCGTGACTGTCTGCCTCTCCTTGTTGGTCTTCCAGACATTGTAATGGCCTGCAGGGAGATGGGAAAACCAGCAATTGGGTAGTGTATATTGTGCTGGAGTCACACAGCACACACACTAACTCCTGCAGATGGCTGTCTTAGATGACAACAGGGCAGAAGGGCAGATACAGGGTGAGGTGGTTTAGTGTGCTGTGCTAGACTCACACAGCGCACACACACTAACTCCTGCAGATGGCTGTCTTAGATGACAACAGGGCAGAAGGGCAGATACAGGGTGAGGTGGTTTAGTGTGCTGTGCTATACTCACACAACACACACACACTAACTCCTGCAGATGGCTGTCTTAGATGACAACAGGGCAGATACAGGGTAAGGTGGTTTAGTGTGCTGTGCTATACTCACACAGCACACACACACTAACTCCGGCAGATGGCTGTCTTAGGTGACAACAGGGCAGATACAGGGTAAGGTGGTTAGTGTGCTGTGCTATACTCACACAGCACACACACACTAACTCCTGCAGATGGCTGTCTTAGATGACAACAGGGCAGATACAGGGTAAGGTGGTTTAGTGTGCTGTGCTATACTCACACAGCACAAACACACACACTAACTCCTGCAAATGGCTGTCTTAGATGACAACAGGACAGATACAGGGTAAGGTGGTTTAGTGTGCTGTGCTATACTCACACAGCACACACACACTAACTCCTGCAGATGGTTGTCTTAGATGGCAACAGGGCAGATACAGGGTAAGGTGGTTTAGTGTGCTGTGCTATACTAACACAGCACACACACACTAACTCCTGCAGATGTCTGTCTTAGGTGACAACAGGGCAGATACAGGGTAAGGTGGTTTAGTGCGCTGTGCTATACTCACACAGCACACACACACTAACTCCTGTAGATGGCTGTCTTAGGTGACAACAGGGCAGATACAGGGTAAGGTGGTTTAGTGTGCTACTGCTGTGCTATACTCACACAGCACACACACACACTAAGGCCGCGTACACACGAGCGGACTTTCCCGCGGGAATGTCCGCCGGACTGGAGTCCACCGGACAATCCGCATACGTAAGTTCAGACTTAAAATTGTCCGCTGGACTCGGCAGTCCGGCGGACAATCCCGTGGTCTGTGTGCTAGTCTGCGGGACTTTTGAAATGAACGGACTTGCCTCGCACATGGAGGAAAGTCCGCTCATTTAGAACATGACTGCATGTAGACGGGACTAGCGAAGGCAGTGAATGCCGCCGCGCTAGCCCCTTCACCTGGCATGGATTCAAAGGGGAATCCCTATGCCGAAAAAAACGGCATGGGGGTCCCTCCCAAATCCATCTCCACCCTTATCCGAGCACGCAGCCTGGCTGGCCAGGAAAGGGGGTGGGGACAAGCAAGCGCCCCCCCTCCTGAGCCGTACCAGGCCGCGTGCCCTCAACATGGGGGGTGCTCTGGGGAAAAGGGGGCCCTGCGGCCCCCCCACCCCAAAGCACCTTGTCCCCATGTTGGTGAGGACAAGGGCCTCTTCCCGACAACCCTGGCCATTGGTTGTCGGGGTCTGCAGGCGGGGGGCTTATCGGAATCTGGGAGCCCCCTTTAATAAGGGGGCCCCCAGATCCCGGCCCCCCACCCTATGTGAATGAGTATGGGGTACGATGTAGCCCTACCCATTCACATAAGGTGTAAAAGTGTAAATAAAAAACACACAGCCCGGCTTTCTTCTTCATCGCCACCATCGTCTGGGGGTCTCGTTCCGCCTTCGGGGGTCTCTTCTGTTCTTGCCGCTGTCGCCGCCTTCTGCGCCGTCTTCCTCTTCTTCTTTTTACGATGTTGACTCGTCGCTCTCTCTGGCCGGAATGGCCGGAGGATGCTGGGACTGTGACATCATATGGGGGCGGGTCACCATGTGACATGAGCATGTGACCCCACCCCTTGTCCCTATATAAGTCACATCACAGTGTGTCTCTGCCATTCCGACCAGAGAGAGCGACGAGTCAACATCGGAAAAAGAAGAAGAGGAAGAAGAAGACGGAGCAGAAGCGGCGACAGTGGCAAGAACAGAAGAGACCCCCAAAGACCCCCGAAGGCGGAACGAGACCCCCAGATGACGACGGCTGCGGCGACGAAGAAGAAAGCTGGGCTCCTCCGCTCATGAAAGAGCTAGGTAAAAGAGCAGAAGAGAGCGGAGGAGTCCGGCGAGAAGACCCCCAAGACCCCCGGAGCAGTGCAATAAAATATTTTAAAAAATTGTGTGTTTTTTTTTATTTACACTTTTACACCTTAGGTGAATGGGTAGGGGTACGTCGTACCCCATACTCATTCACATAGGGTGGGGGGCCGGGATCTGGGCCCCCCTTAATAAAGGGGGCTCCCAGATTCCAATAACTCCTGCAGATGGCTGGATTGGTAGAGAACAGCACTGAGAAGAACACACTATCCCTGCCTATTTTTCCTCTTTCCCTACACTTTCCCCACACAGAAATGATTCACATATAGTGTGTACATGTACAGTACACTGTCACTGTTCCTCAAGCCGGAACACACTACACGAGGCTGCCGGCGCGGCAGCCTTATATAGTGTGGGGCGTGTACTAAACCCCCTGAGCTATAATTGGCCACAGGCATCCTGCCTGTGGCCAATTATTGCTCTCCTCGCCGCTGGCTCTATGATTGGCTAAGCATGCGGGGTCACAGTGCATGCTTGGCCAATCATCAGCCAGCAATGCACTGCGACTGGCGCAGTGCATTGTGGACCGTTCGCATCACACGAATTTGATGCGTATGGCCCTCAGAGTTCTGCCCTCGGCTGATGTATGGATTCGAACATGGGTTTGAATCGAACACCGGGCCCATACCTACTGGTGAACTGTTTCTAATATATTTCAGGCAGGCAGGTGATTTAGTTAGCTGCAGTGTATTTAATATATATATATATATATATATATATATATATATATATATATAGTCAGTCTTGTGTGTGTGTGTGTATATATATATATATATATATATATATATATATATATATATATATATATATATCCACTGTATCTAGTCTGGCTAGATCTGACTGCAGTCCGTTCCTGGTGAACTGTTTCTAATATATTTCAGGCAGGCAGGTGATTCAGTTAGCTGCAGTGTATTTAATATAAATATATATATATATATATATATATATATATATATATATATATATATATATATATATATATATATATATATATATATATATATATATATATATATATATACATACAGTCAGTCTCGTATATATATATATATATATATATATATATATATATAGGAAGGCCAGCATGGTGGCCTGCAATTATGGGAGGAGCCCGGAGGGTATATACACCAGACCTCTCCACGAGGCCGGTGTCGGTTCCAGCGCGCCGTATTACACGTCACCAGGCCGACAAGCAACTCAGTACACGTTCCTGAGTTGTCCGACGCTCCTCGTTCCAGATTACGGATTCGATTCCCGATCGCACCCCCAGTTCGTTCCGCTTCAGCGTCGCAGGTAGGATTTATGCTTTTTTGTCGCTACGTCGAAACCCCTGTTTTTCCACTGAGTCATTTCAAACTACCATGCTATTGTCTGTCTATTTTCTACCCCACAATTTACCCCACTTCCACTGGTTGTTACGCCCGCTACCCAGTGCAAGCATCCCCTCACTCACTCGTCCACCACACGCCCCCCTCCCCCCCCCCCAAAAAAAAAAAAAAAAAAAAAAAAAAAAACACACACACTCACCAGAGCATCTGTCACTGCACTCCCCACGCACTTCTTGCAGGCACCGCAAGTTCGTGTAAATGGGCCCCCACACCTTGCAAACCTCAGCAAGACAGTCCACTCCTTGCCTTCCACGGCAACCCAGCCAATGTGAGGCACAGCCGCCCCCCGCACATCTTGCTTCACCGCAGGTTTGTGTCACGGCTCCCACATCCACCCTCCCACATACCTCTGCAATCGTTGCAGCTCGACCTCCATTGGCCTCGCAGCCACAACTTCCCCAGTAGCAAACTTCAGCTACTCACGCCTTTCTCTATCCCTTTTCACCTTTTCCTTAGGTCAGTAATCGCCCCTGGTCTCCTACACAACAGGATCAGACCATCCCGTTCCTTTTTCAGGTAAAAAAAAAAAAAAAAATAACCACCCCCTTTTTTCTTGAGGGCTTGCATCTCTTCACCAGGGGGTCAACTACGGCCCCAAATCAGCTCTTGCAACCCACCTCTCACTAATATTTTACGTCACCCTACCGTAGGTACCAGGTCCACCAGGTTTTTGACCCCAACAGTGACTCCATCACTAGGGCAGCAAGCAGGTGCGTAAGTTATTGTTTGTTTCAGTTTTCCATTCTCTTCACACCTTTTCACTACATATCCCTGTCACACATACTTATTTGGCTTAGTACCCAGGCGTTAGAAACTGTCACATACTTCTATGCATGTCACTCTGTTTTCGAAGCACAAGTCTTCACTACGCAGACAAGGTCACCTAGTCTCATGACTTGCTGGCAGTGCAAGTATTAGCTGACCGAACCCACGTCAAACTACTACAGATCGAAACATCCCTACTTAGCAACCAACCAGCAGCCACTCCCCCCAGTACCGCCCTGGCGGGGGCTCTGGTTGAACTAGTCCGTGCCGAGCACAGACGGACACCCGAGCACGGTTACCTGGTCAGTCACCTCCTGGCTTACCTCGGTTGTCACGCATTCTCCGAGTTCCACAGGCCAAAGAAACAAACTCACCCAGCGCTCACGCGCACCCCCAATTGTTACCATACCGTCGAACGGTATCTTGCTTCGTTCACACATCTCCCCTCCCCATCCAAGCAGAACACCATAGTTTTGATAAAATCTCCAGGCGTTAGTAACTGTCACATACTTCTATGCATATCACTCTATTTTCGAAGCACAAGCCTTCACTACGCAGACAAGGTCACCTAGTCTCATGACTTGCTGGCAGTGCAAGTATTAGCTGACCGAACCTACGTCAAATGCTACAGATCGAAACATTTCCTACTTAGCAATCAACCAGTAGCCACTCCCCCCAGTACCGCCCTGGGGGGGCTCTGGTTAACCAGTCCGTGCCGAGCACAGACGGACACCCGAGCATCAACCATCCGGCCAGTCACCTCCTGGCTCACCTCGGGTGTCATGCACCCCCCCCCCCCGAGTTTTACATATAGGCCCATGGAACATCCCACTCAGCGCACGCGCGCAACCCGTTTGTTCCCAGACCTGTCACACAGGTATCCCACCCTGCCCCCCCCCCCCCCCCCCCCCTTTTTTTGCCACAACCACATACATATATATATGCTCTCCTGCCCTTCAAAACTTATAAAAAAAAAAAAAAAAAAAGAGAAACCCGAGACAAACATGCATCCCCCCTCCCTTCCCCCCCCCCTCTTTTATTCTAGCAGACGCCATGTCTCTGGCCAGCAGCGACGATTTCACCCCCGCCCCATCACCACCCGAAGCGGGTCCGGCAGACAACTCCTCTCAAGCCTTCAGAGCTTGGACCATCCCCAGACTCTCAGCTGAGCTGAGGCGCAGGAATATCCCCTACCCCATCACGGCCAGGAAAGCCGAACTGTACAGACTACTGTTCCCCAGCCCATCCCCACCAACCCCACCAGACACTCAGGCATCACTACAGACAATTGCCTCGGCAGTGTCCCAGCTTCACACGCTGGTCTCCTCTCTATCCACTACCATCTCTGATGTCCAGGCCAGAGTGGGGACCTTGGAGCTCCAGCAAGGAACCCCCACTCCACCAGCTGCCGCCCCCGCCACCCCCGCATCATGCGTTACAGCTACGCCCCACGCCGGTTTTTCTGTTTTCCCCGCACATCTCATCCCGGCAAACATCAGGAAGGAAATACTAGATGGCCGCGACATCAACCTGGCATCCCTTCTGATCTCGGTACACGATGTGACAGAGAACAAGGCCTACGCTTGGGGCGACGTTTCCGTTATCTTGAAGGCAAAAGACCACAGGCTTACACGAAAGCTCACGGTTACGGAGTTCGTACTTGCTTTCGGCATGTTTCGGGATGTCATCTGTTCCATCAAACCCGACAGGAGGGAAGAACTAGACCTCTACCTTCATGCTGTCACAGATTTAGGGTACAAGTACGGAGGCAGCGCCTTCTACGACTACCATCGCTCCTTTTCAGCAAAGGCAGCAGCCAAGCTCAGTCAGTTTCAGGCAACCACGGACTGGAGCGCCATCGACACCGAACTCTTCTGTCGCCATTTCGCTGGCCTCCGCTCCCCACTTTGCACTAACTGCCAATCCTCCACCCACACCGCCAATTGGTGTTCAGAACCCGATGGTAGACACCTCCCCAACTTCCCCTCTGCCCCGCACACATCCCAGTATTCAGACGCAACTCCACCACAACCCCAGGAGGACAGACTCGGACGGCCCGTCCGAACTTTAGGAGGGGCGCAGATATGTAATAATTTCAATTTGGGGATCTGCAACTTCTCACGTTGCAGACTCCTCCACGTCTGCCTCATTTGCCGCAAAGCCCACCCCAGGATCACCTGCGGGATCAATAAGCTCAGCTCAGCCTGACTAAGCCGTATCGATATCGGATGGCTGCAGTCCTACCTCACCTCACACCCATCACCCTCACTAGCAGCCTTTCTGGTACAAGGCTTTACCACAGGCTTTCACACGGGGCTTATCACACTCCCCGACACCACCCACGAGTGCAAAAACCTGCTGTCAGCAGCCACCGACGAGGAAGCCATCAGTACCCTACTACAAAACGAACTTGACCGAGGGTACATGATCGGCCCCTTCTCTCACCCACCGTTTTCCGTTTGGAGAGTTAGCCCTATCGGGCTCGTAAAAGGGAAGTTTTCAAATAAACTCCGTTTAATTTATGATTTGTCCGCGCCTTATTCTTCTCACACACCTAGCTTAAATTCCCTTATACCCTCACAAGAATTTTCTCTCAAATATTCTTCTGTCGACCTTGCTATCCAGGCCATCCTAGACACAGGCGAGGGCGCCTGGCTCTCCAAAGCAGACGTCGCAGACGCCTTCAAGCTGCTACCAATCCAGCCGTGTCTGTGGCGCTGGCACGGAGTCAGGTGGAAAGGTCAGTACTACTTCGCCACGAAACTGACCTTTGGATCCAAAAGCAGCCCATGGCTCTTTGACACGTTCGCACAGTCCCTGTCCTGGATTCTCTCGCACCACGCATCCTGTCAGAAAGTGATCCATTACTTGGACGACTTTCTGCTTATCGAAGACCCCAACCGTCCCCCGGTAGACCTCACGAGTCTAAGGGAGGTCTTCTCCAACCTCAATGTCCCCATAGCGGAGAAGAAGATAGAAGGCCCAGCACATCGCATCACCTTCTTAGGCGTCATACTAGACACTCAGGCCATGCAGGCCAGCCTACCACCAGACAAGTTGACTCGCATCAGGGAAGTCATTCATTCCTTCACGGCCACTCAGGGGTGCTCCAGGAGGCAACTTCAGTCCTTACTCGGGATGTTAAATTTCGCAGTGAGAGTCATCCCTCAGGGACGATCCTTTGTCTCCCGCCTCCTAGTTTTTCTCACAGGATGTCAAGACCCAGACCAGATCTTCAAACTTGATCAGGCAGCCATAGCCGACCTTTCCATGTGGGACCACTTCCTGGCTGACTGGAATGGCATTTCCATGTTCATTCCGGCAGCATCTCCCTCTTCTCCCCGGATTGTCACTGACGCCGCTGCCTCCACGGGCTTCGCAGCTATTTTTGGCCCCCACTGGTTTGCCGGTCCATGGCCGCCAGAAATCTTGGCAATCCCCGGTTTCAGCCAGTCCTCCTCCCTATTCGAACTATACCCAATAGTGGCAGCAGCACAAACCTGGGGAAGCAGTTGGGCAGGCCAGACGGTGGTTTTTTCCACTGACAATCAGGCCACAGCTGACATCATAAACAAAGGCCGGTCCAGGTCCTTGACCATTATGGCCTTCCTGCGCAGGCTGGTACAATTATCCCTGCTAAACCAGTTCAAGGTCCTCTGCATCCACATCCCGGGCAAGTGTAACACCTCAGCTGACGCTCTGTCCCGATTCAATTTCCCGTTGTTCTTTTCCCAGGAACCCGGAGCCGATTCGACCATGGCTGCCATCCCTCACTGGTCTCAACTAACCCTAGTCTGAGTCACCACCTTCACGGCACCACCAGTCTTACAATCTTTTGCCAAACAATAAATCATTACCTCCCTAAAAACAAGTCTTTGCGCCCTTTTCTTAACTACTCTACTAGCAGAAAGGGCCTCACGGTGCAGCTCACCAGGGCTTACCTTACGGTAGACCAGGGAACACATCAGGTCTAGTTTGTTATATATATATATCCACTGTATTTAGTGTAGCTAGATCTGACTGCAGGCTGTTCCTGGTGTACTTTTTCTAATATACTGTCAGGCAGGCAGGTGATTCAGTGAGCTGCAGTGCATAAAATATATATAGAGTCTCCTACATATATATATATCCACTGCATTCCAGTCTAGCCAAGCCTACAACTGACTGCAGGCCATTTTTGGTGTACGTTTTCAAAGATACTTTCAGGCATTCAGGTGATTTAATGAGCTCGAGTGCATAAAATATATATACAGTCTCCCACCCGACTGCATCACAGCACAGAGCTCTGCATGTGCAGGGCGCTGCTGACTCCCCATATATTTTGAAAATTTCTTTGGTGTAGGCCTTATTTGAAACGTGGGCAGCAGATCCCATGCAATCCCTTGGCAACAGTACATAAAAGACCCACACCAAAGAAAAAGGCGGTCCTCTCCTTGCTCCTCATCAGCTGGAATCTCCAACTCCACTATACCTTCAATCCTCTCAGAAACTTGCACTGAGAGGAATGAAGGTGTAGAATTAGGTGTGCCAAGTACCTTTGGGCAATCTACTATCTCTACACCAACATTCGATTGTAGCAGGCAAATTTCCCGGCCGTTGCTAAACGGTCGAAAAAAATTCGTTCCCAACAGTACATAAAAGACCCACACCAAAGAAAAAGGCGGTCCTCTCCTTGCTCCTCATCCTCTCAGAAACTTGCACTGAGAGGAATGAAGGTGTAGAATTAGGTGTGCCAAGTACCTTTGGGCAATCTACTATCTCTACACCAACATTCGATTGTAGCAGGCAAATTTCCCGGCCGTTGCTAAACGGTCGAAAAAAATTCGTTCCCAACCATCCACATGCTCAGCGGCTGATTGCTAGCTTGGCTAAATTGCTAGAACTCCAACTGCTGTCTTTTCAGCTGGTAGACTCAGCCCTCTTTCAAGAATTTGTGGAATGTGCAGTCCCTCAGTGTCAGGTTCCCAAATGCCATTTCTTTTCATGGAAGGACATTCCAGCTCTCTACCGGCATGTGGAAGGCAATGTCTTGGCCTCGTTGGACAGGGCGGTCAGCGGTAAGGTGCTGACTCATGGTCAAACAGGCATGGACAGGGACGTTATCTTTCTTTCAAAGAGCACTGGGTAACTCTGCTGGCAGCTGGGAAGGATGCAGGACAGGGTGCAGTATTGTTGGAGCTAGTTCCGCCACCACGCCTCTAAAATGCTAGTAGTGGTGATTCTGCCACACCTCTCTCCTCCACCCTCTCCTCTTCTTCTTCCTCTATGGCCTCTTCCTCTCGGAACCAGCAGTGCTCCATAGGTGATCAAGGGGATACGAAGCACTCAGGCAAAAAGATGCCATGCGGTGCTTGAGTTGGTCTGCTTAGGGGACAGGAGCCACACTGGGGCAGAGATTATGTCAGCTCTGCAGGGGCAGACTCAGAGGTGGTTGATGCCATGCCAGCTTCAGACAGGAATGGTGGTTTGCGACAATGGCACCAACCTCCTCTCCGCCCTCCGACAGGCACACTTGACCCATGTTCCCTGTTTGGCTTACATCCTTAATTTGGTGGCACAGCGGTTCTTGTGCAGGTACCTGGGCTTACAGGATCTCCTGAGGCAAGCCAGGAAAGTGTGTGGTCATCCCTGCCGGTCATATAATGCCAGTGCTTGGCTGGCTGACCTTCAAAAGGAATGCAGCCTGCCCAAGAACCGCCTCATTTCTGACATGCCCAACAGGTGGAACTCAACGTGGGCAATGCTGCAGTGGCTGCACACGCAGCATATGGCCATCAATGATTACCTGTGTGAATATGGCACCAGGACAGTGTCAGGGGAGCTTTTTTTCACCACGCCAGTGGCTACTGATCAAGGATGCATGCACTGTCCTGTCACCATTTGAGGAGGCCATGAGGATGGTGAGCAGTGATGGTGCATGCATCAGTGATACTGTCCCTCTTGTCTTCCTGTTGGAGCACACGCTTCGTGGAATAATGGACAGGGCACTTGAGCCAGAACAGAGGGAAGAAGAGGAGGACCTCTCAAGGCCCCCTTTATCCAGACAGTATTCCTGCAGGCCCACCGATCACACAGGAAGAAGAGGAGGGGGAGGAGGAGGATTGTGTCAGCATGGAGGTGGAGCCTGGCACTCAGCATCAGCAGCAGTCTTCAAGGGATTGTTTTCAGTCCCCAGAAACCCATGGACTTGTACGTGGCTGGGAGGAGGTGGCTGTGGATCATGTCATCCTTAGTGACCCAGAGGACTCTGGATCGAATGTCTCAGCAAACCTTCACTGGATGACTTCTTTGATCCTGCAAAGCCTGTGAACGGACCATCGGATTCGTGGTATCAAGGATAGGGATCATTACTGGCTGGCAACCATTCTTGATCCATGTTACAAGGGTAAGGTTGCAGAATTTATCCAGCCTTCGCAGAGGGAGCAGAGGATGAAACATCTTCGGGAGGCCTTGCAGAAAGGTTTGTGCAATGCGTTTCCAGAGCCTGGGAGGTTACAATTTCCTGGTCCTCCTGGACAACGTGTTGCTGAGGCTTCGGTCAGTCACCGAAGGAGCGGTGGAGAAGGTGGCTGTCTGACCGATGTGTTCAGACAATTCTTTAGTCCACAGCCCCAAGGTCTGATCGGTTCCAGCAACCATCGCCAGCATCTGATTTACATGGTGAAGGAATTCCTAGGGGCAAGATCAGACTTGGAGACCTTTCCAACCCAAAATCCACTGGGTTACTAGGTGTTGAGGATGGATCACTGGCCAGAGCTTGCACAATATGCAATTGAGCTACTGGCCTGTCCTGCATCCATCGTCCTTTCTGAACGCACATTCAGTGCTGCTGGAGGCTTTGTAACCGATCACAGAGTGCGCCTGTCTACAGATTTAGTTGATCGGCTCACCTTCATAAAAATGAATCAGTCTTGGATCACCAGCTACCAAGCACCTGATGCTGATGTAACCAATTTGTTTTTCTATCAATGTGAGATCCCTTGAAGACTGCCTATGCCAAGTGACTATCCTGTTATGCTGAGTGACTATCCTATTCCTCCTCAATGTTCATGTTGATAGCTAAGAACATTTTTGTTTCAGGGCACCACCACCAGTGCCTAAACCCCAAATGTTCTGCCCCTGTTTAACAGCAGCGTGTAATTACAATTTTTGCTGTAATATTTTGCAGCAGGGCTCATTCCTGCACTCAGCTAGAGTATCTGTGAGAGGTTGCAGTATTGCGGCACCACCACCAGTTCCTAAGGCCCAATTTGTCTGCCTCTGTTTGACAGGGGCATGTAATTACAATATTTGCTCTATTTCACAGCAGAGCCCATTCTTGCACTCAACAAGAGTATCTGTGAGGCTTTACAGTGTTGTGCCACCACCGCCTATGGCCCAATTTTTTTGCCCCTGTTTAACAGAGGCATGTAATTACAATATTTGCTCTAATATTTCACAGCAGGGCTCATTCCTGCGCTCAACAACATTATCTGTGAGGGGTTACAGTGTTGTGGCACCACCATCACTGCCTAAGACCCAATTTTTCTGACCCCGTTTAACAGGGGCGTGTAATTACAATTTTTGATCTAATATTTCACAGCAGGGCCTGTTCCTGCGCCCACCAAGAGTAACTGTGAGGGCTTACAGTGTTCTGGTACCACCAAAACCTAAGGTCCAATTTTCCACAGAGTGTATAGGACAGGCCATATAGTATATACAGGCGGTCCCCTACTTTCAAACATCCGACTTACAAACGACTCCTACTTACAAACGGAGGGAGACAACAGGAAGTGAGAGGAAATCTACCCCTAGGAAGGGAAATTCTCTCCTGTAAGAGTTAATATGGGAAAAAGGTGTCTCCACTGATGCTTTATCACCAATCCTTGTTTCCCTAATAACCCCAAATTTTCAAAATCCAATTGTCATTGAGACAGAAAGTGAGGCGAAATCTTCTGAACAGGGGCACAGACAGCAAAACAAATGTTACAGGGGTGATAACCCTTCCCTATGTTATTGAAAAAGCTTAAAAATAGATTTTTTGGCTGGAGCTACACTTGCAAAATGTACCTGTTCCAAATTACAAACAGATTCAACTTACGAACAAACCTACAGTGCCTGTCTTGTTTGGACCACCTGTATACTGCTGTTTAGAGTATATAGAGCCTGGGGGCCCCTCACCTTTTCTTTTTTTTATTTAGGTGCAGGGTTCCCCTTAATATCCATACAAGACCCAAAGGGCCTGGTAATGGGCTGGTTTTCTCAATAATTTTCATCCATATTGCCGGGAGCCGACATTACATTACAGCCGCAAGCAGTTTTAAATGAATTTTATTCCTTTAGAAATGTCATTTTGTGCAGGGGCTGTTCTAAACATGGGAAACATGCGCCACTTTACAGGCATACTATAGACACTCCCCAGGCACGATTTTTAAAGGGATATTTCACTTTTATTTTTTCACTTTAAGCATTTTTAAAATCACTGCTCCCAAAAAAAGTGTATTTTTTTTAACTTTTTTTTTGCATTGATACATGTCCCCTGGGGCAGGACCAGGGTCCCCAAACACTTTTTAGAACAATAACTTGCATAATAGCCTTTAAAAATCGCACTTTTGATTTTTCACGTTCGGGTCCCATAGACTTTTACAGTGTTTGAATGTTTGCGCAAACTTTCGGTCCGTTCACATGTTCTGCCACAAACTGAACCAGGGGGTGTTCGGCTCATCCCTAATAGCCTGTATGTCAAGCCTGAAAATTACCTGCACCTCTGATATGGTGACAAACTTTTGTACCTTCGCTTTTCCATAGGTAATGCTTTAAAGGCTAAGTTCACCTTTTGAAACATGTTACATGGCACATCAGTATTTAGGGTGTAAAATGTTCCAACACATGTTCCCTCACCCCCCCCCATGCCAGTGGGGGTTCCTCTCCCCCAAAACTACAGCCACATTTAAAATCAGAGCTCCGCCCACACAGCCATATCATTCAGTCACAAGAATATGTGAATGAATAAACTACAAGTCCTGTCTTCCATCGTGGCAGACAGAATTGTAGTATCAATGGACTGTGATTGTGCTGATCAGTGCACGCATTGTCCATTCACAAGTCCTCCAGCTTTCTAACAAAAAGCCTCGTAAATGGGTAGAATTATTGATTTATCTCTGGAACATTTCCATACTCAAAGTAAATTGTTTATAAATAGTTTCAATAAAATGTATTTGATTATAAGTGCTCAGCAAACAAGTCATCTCATCCTGATGGCGTTCTCTAAATGAGATATAACTAGATAAACAATATATAATCAATAAATTATTAAACGTTCTATATCCACTTGCCAACCAGCCGCTGGCACAATTCTGCTAACCTTCGTAGCTGTACGTCGGCCCTTTAAATGCCCGGCTCCCCCGCTGCACGGCGGGGCGCAATGCGCGTGGCCACAATGACCGCTGGCCATGCGTGATCACAGTCATGAGAGCCAGAACAGGTACATGCATGTGTAAACACACAAATCCCTGTTTTGTGAGGAGAGGAGAGACAGATTGTCTGCTCCTACTAGCTAAGAACAACGATATGTCTCCTCCTCTAATCAGTCCCATCCCCCCAAAGTCAGAAACACAAACGAGGTAACACATTTAACCCCTTGATCGCCCCTTAAGCCCCATACACACGGTCGGACAATCCGCGGACCAGGTCCGTCGGACCATGTCCGTCATACTTTGTCTGATGTTGGTTTTGCGTACACACGGTCGGACAAAGTTGTCGGAAAATCCGATCATTTTGAACGTGGTGACGTTTGTTGCCTACGACGGGACTACGTAGAGGCTAGTAGCCAATAGCTTTGGTCTTGTAATGTGATCTGAGCATGCGTAGCACTTTGTCCGGTCGGACAACCGTACACACGATCGGGTTTGGTGTGATCGGACCGGGTTGACGGCAAATCTTTCCAGCAGGAGATAAGACTTTGTCCGTCGGACAAACCGACGAACACTGTCCGATGGTGCATACACACGGTCTGATTTTTCAACAACCTTGTCCGATCGGACAGAATCCATGAAAAAGTCCGACCGTGTGTATGGGGCTTTAGTGTTAACCCCTTCCCTCACAGTGACATTTACACAGTGCATTTTTAAAGCACCAATCGCTGTATAAATGTCACTGGTCCCAAAAATGTGTCAAAAGTGTCCAATCTGTCCACCGCAATATCGCAATACCGATAAAAATCGCTGATCACTGCCATTACTAGTAAAAAAAAAAAAAAAATAATAAAAAAGCAATAAATCTATCCCATAGATGGTAGACACTATAACTTTTGCACAAACTAATCAATTTACGCTTATTGCAATTTTTTTTACCAAAAATATGTAGAAGAATATATATTGGCCAAAACTGCTGAAGATATTTGATTTTTAAAAACATTTTTGGGTTATATTATTTACAGTAAAATAATATAAGTTTTCTTTTCAAAATTGTCGCTCTTTTTAGTGTTTATAGAGCAAAAAATAAAAACCGCAGAGGTGATCAAATACCAGCAAAAGAAAGACTATTTGTGGGGAAAAGGAAAAGGACCTCAATTTTGCTTGTGTACAGCATCGCATGACTGCGCAATTGTCTGTTAAAGTGAAGCAGTGCCGTATCTTAAAAAAATGACCTGGTCATTAAGGGGGTAAATCTTCCGGTCTGTAAGTAGATATACTTGTTACCTATAATAATTTCTGTCATTTTTTTAAGCTGTGCCGCTATGTAAAAGAAGTCCAGTACAAGGATCCGAATGACAAGGTCATGATGTTTAATGATAAAGGAGAATTGCCCAGCCCAATGGAAATTGTAAATTGGATTACAAGAATTAATGATATGAATACCACTGATTGGATGCTTGTGGGCCACTTTGATGGGTCTCTTTCAGAGGGTCAGCAACTTGCACTAGAACCAGAGCGAATATCATGGAAAGGAGACAAGGTGAGTTACACTGGGGAAGCTGATCCAGAACTTATACAAGAAACATACTAGTTTTGACCCTAAGACTTGTTTCACACCTATGGCATATTTGTGCTTTTTGCATTTTGCAGAATTGCACTACAGCCCATTTAACATGGTTTCCTATGGAACATGTTCTGTAGAGCAAATCTGCAAAATGCAAAAAGCACTAAAAATGCATAGGTGTTAATCAAGCCTAAAGCCCATCTCCAGACAAATCCTAACCCCCTCCCCCTCCTCCATCCTGTTCATAGACGGCCAACATCTTCCCTGACTCATTCCATGGTGATTAGATGAAGGTGTCATTGCTGGCTGTGTGGATATAAATGCCGGGATATGTTCCCATCACTCATTATACCTGAAGAAGTGGAAAAACTACAAAACATCTTCTACATTACAGAACAAGTCCAGCTAAATGTGACTGACTATTATTATTTCCTCCCCCTCCTCATCACACAGACCGGGACATAGACACTCATAGAAGGACCCCGACTCCTGCGTACAGAATGTAGCAAGGTCTCCGGCCTCCTTTGGTCTAATGAAAACCTCCAAGGCCAGAGATAGCTGACATCCTTCTGTAAATAGTGGGTTGTGAGGCATAGTGGGTGCAAAGGTGTTAGATTCATTGGTCGCCAGACACTTCTTGAATGCAAAAGAGGTTTTATTTCTCTTAACAGAACTTTCGGAGAGGGGTTTGGGGCCAGGACACTCTTAGGTAGTTGCCATGCAGGGAAAGGCATCCAGCAAGACACCACTTCTGCATATGTAGGAATGCTGTCTCCTATGGCAACAGTCTTTAACAGTTTCTAATACAAGGTGTAACAGTTCCTTCACTTCCACTACAATCACTTCTTGTAGTTCTTCAGCCCACTAAGCTCCCAGTCTCTCTCACTAGACTAGATGATTCACTGCCACTGAATCCATTGAGCTCCTCCAATCTTCACAGTAGTATCTTCCTCAAGCATCACCCCCCTCTCCTCTCTGCTGGGTCCCTAGCTTGGCAACTCAAGTTACCTCTCAAGCTTCAACCCACTGGCCTGCTCAGTCCCTGGCTTGACACACAAGGCTGATCTGCAAGCGTCACCTCCTCTGGCTGGGTCCCTGGCTTGATTTCTTGATTTCTTGATTCTTCACCATCCCCAGTTGGTGAGAATTCTGGTCCGGTACTTGCTTCAGCCACTCATTGTGGTCCCCAGTATGGATGGGCCTGGTGTTCGATTTGAACCCATGTTCGAATCGAACATCGGGCGTTCGCCCGCTCGGCGAGGCCAGAACTATTTGGGCCGCTCGCATCAAATTCGTGTGATGCGAGCGGCCCGCAATGCACTGCGGAAGTCGCAGTGCATTGCTGGCTGATGATTGGCCAAGCATGCACTGTGACCCTGCATGCTTGGCCAATCACAGCGCCCGCAGCGAGGAGAGCCATAATTGGCTACAGGCATGCCTGTAGCCAATTATAGCTCAGGGGCTTTAGTACACGCCCCACAGTATAAAAGGCTGCCGCGTCGGAGGCCTCGCATATTGTGTTGTCAGTGTCAGCGTTATGTGCTGACATTATCTGCTGTATTTCTGGGGATTAGTGTGTGCGTGCTGTTAGTACAGCATTGCAGTATCACATCTGGGGGGTGTCTATAGTATGCCTGTGAAGGGGCGCATGTTTCCTGTGCTTAGAACTGTCCTTGCAACAAGTGTCATTTTTGCAGGAAAAAAAGCTATTTAAAATCACTCGCGGCTAATGAATTGATGGCTCCCGTAGCACAGAGAACAGTCATTCATTGATAAAAAGCAAAAAAAGAAAAGCGTGGGGGTCCCCCCAAATTCAATAACCAGGCCCTTCAGGTCTGCTATGGATATTAAGGGGGACCCCAGCCAGAAAAAAAAAATTGGCGTAGGGTCCCCCTCAAAATCCATACCAGACCCTTGAGGTCTGGGATGGATTTTAAGGGGAACCCCGGCCAAAAGAAAAACAAAAAAAATGGCGTGGGGTCCCCCTCAAAATCCATACCAGACCCTTATCCGAGCACGCAACCTGGCAGGCCACAGGAAAAGAGGGGGGGATGGGAGCCCCCATGAGGTCAGAAGGGGGCGGGGTTACCAGGTGGCCCGCCCTCCATTATAAAAGACCTGTCAGACCCAGCGAAGCCTCACACAGCGGGAGCCTCCCATTGCGCGGAACGGCCCAGAAGAGACGCCGACGCCATGGAAGAAGATGCTGGACGAGAAGACCACAGCAAGAAGAAGCGGATCGGAGGAAGAAGATGATGGAAGAAGAAGATGCCGGAAGGAGAAGATGAAGAAACCGAAGGATGAAGAAAGGAAGAAGGAAGACCAGAAGAAAGAAGATTTTAATAAAGGAATTGTCAAAGACCGTCTCCTGTCATTTTTACAATTTTTGACACTTGTTTGGTGAAATGGTAGGGGTACTTTTGTACCCCTTTACCAGTTCACACAGGGGGGGGGCGGGATCTGGGGGTCCCCTTGTTAAAGGGGGCTTCCAGATTCCGATAAGTCCCCCGCCCGCAGACCACCACAACCACCGGCCAGGGTTGTGGTGACGAGGCCCTTGTTCTTTATCAACATGGGGACAAGGTGCTTTGGGGGTCTCAGACCCCCAAAGCATCCTCCCAATGTTGAGGGCATGTGGCCTGGTACGGTTCAGGAGGGAGGGGGGCGCTCTCATCCCCCCTCTTTTCCTGCGGCCTGCCAGGTTGCGTGTTCGGATAAGGGTCTGGTATGGATTTTGAGGACCCCACGCCATTTTATTATTTTTTTTTGGCTGGGACCCCACGCTTTTTTTTTTTTTTTATTTT
Organism: Lithobates sylvaticus; assembly: GCA_028564925.1. NCBI lineage: Eukaryota > Metazoa > Chordata > Amphibia > Anura > Ranidae > Lithobates > Lithobates sylvaticus. Next base: position 25,386,472 of record CM053026.1, read on the forward strand.
TTTATCAATGACTTTTTTTTATGAATGGCTTTCAATGAATGACTGTTCTCTGTGTTACGGGAGCCATCAATACATTAGCCGCAAGTGATTTTAAATAGCTCTGCAAAAATTACACTTTATGGATTGATGCTAAGAGGTCTTCTGAACTGCGGTTCCTCTCGCGCTTAAGTCGTGCTCCTATTTTGATCAGCGTGCCCCTAACGACCACCTTGTGGGCCTCCCACATCACAAGGGGATTGGCAACCGACTCCCTATTGAGGGAGAAATACTCACGCAGAGCAGTCAGGATCTCTGTGCAAGTGTCCTCTGATTGAAGCAGAGATTCTTTCAGGGTCCATGATGGTGGGGATCGGGATTCCGTTCCCAGCAGTAATACCAGGTTGACTGGTGCATGGTCTGAGAATGACATGACATCTATGGATGTTGACACTACTTTAGACAGGTCTTTGTGGGACAGTAATAGATAGTCTAGCCGAGAATAGGTGTGGTGTACCTGCGAGAAAAGCGTGTAGTCACGTTCCTGTGTGTGGAGCAGCCGCCATGGGTCTACCAAGTGCAATGCAGGTATGTCTGACTTCAGTCGCTTGAGGCGTGAATAAGAGAGGTGGGACGCGCCCCTTGACACATCGAGAGACGGTTCCATGGCAAATTTAAGATCTTCACCAAACACCAATATTCCTTCTGTGAACTCGAGGAGTTCAGGAAGGAGCTTCCGTAAAAATTGCGGGTGGTCTGTGTTAGGAAAATATACATTGGTGAAGGTAACTAGCACACCAGACACCTTCCTTTTTAGCAGGATAAAACGGCCAAGTGTGTCTGTCTTCTGTGCTATATAAGGGATAAGGGGAAGGAGGGAACGGTTTCTGTTTAGGTAATTTCTAAGGACCCCTTGTGAGCACTATATGTGTCCACACAGGGATCTACCCTATTGGGGGGTGGAGGAAGTGAGAAGAACTGATATTTCCCTCTTTGTGGGAGGAGAAAGAAAACAGGGAAAGGCAATTAGCCCAAAAAAAACGGAATATGAATCTCAATAGAAATGGAGATGCAAGGGCAGGTAGCCCAAGATAACATTAACTTTTAAAGCAAACATAGTATGAATATAATATGGGTACCGGCAGCACATAACCTTAACCTTTAAACTTCATACACAGCCTATGTAATAGTAGAAATCGTTTGAGCATTATAACCTTGGAGGCGGGTGACTTCAGCCTCACTGGAGTAGCTTAGCATCCCGTCCGGGATGTGTGTAGCCCTTTCATGTCCCAGCCTCACAATGACCATGAGTCAGCCCATCACCCACTGTGTCTAAGTTTCAGGCTTAGGAGTCTGGAGGTCTCGACTACCGCTTGTCGCTGTGGGGGGGGGGGGGGGGGGGGGCGTTCAGGTAAGCTTCGCTCATTCATGACCCAGAGGCAACCCACCCCCTACCCACCTGTGAGTGCAGGCAAAAAACCTCCCACGACCCCCCCCCCCCCCAGGGCAGGCCATGGTAGTTGCGGCGATCATAGTGAGGTGGTGGGCGTATGGCGGCCCCGTAGCCGACTAAGCGTATGTCTTAAGCCTGCATGCAAGGGGTGGGAGTACAGGGGCGGGGGGAGGCGACTCCAGCAATACAGTCTCCGGGGTGACCCACTTACAACAAGGAGTAGGGAGGGGGGCAGCTGAGCCAGCCCCTAACTGAGCTTGCCCAAATGGACATGAACCTAACAGCCCCGTTCCCCAACATCATCCCCCCCGACAATATGCAGTATACCTTGTTAGACTCCCTCAGGCATCACATTGCTGACCCCCCATCAAACCTTAGTTCATTGGGGCTTCTGCTTCCCCTAGCCGTGAGTCTGTAGGTGAATTATTGCGAATGCCAAAGTCTGTTGGGTACACAGGGTCAGCTCACTGTCTCAGTGTTCCGGCTGTATATGGCTCAAACAACTGAGCAAAGTGTTCCGGTGGCAAGCTGGTGATGGTGCATTAGTTAGGGTACCTTACCAGTCTCTGAGGAGGGGAAGACACTCAGTCCTCTGAAGACATCGGATGGGGTCTGAAGTTCTCCCGGCTGGTGGCTCCCAAGCGTGGTCGGCAGGTCCGCAGTGATCTGGAAGGTGGTGGCCCCAGGGTCTCCTGTGAAAGTAGAAAGTCAAACCAGTTGGGCACCGAGATTGCCGGCTTGTTGAGGAAATCAAACAGGTTTGGAAGTTGATCTGGTGTACGTAGTTGGAATTCTTTTCCTCTCCTCCGTACGATCAGGTGGAAGGGGTGCCCCCATCTATAGGTTGCTTCGGCTTGTCGGATCACTTCCCCGCATGGCCCTCGTTTGCCTTGAAATGTCTGGGTAGATCCGGATAGGTGCACCGTCAAAGTCAATAGTGCCCCGTTCCCAGGCTAAGCGCATAATCTCTTCCTTGGCGGTAAAGAAATGGACCCTGCAAAGGATGTCTCGTGGAGGGTCTGTTGACAGCGGGTCCCGTGCAGCTGAAGGTGTCGCTATGGGACCCGGGATCCGGTGCACTCTATCCAACTCTAGTTCTGCCGTAGGCGGCTTCCCCAGTACCTGGTTTAGGAGGGCCACAACCGTGGCATGGAGGTCTGGGCCCGCGGTAGCCTCTGGAATGCCTCGGAGTCACAGGTTGTTCCTCCTGCTTCTATTTTTGCCGTCGTCCAGCTTCATTTGCATCTCTACCAGCTGGTGACGGAAGGCCTGCTGTCCTGCTTCGAGGGACGCAAGCAGTAGACATGTGCACAGCAAAAAAATGTGTTTATTTTTCCTTTCGTTTTTGAAAAAAAAATCGTTTTTTTTCGTTTTCGTTTTGTTCGTTTCCGTTGATTCATAACGATTCGTACATTCGTAAGTCGTCGGTGTTCGGATTCGTAACGATTCGTACATCCGTAAGTCGTCTGTGTTCATATTCATATTTTTGGATGCATTCGTATTTATTCGTACATTCGTAACATTCGTAACATTCGTAGATTCGTAATCGGAGCATAATTCATAATTTTATGTAATGTGTATGCTATTATTACATTTTAATAATTTACGAATCGAAAAAAAAAAGTTACGAATCGAAAAAAAAAAGTTACGAATCGAAAAAAAAGTTACGAATGTACAAATTTTTTTGTTCAATAGAGACACAGAAAACTACAAATCGAAAAAAAAAAAAAAAAAGTTACAAATCGAAAAAAAAAAGTTACAAATCGAAAAAAAAAGTTACGAATGTACGATTTTTTTTGTTCAATCCATTCGAAGTACGTTTAGCAGCACCATTGTAAGGGACACAGAAAATTACCAATAAAAAAAAAAAAAAAAAGTTACGAATGTACGAATTTGTTCGTTCGTTTTTGTTTTTCGGATTTTCTTCATTAGTACATTCGTTGTTTCTAATTTCTAAAATAATGTGCGATTCCGGGACCCCTCGGTTCCCCCGTGCTCAGCGGGTGTTTGCGCTCCCCTGGCATGTACTTGTTTGCATTTTCTGGCTGGCTAGCTGGCTGTTCTCTGTGCTATTGCCTGCAGAGCTCCGGGCTGAGCGCCCTCACGCTTCCATTGCTAAGCCACGCCCCCTATTATTCACAGTTTTATTTTTTTCAAAAATCACAACTTTTATTCGAAGAGTAAACAGATACAAAAAGAGAAAGGCAGTGTTATCAACATTGGTACAACTTTGAGGATTAGTAACATTGCTCTCGGTTTCGGAATCAATTACATCAATGTTCACAGAATCAAGTTTGCATAACAGGGTAGTTTACATTACACATGTGTAACCAGAGTTTTTTTGGGTGTTCACGAGGGGGCATGTATCAGGCTTCACACTACCAGTTGGTGGTTCCTCACCTAGTGTTTTCCAGAGTATATTATTGCTAGGGAAATCAGTCAAGGATCTCGTTGCAGGTGTCTGCTTTACCCAGCCACGAGTCTCATATTTTCCCATATTTGACAGGGCAGCCTCTGTGAGCATATATCTCTTTCTTGAGTGGCAAAACATTATTGACCACTGTTATCCATTCCTGAATTGTTGGGGGCGAGGCCCTCAACCATTTCTTTGCTATGAGCAACCTAGCCAGGAACAGTGATTCCTGTAAAAATATCTTATGGAACTTATCTGAGTCTGGATCGGGGAATATGCCTAGCAGGCATTTTTTGGGGCAGTGGGTCAAGGGAGATCCCATTTTATCATGGATGAATTTCACAATATGTGACCAGTAGTCTTGTATAACTGGGCATGACCAAAGCAGGTGGAAGAAGGTGCTGGAGGGGCTGTCACATCTGGAACACAGCAGACTTTGGTCGGGTTTGTATTTGGCCAGTCGAAGAGGAGTCAGGTAGGACCTGTGCATAATAAAAAGTTGCGTGAGGCGGTCTGAAAGTTTGGTGGAGACTTTTTTGTTAGTGTCTAGGGCATCTTCCCATTCATCATCCTCAATCTCCCCTACATCTCCCGCCCACTTCTCTTTCAGTCCATACGCTATTAACACTGCGGATGGGCGGAGAAGACAGTTGTAGAAGGTGGAAATAAGTTTTAATGAGTCTTGTCCCAATAATACTTCTAGGACTTCCAGTCGCTCTAACTTGGGGGGCTATCATGGAATTGAGCCTGGAGTGTGTGGCGGAGCTGGAGGAAGCGGTAGTGCATGGAGTTGGGCAGGTCAAAGTCTTCTTTTAGTTGCTGAAAGAATTTAAGGGTGGCCCCATGGTACATGTCAGATAGTATTGTAACCCCCCTAGCAATCCAGAGACCATGATCTGGAATGGTTTGTAGTTCCTTGAGGCCCGAGTTGTCTCATAGTGGTGTGTGGGAGTGTGTGGGCGGGGTGTTTAGCTTTCGTCTTGCTACCTCCCAGGTCTTGCAGTAGTTGTAAAGTAGTCCCTTGTGGTTACCCAGTGTCCAGGGGTCTGACGGTTCTCGAAATATAATCTGAAAAGGGTGGTTAAGTCCGCGAGCGTGTGGGGAACACAATAATGTCATACATCTTTCCTTATTTTGCTTGTCCAAGTGATATTAATGGGATATTTGCACTGCTAGATAATACAGGCTGAGGGCAGGTAAAGGTGCCCCCCCTAAGTCAGTGGGATTCTTTAGTACTTTCCAGGATAGTTTGTGGCGAGTATTCCCCCAAACAAATGAGTTAAAAATAGCTTCTATATCTTTAAATATTCTAAAGGGTAAGTATGTTGGGGCGTGCCAGAGTATGTACAGCAGTTTGGGTAGTAGGATCATCTTTATTAGATTTACAAGACCCATCACGCCCAGGGGTAATTTGGCCCAAATCTGTGTCTTAGATTTTATAGTCGCAATTAGCGGTTCTAGATTGTGTCGCGTGAAATCTTCCGGGAGGCGGGTAATTATGATTCCTAAGTCAGCCTGGAGATTCATATGAAGTCTCCAGAGATTATGTGCTGTATTCTTGCCAGGCAAGAAGCCACTTTGATCCGGGTGGATCAGCGAAAGTATCACCTTATTCAACCGCAGTGCCAAGACCTTGGCCAAGATTTTAATATCAATTTGGAGGAGGGAAATTGGTCGATAGGATTCAGGAAGTACTGTTTTTTTGTCTGGTTTGGGTATAAGCACTATATAAGCCTCACTCATCGAGGGGGGTAATATTCCCATTCGGAATATGTGGGAGAATAGCTCATGTAGTCTGGGGGTTATTGTGTCAGCGTAAGTGGTGTAAAATTCCAAAGGTAGCCCGTCCGAGCCTGGTGCTTTGGACGGGTTAAGACTGGAGAGGGCTTCAGATATGTCCTCTGTAGTGATTGGGGCCTCGAGCATCTCCACTTGAGATTGTGAGAGCTGGGGGAGATCTATGTGAGACAGCATTGACTCTATGTCCTCCCTGGGTTTATCAGTATTGGAGGAGTATAGTGATGCAAAGAAGGAGCGGAACTCCCCGGGCCCACTTCATTTGGGTCGGTGACCATTGTGCCATCTGCTCTAAGTAGTGAGACTACAGTTGGGGGCTTGTGCTCCATATGGGCAAGGTAGGCCATGGTAGGCCAGTAGGCATCCTGCTTGTTCCCCGCACTCATACACTCGTTGTTTGCTATAAAATATTTTCCATTCCGCTCAAAAAGTAGGCTATTCACCACCCTAGTCTGCAGTTTGAGTTGATCTGCCTTGGATGGAGTAGGATCTGTGGAGAAGTCCTTTTCTACATCAGCTAATGCCAATTCTGCCTGTTTCACTATTTGGGACGAAGACTTCCTGTATCTCGCTATACGTTGGGACATCATTAATCGTGCGTGAGATTTAAAGGAGTCCCAGACTATTTCACATGATGCCGTCCCTCTATTGTTTTAAAAGAAACACTTCCATTCCGTGCCCATCTCTGTCATACCCGGCACCACTGTCAACCAAAAGGGGTTGAGTTTCCAGGTATACGTTGCCGGAGCTCAACCCAGTATGGGGCATGGTCAGAGAGCACACGGGGACTAAAGCCTACGTCTCCCAGGAGGGGCAGAAGGGAGCAAGAAATTAGGATAAGGTCTATTCTGGACATGGAGTTGTATGTTGCAGAGAAGCAAGAAAATGCCTTGTCATTAGGATAGCGATGTCTCTACGTGTCAACTAGGGCTAGGTCAGTCAGAAGTTTACCAAATCTTGTCTGGGAATGAGTTGGGTCTACAGAGGGGGATGTCAGTAGTCTGTCCAGCCTCGTGTCAATGACATTATTGAAGTCCCCTAGCCAGATCGCCGGCACCGTGGGGAATTGGGACATAAAGGACAACCCCCTCTAACCCCTTTGTCAACACAGCAAACTGGAAAGGAGGGGGTATGTAGATTGCAAGAATCAGAAGTTCCAGCCCGTTTATTTTACCATGTAGGAATATAAACCTGCCCTGTTGGTCAGACCTAAGTGTCAACATTGTAAATTGTGCCGATTTGGCCACCAACACTGCAGTTGAACATCAAACAGTATAACATAGATAAGTCTAGAACTGGTGCACAGGCATGTCCGTTCTTCTCACGCGACAAGACACCACTGGGTGCTGTGCGATTTAACCGGACTGGCCGGGGAAACATTGCTTGTGCCATGTAGTTACCAAGAAAAGTGGCATTAATAAAAGTGAAGCCCGAGTGGGCTCCACTAACTAGGGGGACAATTTTCCTCTGCAGATCAAACCTTGTTGCGAGGGGCCCGCCACCCGGAATAGGGACACTAGGATAATATCCAGGGGAGAAGCAAAAGGATATGCATAGGAAAGTCCACATTCCGGGCGCCATGAGGGGTGGTCGCTTGCCTCAAACATTAGGTTTGGGGGGCTAAGGTCAGTGTCTTTCGTGCACGAGTCCCAGTGCACCCGACTGCAGCCGCCAGGCCAGGAAAAGGAGAGTGGGGGAAATTAGGATCAAGTCTGTGGGGATGGCATATGGTAGTATGGCGGTGGGGGACAGGAGCTTACAGGCGGAGGCCATAACAATGTGAAAGTCCCGGGTATAGGGGGGCGGAATGTGGATTACACAGTACCTTGTATGGGCTTCCATGTCAGCATATGCAGATTCGGGTCTCCTCACGGCCACGTATGTACAGCAGTTGGCTCCGCTCTTATTGATCTCATGGCAGTACACGGTCCGGCGCGGCTCTGTGTTCTAGCCATTGAAAGACTGCCTCCGGCGTATCAAAAAAATATGCTCTGTCCTCCCCGACAACTCGCAGCCTAGCCGGGAAGAGCATGGCATAGGAATAGTGGCAGATCCTCAGTCGGCGTTTGGCTTTGTTGAAGTGAGCTCTTTTCTTTTGGACCTCCACCGAAAAGTCCGGAAACACTTTGATCTCGCCGCTTTTGTATGGTATATTGCCTATATTGCAATAAATGTTAGCGGAGGTGCTCCTTGCGGAGGGGGTTTGGAGGCCAGCCTGTGGGTCCGTTCTACCACAAAGGACGTTGAGAACTCGGCCCGGCCAAATGTAGTGGTAAGGAGGTTTTCCAAAAATGATGGGGGGTCAGAGCCCTCAGCTCCCTCAGGCAGACCCACGAATCGCAAGTTGCATCTCCTTAAGCGGTTTTCCATATCGTCCTGTTTAACTAGCACCATGCTGAGTTGGTGTTGCAGCCGCTCGGTAGTGGTCTGTAATGGCGGTAACTCATCTTCCACGCGGCTGATTCAGTTCTCTGTTTCCGCGACCCGTTCCCTTCGTTTTTGTAGATCTTGGCGGATCAAGGATAAGTCAATTTTAACTTCCTCTATCTTGCAAGTCAGTGTGCTCTTGCAATCAGATATGGCCTTGAGCACGCGTGCAGTGTCCTCCGCCGCTGAGTCTCTAGCAGCGGATGACTCGGCTCCATTTTCCCCAGGGGCCTCTTTCTCTACATTTCGATATTTTGCCAGCTAGGCGGCCGCGTCTTTCACCGCTTTCGGGGGTGACATCGTCCTGGGACGGTCGGGTGTCCCGGCACTCGTTTGGGAGGTAAATTGGATCAAAATTAGCCTCAGGATGGGTATTATCGGATGTTAGGCAAGCGGAGCTCCCGTTCAGCAGTCTTCACACCATGCAGTCCAGGCCACGCCCCCTATTATTAACAGTTTAAAGGTTTTAATTTCCTGAGTATTTTTTAAAAAGTCCCTTTAGGAACCAAAACTTCCAGGTCTTCCATAGAATGGTCTGGTTGTGGGAAATGATGTTCCACAGCTGCACAGTAATCCTCTTCTTTATGTTATTTTATTGTGTCTGTGACAGAACTAGCTGGGACAGGGGCTTTTGGGAAAGACTGGGAGCAGGCCTCTTACCCACTGACCATATGAGGATACTGACTTTGGGAGTGATTTGGAGTGGTGTTTTGAAGAAATCTTGGAATACAGAGAACGGAAGCTGAATGTCTCCGAAGTTATCTGGGCACTTTTCTAGCCAGTGAGGAATGTTAGCTGGAGATGGCCTACAGATGGCTGCTAGATTCTGCTCAGCAGCAGGTCTGAGCTCTTTTTGCCTGGAACTATCAGGAAATACCAGCTGACAACTCTGAAATCCTGGCTGAAGAGTCGTCAATGTGGCATATTAATGCAGAGGTCGTATGGTGGATGTACTGACTGACCTTGACAATCCTTTTTCTGCATGGGACAATCTTGGATGGAGGAATGCGTCTGTCCAGCAGGCAGATGAGGGTAATGGGAGATGAATCAGTTGGCTCATCTTTCCAGCTACAGATCACAGAATGTATGGATTTTATTGATTTTTCATCTGAGGATGTTATGGAATATGAGTCACCTGCCAAAGTGTTGGCAAAGGGCCAAAATGCCACCAACCCGTGTCCTGGATTTTCAGCAATTCCTGAGACTAGGGATTTAATCGACTTTTCAGCTGAGGAAGAACAACCAGGTGAGCTTCCAGCAGAAGAGCTGGCATCAGAGCAGAACATCACAGAGCTCTGCCCAGCACTAATAACAGATTCATCCTTCCTGAGAGAAGAGGCAGTCAGCCTTTGTCCCACAACACTGACAGGCACATGGGATTTCCTGCCAGCAGCAGTTGTGGAGTTACAAGAAACTTCTCCAGCTGAAGCCCTGGCAACTGGACAGAGGGTCAAAGACCTCTGCCCCACACTGGCAGCAGTTCAGGAGGCCCATGGTGAGAAAGAGACAGTCACTTCCCAGCAGAAGATCAGGATCCAGGAGGAGAAGGGAGAGGAGGTTGTTGTCTTCCCTTTTCAACAGTCAGAAAGAGTGGAGGAAATTGTCTTCACTCCCTATCCTGGATTTGTTCATCTGGGAAACAGTGACAGAGAAATGTCATCCCAGCAGCCAGACAAGGGAACGGAAGAGAAAGCAACCAGCTTATTTCCCCAATGGTGGATACAACGTTTGGGAGAAAGGGAGGTCATCCTTCCTCCCCAGCAGCAGATCCACAGTCTGGGAGTGGAGGAAGCCGGCCTCCCTCCAAATGGTTAGCCAAAGCGGATGATGTGGAGTCCCCAGCAGAAGTGCTGGCAACAAGGCAGAGTGCTACCAAGCTCTGCCCAGCACCGGCAACAACGGTGGAGTTCCAGGGAGCTGGGGCAGTCAACCCCTCTCTCCAGCGACAAGCTGATGTAGTGAAGCTTCTACCCCCAGCTGAATCGCCGCTGGCCTCTGCCTAGCACCTGCTGTGCCTCCACAGCTTCAGGAAGCTGGGGTGATTGGCCCCTCTAGCCAGCAGCAGACCAAGCCCAGAATGTTGCAAACCACCCAGCTGAAGCAATAGCAGCCAGACAGAGAGTCAATGACCTCTGCCCCATACTTACTGATGACAACTATTCCTTGCACTATTCCTTGCAGCCAAGAATGGAGATCCTGCAGACTGACTATGTGAGTTCACTCTGCCCGACTAACGCATGTCCAGACCAGGTGGTGGTCTGGACCTTGTTAGTCGACTTTTGATGGGGGAGAAGTGTGACAGACCTATCTGGGGCATGGGCTTTTCGAGAGGACTGGAAGCAAGCCTCTTACCCACTGATTATGGGCCCTGGCATTTAAGGGAACACTACTCTTTGGAAGGAGTATGCCTGGGAGATCCGTGGAGTGGTCTTGTTACTTTGTAGTCAAGTCCATGTCTCCCCAAGACACATAGACACATAGACTCTGGGAATCTAAGCCTGGGGTCCATGTTAAGGGCCTAGATGCCACATTTCCAACAAGGACTGTTCCTCTCTATGGGACTGATGTTGATGTCATCAGCAAGCAACCTGTCTGGGGGTTGCCTGCTATAATGTGTTTAATACAAGTAGGTCTAGTGTGCTTCCTAAGGGTCTTTCACCCATTGTTAATGGTGCTAATTAACTCACCTTTTGTCTGTCTGCTAAGCAAACCATTGTGGGTTGTGTTTATACTTGTAATAATATGTATTGTCCAGTACGCTGTATTCAGTATTGTAGAAGTTGGCAAGTCTGACCTGGAATGAAACCTGAGTCATCCAGGTGGCTAATTATCATAATGTTTATAGTATATGTATATTCTAATTATATTCCTGTACAAAGTTTGTATTGTTAGGATAATATGATCAGGAGGGGGAGGTCCTCCTGTGGGGTATATAGTTACATAGTTAATTAGGTTGAAAAAAAGACACAAGTCCATCCAGTTCAACCACAATTAAATAAATAAATATATATCATACAATCCCATATACCCCATTCTATACCCGCAGTTGATCCAGAGGAAGGCAAAAAAAAAAACAGCAGAGAATGCTCCAATTTGCTAAAGCAGGGGAAAAAATTCCTTCCTGATCCCCGGAGAGGCAATCGGATTTTCCCCGGATCAACTTTACCTATAAATGTCAGTACCCAGTTATATTATGTACATTTAGGAGAGTATCCAGGCCTTTCTTAAAGCAATCTACTGAGCTGGCCAGAACCAACTCTGCAGGGAGTCTATTCCACATTTTCACAGCTCTTACTGTGAAGAAACCTTTCCGTATTTAGAGATGAAATCTCTTTTCGTCTAGACGTAAAGAGTGCCCCCTTGTCCTCTTTGTTGACTATATATGTGTTAGTTTGTTCAAATAAACGTGTTCCAGCTTTGCAGCCAAACAAGTCCTACCTTGTTCTTGGTTGCAAAATGCAGCTATAATATCTGATATCTATCTTCAGACTGGAGGAAGTGGTATATGACGGAAGCACTCAAGCAGAGTGTGGGGGAATATTGCGTTACAGTGTCTATAAACATTCATTCTGTTTTTGTAACTTCTGTCCTGTCTCACCAATGTATGATCCATGCTTGTACTTGCTGCATTGAATGAAGTACATCCCATTACTGGAGGCCAGGCTGTATGATCCTGTAATACTGAAGGTTGCTTTTGCTTCTGTGACAATGTTTAATACATTTATTTAGATGCACAGTTTGCAGCATTTATTGTTGCAAAGTCTTGTTCCCTTTTTTAAGTCCCTGTCCTCAGAATGTATGTCTCATTAATGTATGTCTGAGGTTGGGTGGTTGCCTGAAGTTCGGCACTGGGGGTTGTTGGAATATTCCTTTCAGGGTTCTGTCCTCTGTTATGATAGGTTTCATCTATTTCATTATCTCTCTCATCCCTTTTAGTGCTGGATTGTATGTGGTTATTAGAGGTACACGGCTATTTGTTTTCTTCTCTTTGTATTGTAGGAGATTTTCTCTTTGGACTTTTAAGGCAGCGTTTATGCTTGTACTGATAGTTTTGTTGCTGTAACCTTTCTAATGCAAGGCTTCTGCTAGTACTCCTAGATGTTTATTTCTGTCTTCTGGTTCGGAGCATATTCTGTGGTATCCAGACTAATAAAGGGCCACCTTCTGGAATGGTCCATATTTTTCCACCAAGGTATGCATTCTCCATCATTGTACACACCATAAGCTTGGCTTACTTACACTATTATATCTGTAGTTTTTTCTCTTGAATAGTTCATATTGGTTTATATTATCTTAGGTCCCAAGGGGTCGATGCTCCGAGGAATGTCTTCCAGGGTTCAGAAAATCTGTAAGAGAAGGATATCACCCATGTTGTTATAATTGTGCTCCATGTTCAGAAGGAGAAATATCAAACCATTCTGGTAAGCTTGATTTTTTTATAGAAACTCTGATATTGGATTAGAAAATGAAAACTTTTAAAGTCCTTTAAAGTGATTCTGTAACCACTTTACACTTTGTAGTAAGCAACGAGAACCAGCTTCCTCCTACTATAAATCTATTCAAAACTTGCGCTGAAGTACTAAATCAAAATGAAAATAAGACTGCAGCCGCTGTGCAAAGGTGCTACAACCTTAAAAGTGATAGAAAGTATAAAACAGCGCTGGCAGCCTATATTATACAATACACATCCTAGTGATTAGTGCCATATACATCAATGTGTTTGTGACATTCTAATCAAAATACAACAAAATTATATATAACATAATATGCACAAATCTGTAAAGTGCTTGGTGCTTCTATAAAAGTGCAATGGTGCTCCAAAACTTTGCAAAATGTGAGGTGAATCCCCCTTCGGTGACCCCACTCACCAAAAACAATAGACCCTCAGCTTTGCAGTCTGGGATCAATAAAGGCAGTGATCTATTGATCTGGGGGTATGTAGAGGATGTTTTATGACAGGATATGCCTCACTCCATAGATGGGAAAATAGATGGGAAAATAGAGAAAAAAATCATAGTGAAATATCGCTTAACATAAATTATCAAGACCATTACAAGCACCACTTACAGGATATTTGTCAAAGACAGACATCAGTAAAAAACATCTGAGTTTGCCGATGTATGGCGTGCATTCCACAGAGGTGGAAATTGCGTCAATGGTTAGCATAAACCGCAATTACGTTGACGCGTTTCACCCCTCCTCCAGGGCATCGTCAAAGGACATCACTTCCGGTTCTATTGCAATCTATTTATACCCAAGGGAAGATCACTCCTCTCTCTGGGAAGGATGAAGCGATCAATTACGATAAGTGTGAAAAAACAGCAACTTCTTCCTCTAACATTATTTCCTGTTGCAAAATAAATATATAAAAAAACTTAATATAAACAGAAGCCAAAATGACAAACATGCTTTTTTGGCAATAATAATACAATAAATTGTGGGGAATAGTGTAGGGAAAGAGGAAAAATAGGCAGGTATAGTTTATTCTTCTCAGCCTTTGCTTGTGGGGAAAGTGTAGGGATAGAGGAAAAATAGGCAGGGATAGTGTGTTCTTCTCAGTGCTGTTCTCTATTAATCCAGCCATCTGCAGGAGTTAGTGTGTGTGTGTGTGTGCGTGCTGTGTGAGTATAGCACAACAGTAGCACACTAAACCACCTTACCCTGTATCTGCCCTTCTGTCCTGTTGTCGTCTAAGGCAGCCATCTGCAGGAGTTAGTGTGTGTGTGCTGAGTGACTATAGCACAGCACACTAAACCACCTTACTATGTATCTGCCCTTCTGCCCTGTTGTCATCTAAGGCAGCCATCTGCAGGAGTTAGTGTGTGTGTGTGCTGTGTGACTATAGCACAGCACACTAAACCACCTTACCCTGTATCTGCCCTTCTGCCCTGTTGTCATCTAAGACAGCAATCTGCAGGAGTTAGTGTGTGTGCTGTGTGACTCCAGCACAATATACACTACCCATTACAATGTCTGGAAGACCAACAAGGAGAGGCAGACAGTCACAAGCCAAGAAAACAGGGCAAGCAGGCTCTGTGTCTAGAGACAACAGTGCTGGTCATGGACACGGTGCATTGTCATCAGCACATGGCCATGGGACACGCTTGTCCTTATTTTCGGCAGCTGGACATGTTGAGCCGCATCATGCCGAAGGCTTGGTAGAGTGAATGACCAAGCCCTCCTCCTCCTCATCCTCTCTCACCCAGGCTCAGGGTACTGGCAAAGGAGCTGCCAACGCATACTCAATGTCATCATCAGGCACCCCTTCCCTAGACCCACCATGTCCTCATGAGGAGTCCCCCGAACTGTTTGAGCACAGTGTTGGGTACATGCTCCAGGAGGATGCCCACCATTTTGAAGGCTCCGATGATAATAACCAAGTAGAGGAAGGCAGTAGCGTGAGCGCAGAGAGAGGGGATGCTCAAGGACAGCAATCTGGCAGTCATTTTCTACCAGTTGCAGCTTACTGCCAGGTTTGCTCCAGTGGTGAAGAGGGAGGGGATGATGAGGTCACTGACGCCACGTGGGTGCCTGAACGGAGAGAGGAGGAGGAGGAGGAGAAGGAGGAGGAGGCGGCTCATCTCCAATGAGGCAGGATGCCCTCCGGGGGCCAGCTTGAGGCCAGCACACCAACTGAATCACACCGCAGAGCTCCACCTGTGCAGGGCGCTGCCTCTGCACGTTATTACAAAAGTTTTTTGGTGTGGGCCTTTTTTGAGACCAGTGCATCAGATCGCACCACTGCTATTTGCAACATATGTCTCAAGCATATCTCGCATGACCAAAACATCAGCCGCTTGGGCACCACAAGCTTGACCAGACATATGTTGACCTGCCATGCAGCTCTTTGGCAAGCGCAGATTAAAGACCCACACCAAAAAACAAAGCGGATCTCTCCTTGCTCCTCATCAGCTGGGATCTCCAACCCCACTATATCTTCAGTCCTCTCTGAAAGCTGCACTGAGAGGAATGAATTTGTAGAATTAGGCGTGTCACAGGCAAGTACTTGCGGGCACTCTGCTAGCAGTACACTGATGTCCGATTGTACCAGGCAAATTTCCCTGCCCCAGCTGCTGGACCATCAAAAGAAGTTTACTCCCAGCCATCCACATGCCCAGCGGTTGAATGCTAGCTTGGCTAAATTGCTAGCACTTCAACTGCTGCCTTTTCAGTTGGTAGACTGGTCCCCCTTCTGTGAGTTTGTTCAATGTGCGGTTCCTCAGTGGCAGGTTCCCAAACACCACTTTTTCTTACGGAAGGCGATTCCGGCTCTCTACCGGCATGTGGAAGGCAATGTCTTGGCCTCGCTGGACAGGGCGGTCAGCGTCATGTTCCAGCAGGCATGGACAGGGACGTTACCTGTCTTTCACAGCCCATTGGGTCACTCTTTTGGCAGCTGGGAAGGATGCAGGACAAGGTGCAGTAGTGTTGGAGTTTGTTCCGCCACCACGCCTTCAAAATGCTACTACTGGTTGTGACACACCTCTCTCCTCCACCCCCTCCTCTTCTTCTTCCTCCATGGCCTCTTCGGGTGCTCTGTCCTCGGAACCACCGGCGCTCTGTAGGCGTCCAAGGGGCTACGCAAGTACGCAGGCAAAAATATGCCATGCCGTGCTTGCGCTGGTGTGTTTGGGGGACAAGAGCCACACTGGGGCAGAGGTTCTGTCAGCTCTGCAGGGGCAGGCCGAGAGGTGGTTGACACCACGCCAGCTTAAAGCGGGATTCCACCCTAAAGTGGAACTCTCACTTTTCGGAACACTCCCCCCCTCCGGTGTCACATTTGGCACCTTTCAGGGGGGAGGGGGATGCAGATACCTGTCTAAGACAGGTATCTGCACCCACTTCCGGCATAAACTCCCGTGGGAGCGAGTCGCGCGGCGCAATGAGAATCTTCAGCGCTGTCTGCCGGGACACGTGTGTGTCCCGGCAGACAGCGCGCCGGGACACACACGTGTCCCGGCAGACAGCGCTGAAGATTCTCATTGCGCCGCGCGACTCGCTCATGCGCAGTAGGGAATCGGGAAGTGAAGCCACTTCCTTATTCCCTCACCGAGAATGTCGCCGGCTTTTAAAAATTTTTTTATCAGTACAGTCCCGCTTTAAGCCAGGAATGGTGGTTTGTGACAATGGCACCAACCTCCTCTCTGCCCTGCGACAGGGACAGCTGCCCCATGTGCCCTGTATGGCTCACGTCCTTAACCTGGTGGTGCAGCGGTTCTTTGGCAGGTACCCAGGCTTACAGGATGTCCTGAGGTAGGCCAGGAAAGTCTGTGTGCATTTCTGCCGATCATATAATGCCAGTGCTCGGCTGGCTGAGCTGCAAAAGGAATTGAACCTGCCCAAGAACTGCCTTATATGTGACATGCCCACCAGGTGGAACTCAATGTTGGCCATGCTGCAGCGACTGCACACACAGCAGAGGGCCATCAATGAGTACCTGTGCGACTACGGCACCAGGACAGGGTCAGGGGAGCTTGGATTTTTTTTTCCCCATGCCAGTGGAGCATGATCAGGGTTGCATGCACTGTCCTGTCACCATTTGAGGAGGCCACGAGGATGGTGAGAAGTGACAATGCATGCATCAGTGACACTGTACCTCTTGTCCACCTGTTGGAGCATAAGCTGCGTGGGATAATGGACAGGGCACTTGAGGCAGAACAGAGTCAGGAAGAGGAGGACTTCCTTGCCTCTCAAGGCCCCCTTTATCCAGACAGTGTTCCTTCTCTCCCACCCATCACACAGGAAGAGGATGAGGAGGAGGAGGAGGATTGTGTCAGCATGAAGGTGGAGCCTGGCACTCAGCATCAGCAGCAGCAGTCTTTTAGGGATGATTTACAGTCCCAAGAGACCAGTGGACTTGTACGTGGCTAGGAGGAGGTGGCTGCGGATCATGTCGTCCCCAGTGACCCAGAAGACTCCAGACCGAATGCGTCAGCTAACCTACGTTGTATGGCCTCCCTGATCCTGCAAAGCCTGCGGAAGGATCCTCATATTCTTCAGATCAAGGAGAGGGACCATTACTGGCTGGCCACTCTCCTTGATCCACGGTACAAGGGTAAGGTTGCAGACTTTATCTTGTCATCACAGAGGGAGCAGAGGATGAGACATCTCCAGGAGGCCTTGCAGAAAATGGTCTGTGCAACGCGTTCCCAGAGACTGGGAGGTTACAAACTCCTGGTCCTGGACGACGAGTTGCTGAGGTTTCGGTCAGTAGCAGAAGGAGCGGTGGGGAAGGTGGACGTCTGACCGATTCGTTCAGACAATTTTTTAGTCCGCAGCCCCAAGGTATGATTGGTTCCAGCAACCATCGCCAGCGTCTGATATACATGGTGCAGGAATAACTAGGGGCAAGGTCAGACCTGGACACCTTTCCCACCAAAAATCCTCTGGCTTACTGGGTCTTGAGGATGGATCACTAGCCAGAACTTGCACAGTATGCAATTAAGCTACTGGCCTGTCCTACATCCAGCGTTCTTTTGGAACGCACATTCAGTGCTGCTTGAGGCTTTATCGCCGATCACAGGGTGTGCCTGTCCACCGACTCTGTTGATCGACTGACCTTCATAAAGATGAATCAGTCTTGGATCACCACCAGCTACCAGGCACCTGAAGCTGATATAACAGAATCATTTATTTTGAAATGTCACATCTAGGGTTGAGCGAACCCGAACTGTAAAGTTCGGGTCCGTACCAGACTTTTGGGTGTTTGGGTCCCGGACCCGAACAATTGACTGTATGTTCGGGTTCGGGTCCGGTGTTCAGGGATTTAATGGTGCTTTTTAAAATGTCTTTTAAAAGCATTCGCGGCTATATGAATTGATATTCATATAGCCGCGAGTGCTTTTAATACAGAGAACAGTCATTGAAGTCATTTATTTTTTAAAAGTTAGTCATAAAAAGTGTTTGGGGACCCGGGTCCTGCCCCAGGGGACATATATCAATGCAAATAAACTTTTAAAAACGTCAGTTTTTTCGGGACAGTGATTTTAATAATGCTTAAAGTGAAACAATAAAAGTGTAATATTCCTTTAAATTTCGTACCTGGGGGGTATCTCTAGTATGCATGTAAAGGGGCGCATGTTTGCTGTGCTTAGAACTGTCTCTGCAAAAAGTGTAATTTTTGCAGGAAAGAAAGCTATTTAAAATCACTCGCGGCTAATGTGTATTGTCGGCTCCCGTAAAACACAGAGAACAGTCATTCATTGAAAGCCATTCATAAAAAAAAAGTAATTGATAAATAAAATAAAAAAAAAAAGCATAGGGGTCCCCCCAAATTCAATAATCAGGCCCTTCAGGTCTGGGATGAATATTAAGGGGGACCCCAGCCAAAAAAAAAAATACAAAAAATGGCGTAGGGTCCCCCTCAAAATCCATACCAGACCCTTGAGGTCTGGGATGGATTTTAAGGGGAAACCCAGCCAAAAAAAATGGTGTGGGGTCCCCCTCAAAATCCATACCAGACCCTTATCCGAGCATGCAACCTGGCAGGCCGCAGGAAAAGAGGGGGGGACGAGAGCGCCCCCCCCTCCCGCCTGAACCGTACCAGGCCACATGCCCTCAACATTGGGAGGATGCTTGGGGGTCTGAGACCCCTCAAAGCACCTTGTCCCCATGTTGATGAGGACAAGGGCCTCATCCCCACAACCGTGCCCGGTGGTTGTGGGGGTCTGCGGGCGGGGGGCTTATCGGAATCTGGAAGCCCCCTTGAACAAGGGGACCCCCAGATCCCGGCCCCCCCCTGTGTGAAATGGTAAGGGCCTACCATTTCACCAAAAAAGTGTCAAAAATGGTAAAAATGACAGGAGACGGTCTTTGACAATTCCTTTATTAAAATCTTCTTTCTTCTTTCTTCTGGTCTTCCTTTCTTCATCTTCTCCTTCTGGCATCTTCTTCTTCCATCTTCTTCTTCCTCCGATCGCTTCTTCTTGGCCTTCTCGTCCAGCATCGGTGTCTCTTCTGGGCCGCTCCGCGCAATGGGAGGCTCCCGCTGTGTGAGGCTTCTCTCCGGTATCTTCTTCTACGGCGTCGGTCTCTGAGGCTTCTCTCCGGTATCTTCTTCCAGGGCGTCGGTCTCTTCTTGGGCCACTCCTCACAATGGGAGGCTCCCGCTGTGTATGGCGTCGCTTCGGCTGACAGTTCTTTTATAACGGAGGGCGGGGCCACCTGATAACCCCGCCCCCCTCAGACGTATGTGGACGTCATGAGGACTTCCCTATGGCTTTCCCCTCTGACGTCACGGGGAAAGCCATAGGGAAGTCCCCACGTCCCCATGCGTCAGAGGGGGCGGGGTTACCAGGTGGCCCCGCCCTCCGTTATAAAAGAACTGTCAGCCGAAGCGAAGCCTCACACACTGGGAGCCTCCCATTGCGAGGAGTGGCCCAAGAAGAGACCGACGCCCTGGAAGAAGATACCGGAGAGAAGCCTCAGAGACCGACGCCGTGGAAGAAGATACCGGAGAGAAGCCTCACACAGCGGGAGCCTCCCATCGCGCGGAGCGGCCCAGAAGAGACACCGATGCTGGACGAGAAGGTCAAGAAGAAGCGGATCGGAGGAAGAAGAAGATGGAAGAAGAAGATGCCAGAAGGAGAAGATGAAGAAAGGAAGACAGAAGAAAGAAGAAAGAAGATTTTAATAAAGGAATTGTCAAAGACCGTCTCCTGTCATTTTTTACAATTTTTGACACTTTTTTTGGTGAAATGGTAGGGGTACATTTGTACCCCCTTACCATTTCACACAGGGGGGGGCGGGATCTGGGGGTCCCCTTGTTAAAGGGGGCTTCCAGATTCCGATAAGCCCCCCGCCTGGTTGTGGGGATGAGACCCTTGTCCTCATCAACATGGCCCAAAGCATCCTCCCAATGTTGAGGGCATGTGGCCTGGTATGGTTCAGGCGGGAGGGGGGGGCGCTCTCGTCCCCCCCTTTTTTCTTGCGGCCTGCCAGGTTGCGTGCTCAGATAAGGGTCTGGTATGGATTTTTAGGGGGACCCTACGCCATTTTTTTTGGGTGGGGTCCCCCTTAATATCTATCCCAGACCTGAAGGGCCTGGTTATTGAATTTGAGGGGACCCCTACGCTTTTTTTTTTTTTTATCAATGACTTTTTTTATGAATGGCTTTCAATGAATGACTGTTCTCTGTGTTACGGGAGCCGACAATTCATATAGCCGCGAGTGATTTTAAATAGCTTTCTTTCCTGCAAAAATGACACTTTTTGCAGAGACAGTTCTAAGCACTGGAAACATGCGCCCCTTTACATGCATACTATGGACACCCCCCCAGGTACGAAATTTAAAGGAATATTACACTTTTATTGTTTCACTTTAAGCATTATTAGAATCACTGCTCAAGAAAAAATGGCCGTTTTTAAAAGTGTTTTTTGCATTGATACATGTCCCCTGGGGCAGGACCCGGGTCCCCAAACACTTTTTATGACTAACTTTTTAAAAATAAATGACTTCAATGACTGTTCTCTGTATTAAGGGGGACGGGAGCCGACACTTTATTATAGCCGTTCGGGTCCCCATTGACTTCAATGGGGTTCGGTGTTCGGGGTCAAGTTCGGGTCAAGTTCGGTCCCGAACCCAAACTTTTTTCTGAAGTTCGGCCGAACCTGCCGAACCTGAACATCCAGGTGTCCGCTCAACTCTAGTCACATCCCTTCAAGACTACATATGCTGATGCTGAGTGACTGTCCTGTTATGTTGACTGACTATCCTCTTCCTCCTCAATGATCCTGATGATAGCTTGGAAGAACATTTTTGTTTCTGGGTGCCACCACCAGTGGCTAAGGCACAATTTTTCAGCCCCTGTTTAACAGGGGCGTGTAATTAAAGAAATTGAATGCAATGCTTTGCAACAGGTCTGATTGCTGTGCTCCAAGTACAGTATCTGTGAGGGGTTGCAGTGTTGTGGCACCAGCACCAGTGCCGAAGACCCAATTTTCAGCCCCTGTTTAACAGGGGCGTGTAATTACAATTTTTTTTATGCAATGATTTGCAACAGGTCTGCTTGCTGTGCTCCAAGTACAGTATCTGTGAGGGGTTGCAGTGTTGTGGCACCAGCACCAGTGCCGAAGGCCCAATTTTTCAGCCCCTGTTTAACAGGGGCGTGTAATTACAATTTTTTTTATGCAATGCTTTGCAACAGGTCTGCTTGCTGTGCTCCAAGTACAGTATCTGTGAGGGGTTGCAGTGTTGTGGCACCAGCATCAGTGCCTAAGGCACAATTGTTCAGCCCCTGTTTAATAGGGGCGTGTAATTCAAAAATGTTATGCAATGCTTTGCAACAGGTCTGATTGCTGTGCTCCAAGTACAGTATCTGTGAGGGGTTGCATTGTTGTGGCACCAGCATCAGTGCCTAAGGCACAATTTTTCAGCCCCTGTTTAACAAGGGCGTGTAATTACAATTTTGTATGCAATGCTTTGCAGCAGGTCTGCTTGCTGTGCTCCAAGTACAGTATCTGTGAGGGGTTGCAGTGTTGTGGCACCAGCACCAGTGCCTAAGGCACAATTTTTCAGCCCCTGTTTAACAGGGGCGTGTAATTACAATTTTTATGCAATTCTTTGCAACAGGTCTCATTGCTGTGCTCCATGTACAGTATCTGTGAGGGGTTGCAGTGTTGTGGCACCAGCACCAGTGCCTAAGGCACAATTTTTCAGCCCCTGTTTAACATGGGGGTGTAATTACAAATCTTGATCTAATAATTCACAGCAGGGCCCATTCCTGCACCCACCAAGAGTAACTGTGAGGGCTTACAGTGCTGTGGCAACACCGTCCACCACCACCACCAAAGGCCCAATTTTTCAGCCCCTGTTTAACAGGGGCATATAATTACAAATCTTGATCTAATAATTCACAGCAGGGCCCATTCCTGCGTCCACCAAGAGTAACTGTGAGGGCTTACATTGTTGTGCATTTACCTGTTCAAAATTACAAACAGATTCTACCTACAGTCCCTGTCTTGTTTGCACCGCCTGTATACTGCTGTTCAGAGTATATAGGGTTGTAGGTATAGGGTTTTATTTTTGGTGCGGGGTTCCCCTTAATATCCATACAAGACCCAAAGGGGCTGGGGGGGGGGGTTGATGGGGTAGCCATGCCATTTTTCTAAAAGATTTTCATCCATATTGCCAGGACAATTCATGACATTAAAGCCGCAAGCAGTTTTAAATGGCTTATTTTTTTTCCTTTACAAATGTCATTTTGTGCAAGGACAGTTCTAAACACGGGAAACACATGCCACTTCACAGGCATACTTTAGACACCCCCCAGGTACCATATTTAAAGGAATATTTCACTTTTTTTTTTTTCACTTTACGCATCATTAAAATTACTGCTCCCAAAAAAACGTCCGTTTTTAAAACTTCTTTTTGCATTGATATATGTCCCCTGGGGCAGGACCCGGGTCCCCAAACATGTTTTATGACAATAACATGTATATTGGCCGTTATAATTAGCACTTTAGATTTTGAACGTTCGCGTCCATTTTAACTAATAGGGTTCTAACGTTCACGCAAGCTTTCGGTCCGTTCGCAGGTTCTGGTGCGAACCGAACCCGGGGGTGTTGGGCTCATCCCTAGTATATATATATATATATATATATATATATATATATATATATATATATATATATATATACATGTATACAGTATATATTTGGCAACAGGACATGATGTTAGAGGAGGAAGTTGGTGTTTTTTCACACTGATCGTAATTGATCGCTTCGTCCTCCCCAGAGGGAGGAGTGATCTTCCCTCGGGTATAAATAGATTGCAATGGAACCAGAAGTGATGTTCTTTGATGACGCCCTGGAGGAGGGGTGAAACGCATCAATGTACTTCCAGTTCATGCTAACAATTGATGCAATTACCACCTTCATGGAACGCATGCCATACAGAGGCAAACTTTTATGTTTTTTACTGATGCCTGTCTTTACCAAATATCCTGAAAATGGGGCTTGTAATGCGCTTGATAATTTATGTTAAGCGGTATTTCACTATGAGTTTTTTCTCTATTTTCCCATCTATGGAGTGAGGCATATCATTTCTGTCGTAAAGCACCCTCTTGGAAGAGTTTGTTGAGGAACCATCCTACATACCCCCAGATCAATAGATCACTGCCTTTTTTGATCCCAGACTGTGAAGCTGAGGGTCTATTGTTTTTGGTGAGTGGGGTCACCGAAGGGAGAGTCACCTCACATTTTGCAAAGTTTTGGAGCACCTTTGCACTTTTATAAATACACCAAGCACTTTACAGATGTGTGTATATTATATTATATATATATTTTTTTTTTGTATTTTGATTTGTATGTCACAAACACATTGATGTATATGGCACTAATCACTAGGATGTATATTGTTATATATAATGTTGTTTTATACTTTCTATAGCTTCCTCCTACTGTCTCTCTGAGAAAACCTCCAACATTTATCTAAAAGTAATGGTCAGGAAAATGATTACACTGAAGAGGCCAAAACTGACAAATAGTTGCATTCTCGGTATACTATGCTTAATGTTTTTTTTACTTATTTTTACTCTACAGACAGTGAAAACTGCGAGAAGTGTCCTGAAAATGAATGGCCCAACAAAGCTAAAACTATTTGTATTGAGAAGGTCAATGAGTATTTATCATACGGGGAGGATATTCTAGTTTTATTTTTTTCTATAACTTCACTCATATTTGCTACAACATCTCTCTTTATACTTGGACTATTTGTTTGGTTTTGGAGGACTCCCATAGTCAGAGCCAATAACCGGAACCTCAGCTTCATTCTGCTCCTCTCCCTCATACTGAGCTTCCTTTCTGTATTCCTGTTCCTTGGCCATCCTGTGGATATTACCTGTATGCTGCAACAAGTCACTTTTGGAATTCCCTTCACCATCTCAGCATCTTCTATTCTAGCCAAAACCATCATGGTCTTCATTGCTTTTAAAGCCACCAGACCTGGAAGCTCTT
This sequence comes from Lithobates sylvaticus, assembly GCA_028564925.1. Lineage (NCBI taxonomy): Eukaryota > Metazoa > Chordata > Amphibia > Anura > Ranidae > Lithobates > Lithobates sylvaticus. The sequence goes on from CM053026.1 coordinate 25,410,491, forward strand.
GTAGAAAATGGGTGGGAGTCAAACTTCCCAATACAGTCATGTTATTCTGCTCATCCATTCAGGTTATGAATTGCATTCTCTGGTTGTCCATCTCTCCACCATTTCAGGAGTATGACATGGACTCCTATCCTGGGAAGATCCTCATTCAGTGTAATGAAGGGTCAGTTATCGGGTTCTACTCTATGTTGGGTTATATGGGGTTTCTGGCAGCTGTGAGTTTTGTTCTGGCTTTCATGGTGAGGACATTACCGGACAGTTTTAATGAGGCCAAATACATCACCTTCAGCATGCTGGTGTTCTGCAGTGTCTGGATTGCCATGATCCCGGCCTATCTGAGCACCAGAGGGAAATACATGGTGGCTGTGGAGATATTCGCCATACTGACCTCCAGTGCTGGAATATTATTGTGTATGTTTTCTCCAAAACTCTACATTTTGCTTTTAAAACCTGAACTGAACACAAGAGGGACAATGCTGGGGAAAAGAATGTTGTAAATGTAACACATTGATTCAATGTATAATACTGTAGATCAGATTAAACAAATTCAGCCATATTGTTAAAAACATCATTATGAATGACTTTATCATCATCATTATGATTTTTTGTGTATATTAACTACCTTCTGTCTGCCTATTATACATAAGTGGATGGAAGGTGGATGTTACAGGGTGGGAAACTATATCACAGCTTCATTTTTTTTCTTGCT